>CM061032.1:35019926-35369926 GCA_030763125.1 Hippophae gyantsensis | reverse complement strand
TTTAATTGTCTTGATTTTTTCTAATAATTATTAATGTTAATATTATTTCGGTGGTTTTGTAATTAGTTGTTTTCTTTACACTTATGCATTGTCGATTGTTATTTTTATTTTTACATTTAAAATGATATATTTTTCTATGAATTTTGATTTAAAGAGATTTATTTATAGAAAAATATTAATTATATATATATATATGAATTTTAAATTTAGATTTAAGTATAAGATTATATTTAGGAGATATTTTTGGAATAAATATCTCGTTAAGGTTTTAGAATTTAAATTATTATATTTTTAGCACATTAATTGGATGACACTGGTCTTCAAATACTAGAAACTTTGAGATGTCATTGTTTCCTTAAAAAATTATAAATTTATCAATATATATATATATATATATATATATAGATTAATTAAGGAGTTAATTAATTTCTGTTATATATATATATATATAGATTAATTAAGGAGTTAATTAATTACTGATGATGACAATTTATAAGAGTAATTAAAATTTATTTGAAAAAAGAAGAGTAAGTATACCAGATTCTGAAGCTTAATGCAAATAAAATTAAGGTTTAGGTATCGGTGAATGTGACACAGATTTTAATGAGTGTAAATGTTATGGACAAGGCTCTCAATACTATTAGAGACACCACAATACTTATCTTTTGGTGCCTCTATATTATATTTGGGAATACTTATAGGTTTTTCGTAGTTAATAAAAGTTAAAACAAATTTGTAATAATAATTGTAGGGTCTGTTATGGATTATCCACATTAATTTAAAAAATGAAAAACTAAATTATAGAACCTTGTGAATTAAACAAAAACAAAAAGCTAAAAAGTTATTCATATCAAAACTGAAAATCATAAGAATGTACTTTTAATTTCCCTTATTCAATACATATTCATAGAATATTAGTTTATATTATATCAACTATTTGATTGACTTTTTTTTATGTGGTGTAGAGAATATGCTACGTGGAATGCACATAAAGGTTGAAGAGGCAAAATTAAAAAATTCCAGATCTAAAAAATGAGATTGTAACTTAAACATGCATATTTTTTAATATTACATAATTTAATAATATAATCAATATTTACTAATTGATTAATAGAATTATCTAATGTCTATAGCAATCAAACGATAAACAATGTGGATATTATATAATGAAGTTTATGAATATTATAGGGAAAAATCCACTTCTTTATATAAAAAATTTGATAAATTATATAATTTTTTGGTTTGATTTAATTAAGTAAATCAAATCAATAAATTAAATTTATATTTTAAATTATAATGCATTACTCACTTACTACTTTTTTATTGTAATTTGAAGGAAATACAACATACACCAAACAAGAAATTAATCACATGCCAGTAAAATAGCATAATATCTTTCAAATTTTGTTATGTAATAGCTCTTTCAGCTTAATTAGAACTTTTTGATTTTAGAAAATGAGAACCTAATTTTATATTTATGAATTATAATTTTTACATACCTACACAGTTTTTATGGTAAGATTGTTTTAATAGAATTTCTTTTATATATATATATATATATATATATATATATATATATATTCTTTTATTTGATGTATTTTTGATACCAAATTAGGTTTGATAATACTAAAATAATTATTTTTAATAATATAAACAAAAACTACTTAAACTATATTAAAATGAATAACGATCACAACATTTTCTCCATTGAAAATAAATTTTCATTATATCACAATAATTAAACATTTGAATTTTTAATCATAATTATTTATTTAATCATAGTCATATTATATTATATTATAATATTTTTATAAGATAAATAACCGTCTTATAATATTTATAATGGATACCTTTCATCTTTGGACGACAATTATTACAATATTGTATTATATTACATTTGTTCAATAAACTATTGTCATAAGTTTTTATATTGAGACAGTTTTATAAAAAAAATAGTTGTCCATTAATGTTTTTAAATTATAATTTATATTAATGTTTTTAAATTGTAGTTTACATCTTTTGATGATAGTGAATAAATTTTTTTGTGAAATTATTCTTAACTATGAGGGATAATTTCTATCATTAGATGTCGTAGTTTGCTACAACTTTCACATAGACGATAGATTTTAGGTAGTCATTTATAGCGTACTATGATAGTTAATATTCGTCGTCTATTCATAATATTATACTAGTATAAACACATTAAGAATTAATAATTAAAATTAAAATTATCTTGTATTTTTCCATAATCACAATAGAAGTTTAGGTAGATATGGATTCTAAATAAATCAACATTATAACCATAGAAACTATAAAGAGAAGAAATAAAAAAAAACTTAGGAATCGTAGATGATGAAGCCAAAATAACCACACTTTCTAATCTTCAATCATTTCTTCAAAATTTTGACCTTAGATGTGCTCTTAATCTCTCTTGTTCTATGTAACCTTTGTGTGTCTTTAATAAGTCATTGGAATCTTTTTATATTGTATTTTAAAGCTTGATTTGATCAAGATTAGATTATGATTGATCAAATGATTAGGATTAGAAGTTGTATTGAAAATTACTAAATTTTTGGGTTGATTAAATTTCTCAATTGATCAACTCATTGCAATTTCCAACCCCAAAGCATGCGAACGAAGCTCGATCTACCAACCTACATCTTGATCAACATGTAAAATCATTCATAAAAATCTCTATAATTTTCTCTATGAATTTTGAAAAGATACTTACCATACACATTTGAAAGGTGACTGGGGCATTGCAGAGGTTAAATCACATTTTTCAAAAAATGCAGGTTCCAAAGAGGTAGGTGAATGTAGTTTTTCAATTTGGTTGTAACATGAATAACCATTAAGAAAATAACAAAAAGTGTGGCTAACTAACCTTTCTACCATTTAATCAATGAAGGGTAGAAGAAAATAATATTTCCTAATATTTATTTTGACCTTCCTGTAGTCCATGCATACTCTCCAACTTGTTTGGATTCTTATTGGTACCAAATCACTTGTCATTCTTAAATACTATTATTTCGGATTTCTTTGATACCACCTACACTAGACTTACCTATTTACTATTAGAGATGGGGTAGATGACCACCACATTTAACCATTTGAGTATTTCTTTCCTTACTACCTTCATCATTCGGGGATTTATCCATCATTATACATTTTTTGTTAGTTTAGCTTCATCCTCAAGTAATATTTTGTGCATGCATATGAAGGAAATTATATTTTAATATCAACAATGGTTCATTCTTTAGTAGTATTGTGATCTTTCAAGACTTTTAGAAGCTTGTCCTCTTGTTCACAAGATAAGTGGCTAGCAATGATGATAGGTAATGGGTCATTGTCTCCCAAATATGCATGTTTCAAGTGTAATGAGAGAGTTTTCAATTCAAATATGGGTGCTTGTATAGCAAAGGGTAGCATCTTCTCAGTATTAATGAGTAAAAAAAATAAAGCTTGAATCATACCTTTATGGCATTTTGGAAAGTGATTCAAGTGATCAAATTCTTTCATAAAAAATAAATATTATTGAGCAAAAACTTGATTATATTTTTGTGATGAATCAAAACCTTGAACTTATCTTTTATATATCAACTCTTTGAGAGATTTTGTCGTAACCAAACCATTTGTTAATTCATGGATTGTAAATCTTGATATGAGATAATATCATGTGAGTAAAATTCTTAAAATGAGGTATTTCTTAGTAAGAAAAATTCTAGTGTGAAGGATCATAGGTGAGATTGTAAAAAAACTTGGAGTGTGGTATCTCCAAGCAATTGTATTCAAAGATTTTAAATAGTGGATAATCCTCTAGTTGGGTTGTGCTAGAGGTGCGGATATAAGAAAAGCATTGAAAGCTTTGCAAACTGTGATAAAATATCTTTGTTTACAATTTCTCTATATCTACTTTATTTACTTTCCAACTATTCTATTTTCATGTTTATCATTTATATGCTTGTTTGAGAAACTACTTAAACTTTCATTTGTGTAAAGTTGAGTTTTTACACGAAAAATTTGCAAAACTTAAAAAGAGATATTTTATCGAAATGGCTAGTATAGGTAAACAACAAAAATTATACATTTGAATAATTATAGAGTAAATTATTTCATTAAAATAAGATAACTAAATATACCTTTTATTTGTTGAAGAGAAATTGAAACCTTCGATGCTCTAAGTTTTATTTTCCAATGATTTTTCATTGAAACGTGCAAGTATTCATGCTTCTACCAATATGATCAATGAAACAACACTTTCTTCCAATAAGAACCCCTTTCTAGGAATTCCACAAGTTCTTCTAATGGACATGATTGTTATTATAAATCTCTCACATGTTTGGTAAATATGTCTCGCAAAATTCTTTTTCAATTAAACTGACATTTTTTGATTCTATTGTATAGTTAAGAATGTTCCTTATTGTCCAAGAATTAGACCAAATTGAATTAAACTGGAAAATCAGATAGGACCAAACCGGTCCAAATAATTTTATAAATCAAATGGTCCTATCCGGTTTATATTAACTAAAATCGTTTTTCAAACAGTTCGGTCTGATTATATTAATTTTTAAACCGATCGGACTGGACTAGACAAGTTTTAATAATATATTAAATTTTCCATATCATTTCTCATAAACCGTTGATTAAATTCTCATATTTTAATCAAAAGTATACCATTAGGTGTATCATATTTATGTATTATTAACTAGAATAAACTGTTGAAAATCATTAACCAAACCGTTCGGTTATAACAGTTATAATAATCAAACGGTCTAGTTCGATCTAGTTTGAATAATATGAACGGTCTGATCCGATTAATTTTTTTTACTCAAAATCAAACCGTAAACACCCCTACTTATATAAAGTGTGCTAGTTTAGGTCAAATATGCATCCTATTCCTAATTGAAGTAGCCTAAGAGATTAGACCAAATCCAATTTGTGTCTAATTTGGAAACTATTTTTCCTCTCTCAATAATGTCCCATGCATAAAGGGTTTTTGTTTTTAATTTTCTCTTGGAGTAGTTTAATTTTTAACCACTAAGAATTGACTTAAGATTCTTAATTTAATTTAAATTATATTGGATGTTTGTTCCAAATCAATCTAACATAATTTTTACCAAAATACTAAAACTTGTCCAACAAGTGTTACACGTTTACCATGTGTAAAATTAACATTATTAATTTTTATTAATAAAATACATAATTTTTAGTAAACTAAATAATATATAATTTAATTAATAAATTAAATCAAATATTTACTTACTATATTACCCATAAACATATATTTACCGTTTATATATATCTTAAAATTTCTCATAAGTCATTTGATCAAATAATTAATTCAAAGTTAATTATGTATATTTTTTGAAAAAAAATATTGTCAAGTTATAATAGAGCAAACTTGAGTACGATAAAACTATAAATTCAAGCTTTAATAAAACTTGATAAATTAATTAAGACCTTTATTAATTGAGAAAGAGCTCCTTAGAGTCCATTTACTTTTAAAATGTGTACTTTTGCTTCTAATTTTTAAAATATTGTGCATGCCTCCATGTTAATTTTAACTTGCATGTAAGTTTAATTTGTGTTAACTATTTGAATTTGATTACTATTTAAACATTGAAAAGTCACATATCACCATAAATGAGATGTAAATTTATGATAATGTAAATATTTTTAAAATGCACGAAATGGGAGGGATAGTTTTATTTTTGGATGAAAAATAAATGTTTTCATTATTGATAAATTTAGTCCTAATTTATGATTGCGACTTTTGCATGATTAAATAGCAGCCATTACATAATTATTCCAAATTAAACTTACGTAAACTTTAAAAATAACTAAGGTATTTAGTGCATTTTTGTTAAAGTAAAAGGGGACTCATAGAACTCTTTTCCCTTTATTAATTATCAACTTTATTAATTCTAGAGTTATTTTACTAAAAACATGTTACTTGAGTAATCTCAATGTTTAACCATTGCATGTAGATCAATCCTCTATAAAAAATCCATAATTAGAGCTGAGTCAAAATGTCTATTGTATCCCTCTAATTATCATTTGTTTTTGAGTACACATTATTCATATTAACAAGTATCTATAACTATCACATATATTGCAAGTTCATATTAACGACACTAGATCAAGACTACTATATTTCAAATGGATATGTATTGTAATATTGACTCATAAAGATCATAACTTCAATGGTTTTCCATAGTCATAGATTATTTAGATGATTTCACTTAAATTCAATCCTCTTGTATATACTTTAATAATATGATGTGTTTAAGCAACACAATTAATCAAGAATTTTGTACAATTCATTGAAGAATTAAGTATAACATGCATATGAATAAAACATACTCTTATTTCATTCTAATTTCATTGATATAAATATAAATATTTTCAATTCAAGACTCATATCCTAACAATATCGATACCACTAGTCGTAGAGAAAACAGGACATGTCTCTTAAATTTATCCCTTCTAAGTAATCTTCAAAACTTTTGGTAGAAAACGTCTTTGTAAATAGGTAATCGAGGTTGGTCTCTGAAGAAATCTTCATAACTACCACATCTCCTTGATGCATAATCTCTCCGATCAAATAAAACTTGCATTCTATATTCTTTCATCTATTATGGCTTCTTAGTTCCTTTAAATTTACCACTGCTCCACTGTTGTTATCACAATAAATTATGAGCAACTTATCCATGTTGTGAATAATTTGCAAATCGGTTAAGAACTTATGGAGCCATATGCCTTCCTTTAATGCTTCACAAGTGACAATATGCTCGGCGACCATAGTAGAGTCAACAATACACCCTTACTTTATGACTCTCCACACTACAGATCCTCCACCAAGAGTGAACATTGACCTAGAAGTGGTTTTCGATAATCATTGTTTGTTAGAAAGTTAGAGTCTATATATCCTATAAAGATAAATAAACACTAGAATAAACTAGCATATAATTATTTTCTCCCTAAAAACTTGAGAATACACTTAATTGCAACCCAATGATTTTCTAAGTTGGATTGCTATAAACTAACTACACCAAAAAAAAAAAGATGTTAGGCCTAATACACAACATGACGTACATTCAATTATCAATTTTTGATGCACATGACATCATCTTATATAATTATTTTCTCCCAAGATATTTAAGAATATACTTAATTAGTGATTTTTTGGGGCTCTATTGATGCAAATTGAGTTCAACAACAAAAAAACAGATGTTAGACTTAGTACACAATATAACGTACATTTGACTATCGACTGTTGATGTATATGACACTATCTCTATCCTCTTCATCTTTAGGCATCTTAGGGCACTAATCTTTGAAATAATAATTCCATGTCTAGTAGGCAAGTTACCTTTCTTAGAATTCTGTATCACAAATCATACCAATACCTTGTCAATGTATGATGCTTAAGATAGGGCTAACAACTTATTCTTGTTACCATAAGTGATATGGATTCCAAGAACATACATAACTTGTTCTCCATAATCCTTCATTTTGATTCATCTAGCTATATTGAAAGTATTTTTTAGTAGGTTGAATTTTTAGAGTAGTAGAAGATGAATAGGTTTTAAAAATTTTCCAACTTATAAACTTTCTTTGATAAAATAAAATACCTATACCATTGTTTACCATTGCTTTAATAATTACCAAGAAATTAGTAACTCATATAAAATTAGTGCACAACATATATGAGTAGAGATGGTATTAAGCATACCTTAGAACCTCTATATATGTTATCCTAGGAAAATATTGTGCTAGGTACAATTGCACTAATAATTGAAAACAAAGAACTGATCAGACAAAACTTCACAATTTCATAAAGATGTAACTTCTAAATTTGGACGTTAAGGAATTATGAAGGAAAACACTCTATTTATAAGAGAGTATGGCATAGACCTAACAGTCCAATTATTATCTGTGCCAATTACAAACTTATAGAAATAGATTTGGCTCTCATTCAAGTATCTTTATCGGTAGGATTTAGTATCCAACTTTTCTCTCATTTAATAAAATAATTAACTAAATCAAATTCTATCTAAATTAGAATGCATCTAACAAGGCAAGTAGGGTTTCTAGCTTACACCCAAACTCATACCCTCATTATCCATGTGACATGCACGATGTGCCTACATGGTTGTCACATATTACCCATATAATTGTTACGTGTTTTACATGTGGTATCATGTTGGCTTACCGCATCAACCATTTTTCTAAGGCTTATTTTTATAGTTTTGTCTTTCTGTATTAATTTAATTATATTTGGGTTTTGAATAATAATTAACACAAATTATTAATCATAGGATAGTAATTAGTTAATACATATATGCCATGAATATTTTGGTAACTTCAACTCCTTAATTGACAAAAGATCTATTTTCCCTTAGTTAACTTTTAGTTTATACATATTTGACTTTATACTTACAGAAACCCCAGTTACGGATCTATGGCAAATACACATATGGATATCAAATAATCATACAAACATTATTCCAAATTCGAAAGACATCTCTCTTGGATTATTCAAAAGCAGTGAACTACCTATTATCATCCCATAATTGCAAATCCTTTTGTGAGTCCTATATACAGCTTTTGTTGTTAATAAGCCGATTGATGATTATACCTTTCTATGTATTTGGATCAATTCGTAACCTGATTAACCATGATTGTTTGTACATAGAATTTAATTTTTCTTGTTGTGTACTCTGGAACTCCCCATATCTCTCACATTTATCCATCACATAGAGCCAACCATTATTGAGTTCATATTTCATTGATTAAATATGTATGTACTCACACACTTAAAACATAGATTCATAAAGGGAAGTGTTTAGTATAGAGCATACCCTGCAGTTACCCAAAACATAAAGGTATAGTCTTAGCTACACTCTTCCATATGATTAAGAGTTATCATTGACTAGTTTGTAAAAATCATGTAACAATCCTTTATTGAAACTATACATTTGGCCAATGATCTCGTCCAATGCCCTTCACATTATCTTTAATTGTGAATAGCCATCTTCACTTGTGATTGGGGTAAGCTACCACCTAATGATGCAGTTTTGAGATACACTTTACTAGTAATCATTGACAAGGCATTACTTAATGTGTGTACATCTACTTTAGAGGAATAACCATACATGAGCCCCTATATGAAGCACTATGTCGCCTACAACTCCAACTATAGAACCAATAATGTTAAATAACATTAGAAAGATACAACAATGCTTCAATGAATGTTTATTTGATTAATTGAATACAAACAAATATTATATACATTTCAACGGGCATACCACCTACAAAACTAATCATTGCTTCATATATGATAATAGTTATTATTCCCAATGAGTAGGATGTTGTCCCCATAAAGCACCAAGAAAACCACCTTGTTGACTTTGATGAGCTTATCTACACAAAATTCATCAACATTTTGATTAAAACCATAAGACTTATGGCTTTATAAAACTTCATATTCTATGATCTTGATGCTTGCTTTAGTCCATTAATGGACCACTTAAACTTGCAAACATTTTGCTCTTGGCATTGAACTATGAAGCCTTCTAATTAGACCATGTATATGGCTACCTCAAGATAGAAATTGAAGATTTTTTCTTCACATCCATTTGCCAAATCTCGTATCTAAGAGCTATGATATACCCCAAAAGAGCACATCAAAAGTTAAACTTTATTTTTATTGTCACTGGTATTATAATTGAAGGGTTGAACCCACAAATGATTAATAACAATTCTTTTTTGTAATTACTAGTTTGTTAGGAAGTTAATTTAAGTTAGAAATGGAGACTTTGGGTTGATTGTGAAAAAAGATAAAAATAACATAAAAATAAAGAAAATGTTAAAAATATGATTTTGAGAATAAATAATGAAAGATATGCGATCATATAATTATCCCTACAACTAACCTATAATTCAACTATTGATGTCATGAATCAAATTAATTTCTCAAGTTCTAAATAAAATTCATAGTTTAAAATCCTGCTTGAGTCCCTAACTTAGTTTTAGAAATCTACTTACATTTAAACTATATTTTCTTAAACTAGATTTAATTCATTCATTGTATCATGATCTAAAAATATAATAATGAAATTAAGAAATATTAAATAAATTGATAAACTTTAACCAAAGAAAGATCTGTCGGACAGACCAACTAGATAAATCAATTAGATAGACTCGTCAGATAGATCTTCTGGGTAGACCTACCGAATAGACCTATCGGACAAATTAGCCAGACAAAATTATTGGACGAAACCTCACCATTGCTTGTTAACCATCTAGCCACCACACAATGTGAACCCTCATGATACACTTCTATTTCAACATGCATCCATGGCGACAAAAACCACCTTTATCCATATATCCTCTCATCCTTTGTAACTAAATTTTTTCTATACCTCTAATGCAAAAAAGTACTGGCATAACTACGACATGGAGTACTAATGACTTGGTGATAGGAAAAATGTTCAAGTATAATTTTCCTATTTTGGAAAATGGAGTGCAGTTAAGAAAGAAAATGTAGAGGCTCAAAAAGGGTCTTGACAGACATATCTCTCTACATAGATTTGAAAAGTCTGATAGGCATGCTCAATAGTACAAAAGGTGAAAAGAACCATGTGATTCTAGAGTTGACTTTTTAAGAATAACTTTGACTTTGACATAACTCTCTCACTGGAAGCTTGATTGAAAATTTGAAAATATTGTTAATAATGAAAAATTTCCATGCACATTTAAATGGCCATCAAGAGTTCAAATCTCAACAATTGCATAAGTGGATTAGCATGAGAACATTGGTTGGGCAACAATAACGTGATTGAAATTTTTGGTGTCTCGACATCAACAAAGTTATAAACATTCCTCCTAACCAATGTATCTAAGCCTAGGAGGCATAAGGGCTAATGTTGGGTATAAAATAAACCCATGTCGTATTGTTGAATATCACTGATTTTACTAAGTAGTATGAATCATTGGTTTGTCTAATAAGCGCTGAGTCAACAAATGTGTACAACCGTTAAATAAACGACTAAAGAAATGAATAACTAATAAATATCCTCAAATTATTTGAAGGAGATAATTATAGAGAGATAGCTCCAATCCTAAATTAAACCTATCTCCACGGATAAATGATCAACATTAGTTAAATATTCTCCTTTATATATACTCAAGTTGTATACTTCACACAACAAGTTCATTAATTGATACAAACAAAAGATATCCACAATATTTCTCTATCTCCACTTTTTTTCTCTTAATCACAGAAAGACTCATCTATTCTTTTATCGTTATTATCTAAACTAACTTAAGTATCAAAAGAGTAAATACCATCACACTCCACGATGATTCAAGGTCTTAATTAGTGTTCTTTATTTGCGAGAATACACCATTCTTGATGTTGGTAAAAAATGATACCAAGACTTCGAATATTTCATTAATAAGGGAAATAGTCTAAGAATATTTTTTTAATATTAACAAAATCAAATTATTTTCAATTTGTTTTCTTGAAAGTAATAATAAATACGTAGGAAGAAAAATTAGTTTCGGCATATATATAAATAAATAAATAAAGTAAGAATTTGATTTCGACGTTCTTAGTCGTCAAACTCGTGTTTAACTTTTTTGTTTTTTTTGTACATTTTCTTTATTTTTTTAATATTTATTGTGTGAAAGATATTATCATAATCATATTTATTAATATTTTTTTTATTATTTATTTTATTTAATAATAATAACATTAAATATAATTAAATATAATAGTATAATAGATAATTTATATATTTTCTATTTTGTAATATTTTTTAAGTGTTAAATATTATTATAATCACAATTATTAATATTACAGTAATTTTTCATTAATGAAAATTCGTAGGGGATATATAAAAAGTGAGAGTTTAGCTTCAATGTTCGTCTCATCGTTTTCTAGCTCTTACTTTTCAACCTTTTTTAATATTTTTCATTTCCTTTATCAATATTTTTTGTGTTAAATATTATCATAATCATAATTATTATTTTTACAATACTTTTAATTTATTATAATTTTATTTAAAAACAACAGTATTAAATAATAACTTGTATCATGAATAATTTATATATATTTTTTATAATTTTTTAGGTGTTGAATATTATTACCATTATAATTATCATTGTCATTATAATTTTTAATTAATAATAATTTTATTTATTCGCATTGAAATATAACAAAATGTGTTGTAATAATATTATATTATTTTTTAGAATACGTTCACTCATGTAGGAACAAATTAGACACAAAAATCACACACTTTATATTAGATAGGGCATTAACGTACACATACGTAAATTTTTTTTTTTTTCAGGTTGAGATTTATTCTCAAAGTTATACCTCTTTTATTTCATGTCCATTCATGTTAACAGGAACAAACACGACAATACTAGATGAATTTATCAAATCATTTTTAGCTTAAAACATGTATTTTAATTAATTATTTTTTAAGTTTGTAATTTGTAAATTCAGTTTAAATATGGTTAATTAAATAAAATATTATGTAATAAATTTACAAAACAAAATCCGTTTACTTACAAAACTCAAATGAATTAATGAATAATTTTTAAATTAAAATAATATATTTTAATACAATATTTTTAAGTTGATAATATATCAACCTAATACAAATACACAATATGATAAAATATTATATGCTTATAAGTAAATGGATTATTAAATGGTGTGCTCAACTAGTTAATATAAGATGGGTTGTAGGTGAAAAAATTTAATTTAAAATATTATAATTAATTTAAATATATATAAAAATTTAATTTAAAGATGCATAGAATTTAATAATCATTTTAGTTTTTATCGTCGTAGATTTATAAGATTGTATTTCTCTTAATTTTGACATTATTAATTTAAAAAATCAAAAATATATAAAGTTAAAAAATCAAAATCAAAATCAAAATAATGAGTTCAAAATAAGATAAAACAAAAATACGTTAATGATTAATCTCATACTAAAACATATATAACCACAAACAATAACAATGACATGCAATGATTTTTACAACTTTAAAATTTATTAATTAAATAAAATTTTATTTATCACTCAAAACATTTAAATTTCACTTTTATCAAAATGACTTTATACTTAAATGCATGACTATATAATACATTTTAAATTAAAACATAAAAAAAAAGAATTACTTTGATATCATTTTACTTGTTTGTAATATATGTACTAATACCTCAACACATTACATTCAAAATGAAAAGAATAAAATGTGAAAAATATTAAAAATTTTAAAATATTGAATGAATTATAAAATATAAAAAAGCAAAAAATAGGTTCTTTTTATAATTTTTTTAATCATATATTATGGATTTAAATTTTTTAAAGTATTCTAATTTATCATATATTTATAAGACTTATTTTTTTTAATTTTATAATAATAAATATTCATAGGTTTTTTAAATTTCATTATATTTATCAATTTTATTAACTCTTTCACATAAAATCAAATATTTCATAAAAAAAAATATTTTAAGAGTTTTGGCTTTCTCTTTTAATTTTTTCAAAAAGAAAAATTAATACATATAATATAATCTATTATTTTATGCTAAATATAATTAAAAAATAAATTAACTAAATTAAACTATAATTTTATTGTGTTACATGAGAAAATACATTTATATTTACTATAAACTCTTTTTTAAGTATATTAATTTAACACATATTTAGTAGATTTTTAATTTTCTCTTTTGCTTCTAAATAATAAAAAATTAATATAATATTCATGAGCCTTGTAATTTTTTTAATTATAAATTTAATTAACTCTTTTATATAAAATCAAATATTATATAAAAAATAAAAAAATTTATGATTTTTTTTGGTTTTTCATTTTAATATTTCAATAAAAAGATAATTATTAATACATATAATAAATTATTTTTATATTAAATATAATTTAAAAAATAAATTAAAATTTAACATATATTTTGAAGATTTTTGATTTCTTTTCTTTAATTCTATAAATAATTGAATTATGTTATATAAAAAAATATACTAATATTTATAGTAGACTTTATCAATCAAAACATGTTATGTCACTTATAAGGTTATGATGATTATTTTTATATAAAAGTATAAACTCATTTATTTATAATAATTATAAGATTATAAGATAATTAAGGATGAAAATTTCATCGATATTATTGACATTATTATACATCCTGATATCGAAATGTGATATCTATATCTTTTGGTTAAATTATCATAAAATTATCGAGAATGTAGTTAAAATGTTGCTTAAATGTAGTTTAAATGTCTTTTTTTTTACCAAAATGTCCAAGATATTATCACTAAAATGTCGAACAAAATATCAAAAATATCAATTTTTGATTTATTTTACTCTTTTTTATTCTTTATGAGCAATTATTCCAATTCAAATATTATTATATAATATTTAGCAAAAAAATAAATAAATATTTTATTATATAATATTTTAATTATTTGATAAATATTAATTAAAATAAATATTTTATGTATTTAAAAATCATATATTAAATAAAAACTTAGTTTAAAATTAAGTAATTAATTATTTCAATATTTTATAAAGTTTTATAAATTTTTTTATATTTTTAATAAAAATTTTATAAAAATTATATCGGTATTTCAAACATTGAAGATAATATAACTGAACAGATGCCACCGGTCTTAGTTATATATAAAAAGCTTCAGAATGATTACCTTGCGGGGCTTTGCTTTTAAGGTTAATGTATAAATGCTATTGACCATAAATGAAAAACAAAACCAAGCAAGTGAAAAAGAAGAAGTCAAATTCAAGTCATTGAAATATATTAATAAATGAAAAAAAAGTAACGAGATCGTAGTTTTATTAGTTAAAATTATCATTCTTATAAAAATAATTTATGAAAAATTATTTTATAAGTAATAATAATATTAAAATGTAGATACTATTAAAGTTAAAATTAATATTTGTTATGATAATAATAAAAATAATTATTAAAATTAAAAAAATAAATTAATATTTGCCGACTCAAAGGGAAATAAAACAAAATTTAGAGGTGTTACGGTGCAAATAAAAGAAAGTAAGTGAAGCATTGTGAGAAACGCCATTTTTCTTTTTTGACTTGGGTCGAAGTCGAACCACCTCTCTTGTCCTTTTCAAACAAAAGGATACCAGAAAACCCCAAGCAAAGGTAAAGCCAAACAAACCATAGTTTACTGAAGCTTCCAGCTTTGGCTCTTTAGCTAACTATGTGTATCTCTTTCTTGCTATTTTTTTTAAAATATATATATTTCTCTTTATCGATCTTCTTTTATAACTTTTTCTCGTTGATTTTTGTTGACGCTGTTTAAGAATTTATTAAGATCAGCTTTTAATATAAACTTTGAAGAAGAAGAATTGAATGGGTTCTGAAAATTGCAATATACGAATCGGATTTAATCGGCTGCTTTGTGTATCTGCATGCATACATGTTTTGTGTTATCTGTATTTGATTTTCTTCTCTGTTGTCAATTTTTGGCGGAAATGAATCAGTTTAGTATTTTGGGCTTTCTTTTGATTTGGTGTGGAGAATTTAATCGGGGTGAGATTTTGGAGTAGAAGATTTGTATGTTTGGCCAAAATTTCTTATTATATATATATATATGAATCTTTTTCATTGAATATGTTTTATTGAAATGATCATTATATATTAATGTTAATTTTCTTTTAGAAGATGTAATTTTAAAGTTTGTGTGGGGTATCTCTTGAATATTGAACACCTATTTGTCCATATTTCTTATAAGTTAGCCCACCTGCAGGAAGTATATTGTGCTACTTTTGTATTGCTCTTTTAATATCCAGTGGTTTTTACAGCTATCTTACGGAGTGAGAGTAGGAAATTTTTGGATATTATCTGGGTTTGGGATACGCCCATTTTTCTAAATTTTCAGTAAATATACACCAAATTGGAGTGCCCCATGAACATGGGTACTTCACTAAAAATGAAAGTCCAAAAACATTGTTTTACAGATGATGTTGTGCAGATGATGGAGGTTCTCTCTCTCTCTCTGTCTCTCTCTGTCTCTAGTTTTTAAGAGTTTCTCTGTTTGTTTGTCATTGTGTTTGTTTTCTACTTATGTATGTTCTGTTTCTATGAAGGGGAAGGGGTAATCTAGAGTGGCTCAATTTTAATAATCATGGAGTCCTGCAATTGCATTGAACCACAATGGCCAGCTGATGAATTGTTGATCAAGTATCAGTATATCTCAGACTTCTTCATAGCTATTGCATATTTCTCTATCCCTTTGGAGCTTATATACTTTGTCAAGAAGTCTTCTGTGTTTCCATACAGATGGGTCCTTGTTCAGTTTGGTGCTTTCATTGTATTATGTGGAGCTACTCATCTTATTAATTTGTGGACATTCAGCATGCACTCAAGAACTGTTGCTATTGTAATGACCATTTCTAAGGTTTTGACTGCCGTGGTGTCTTGTGCAACTGCCCTCATGCTTGTCCATATTATTCCTGATTTATTGAGTGTTAAAACTAGAGAGTTATTCTTGAAAAACAAGGCTGCAGAACTTGATAGAGAAATGGGCTTGATTCGTACACAAGAAGAAACAGGTCGTCATGTTAGAATGTTGACTCATGAGATTCGGAGTACTCTTGATAGACATACTATACTTAAAACCACACTTATTGAACTGGGGAGAACTTTGGCATTGGAAGAGTGTGCCTTATGGATGCCTACACGTACTGGTTTTGAGCTTCAACTCTCATACACACTTCGTCAGCAGAACCCAGTTGGATATACTGTGCCTATCCATCTTCCTGTGATCAAGCAAGTCTTTAGTAGCAACCATGCAGTAAAAATATCACCTAATGCCCCAGTGGCTAGACTGCGACCTCTTGATGGAAAGTACATGCCTGGGGAGGTTGTTGCTGTTCGAGTTCCTCTTTTACATCTCCCTAACTTCCAAATTAATGATTGGCCAGATTTTTCAACAAAACACTATGCTTTGATGGTCTTGATGCTTCCCTCTGGTAGTGCAAGGCAATGGCATGTTCATGAATTGGAGCTAGTTGAAGTGGTTGCTGATCAGGTTTGTTTTATTTAATATACTCCTAAAAGCGTTTCATAGTTATTATTTTAAGGAAATTTGTTCTACAATTTCTCAATCCTGTGTTATTTGGACAATATGATCCCGGATTTATGTTTCCGAAAACTCAGCTCCCAAACTATATTTGTATGGATTTTAGTCCAAACTAATAACAGCTGTAATTCTAAAGGAAGAATCCTGAAAATGACCCTGTAGGGCCCTGGTGTTTTTATAAATTTTTTTTATCGTACCCCTACTTCGGGAGTGGGATACTTAGGTTGTGGTGGAATCAAACCATATATTCCTAGGAAAATGCCAACATTTACCATTCTGTTAGATAGTGATTGGCAATGTTTTATCAGTTGCAGTTTAATCCTCAACTTTCTCGGTCCTTAAACAATTCATCCCCATAATAAGTGAGGTCATTATCAAAGTTTATGACCTTATCTATTAGAAATCTAACACGCTATAAATTTTGTACTATACTCTCCATATCTATAAAGATTTAGACCTAAGTTTTCAAAATAATTAATTTGGGACTGAAGTGGTTTCATGTGGTGAAAGGTTAGGGACTTGTGGCAACTCCACCATTATTTTTATTTGTATCTGCTTTGTAAGTTTTTTTGGGGGGATTTGTTCTTAAATCCTTAAAGAAACAGTTGAAATGTGAAAAGCTTTATTTTCTTTTCTACTAATTTTAGGTTTTATAAGTAATGCGTTCTGACAACTTACTTCTCCTATAGGATGGTGTTATTGGGTCATATGATATAAAATGCCCAACTCTGAGTATAATTGCATCATTATTCATGTGTTGTGAGCATAATTATAACTTTAAAAATGCATTTTGTTGAGTATGTTTTTATTGTTACTCATACGTTATATGTATAATTGTAAAAGTAAACGTTTTAAGCATTTTTGTAAATTGTCTCATACATTGTAGGTATAAAACGTAATTAACCCATTAAATTTCCGTTTATGTAAGATTTGACTTGACTGGATAATTGTTTCAATTTTGAAGTTTAAATGGACAGTTTACTTTAATTAGAGTTGTGCTTGAAGAAACATAAAATTAAAAAGATCCTGCTTGTCGCCCTTTTCCTCAAATAGTAATAAACCAAAGCTTGAATTCAATGAGAATTGGACATTTTAGGATATTATTTTGAAAAAAATAAAAAAAGGTAATAATTTTTAGATTCGACTTTGAAATCATGGACTATAACCAGAGCTCATTGCCTTATAGTTGTAAAGACTTACAATGCTTAGTTTTTCATTTTCAAGATGCAACCTATAAAAAGAGTTAGTACAAAAACATAAGGGCTTATGTGTGTTTTAGATGGATTTCAATAACAAATAAATCCTTAAATCCTAGTTTAAAAAATTTCAATAAATATGGAACTAAGAATTCTAGAACAGATACCAAAATTTCATACCTAGGTAGTGATCAATCTAGAAATACTCATAGATTACTAGATATATAAAAAGACAACCTAGATATGAAATCAACAAGAGAAGTAAGAACGGTGAAACACATATAGGAATTTGACTGCTCTTGGCAAATTGATATGGCTTATGTGAGTTATGAAACAATGAGCAATAAGTTTATATTTATAAGAAGACTTTAAATCCTAAACTAGATCTTGTAAAATGACCCTTTTCCTAGAAGGATTTGTAATTCTCATACAAGAAATGAGTTTGTGGTAATTTCATTAATTGACTCGAGTTAAAATAAAGATTTTAAAATTGAAAAACATGAGCTCGTTTAATCGAGCCTTACTTGATCGATCTAGCAACAATAAGTCAGATTAGAATTTCAACTCGAGGGAACTTGATCAATTGAGTCCCTAAATTTTGCAACCCAAGAGCAATTAGATTGAACTCGATCGATTGAGACCCTTGGTCAATTGATCTATCGATCGAGCAGTAATAATTTGAGCACAACAAATAATTTAAAGTGTTGTAGTATTTGCTTGTGAATGCCTGAATGTAATTCTAAGTGTGATAGTTATAAGATTATACCTAACGTGCTTAGTCATAACTGCTTAACTTATTATAATTTGGAAAGCTTGTAAAACAACATATAAAAATGAAGAAAAAGTGATTGTAAAGGTCCTATACTTATTCTGTTACTTAGGTCTTGTACTTATTTTTTGTAGTAATTTAGTTCTATTGTTATGAAAAAGTGACAGCACAAGAACAAATAACTATTTTTATATTTTTATTTTATTTTTTTTTAATTTTTTCAATTACAATTTATTTAAGCTATAATAATCTCTATCTAGTATAATTGAAAAAAATTAAAAATTAAAATAAAAAATTTACTTTTTCATAGTAATAAGACTAAGTTATAAAAAAAAGATAGGACCTAAGTGTCATTTTTGCAATAATAAAGCACCCTTGGGGTATTTTTCTCAAAAATGAAAAGTAAAGAAGTTGATCGGGAAGCAAAAGAAAATAGAAAAATGGAAGTAAACAAAACAAAGAAAAGATGACTATTTGAAGAAGTTGTGTTTACCCTTTGCACTGCCATACTCCTTTATATGGTTTACGAAATGCTAAATAATTAATTATCTAATTTTATTGTGAACTCAGGTGGCAGTGGCTCTTTCACATGCTGCTATATTAGAAGAATCAATGAGGGCAAGAGATCTTCTAATGGAGCAGAATGTTGCACTTGATCTTGCCAGAAGGGAGGCAGAAACAGCAATTTGTGCTCGCAATGACTTCCTTGCCATTATGAATCATGAGATGAGAACCCCTATGCATGCTATTATTGCACTTTCTTCCTTGATGCAGGAAACCGAACTAACTCCTGAGCAGCGCCTTATGGTTGAAACAATATTGAAGAGTAGTAACCTTTTAGCTACACTTATAAATGATGTATTAGATCTTTCAAGGCCAGAAGATGGAAGCCTTCAACTTGACATCCAAACATTTGATCTTCACTCTTTATTTCGAGAGGTTGGATTATCTGCAAATGATTCAGATTGCATTTGGCTCGAGGAATTGTTATAACCATACCATCTCTGATTGCAGGTCATTAACTTGATCAAACCTGTTGCATCAGTGAAAAAGCTGTTGGTCATGCTAAATTTAGCTCCAGACTTGCCTGTATATGCTGCAGGGGATGAAAAACGCCTCTTGCAAATTATTTTAAATCTTGTTGGAAATGCAATCAAGTTCTCAAAAGAGGGCAGTATTTCCGTAACTTCATTCATTGCAAACGCAGATTCTTTAAGAGATTTACGGTTTCCTGATTTTTATCCAGTGCCAAGTGATAATCATTTTCATTTGTGTGTTCAGGTTGGCTTAATCAGAGCTAATTTGTATACTCTTTTTGGAGATGTTTGTGTTTTTTGGTTAAAGTTTTCAATGAGCTTGACAGGAAGATCTTCTTTTCTCAATGCAGGTAAAAGATTTAGGATCAGGAATTAACCCTCAGGATATCCCTAAGCTATTTACCAAATTCATGCAAACTCAGCCATTTCCAACCAAAAGTTCTGGTAGCAGTGGACTTGGCCTTGCAATTTGTAAGAGGTACTGTACTGTTCTTCTTTAGCAACGTCATATTATCTTCTGGGACGTTAATTTATATGCTGTTAAGAGTGAAAATTTTCTAAGAATTTCATGAAGATGCAGTGTTAATGTCTTTTTCATGTAACCTTACCAGGTTTGTAAATCTTATGGAAGGACATATATGGATAGAAAGTGAAGGTCTTGGCAAAGGATGTACTGCTAATTTCATTGTGAAACTTGGATGTCCAGAGCGATCAAATGAATCAAAGCTACCTTTAGTATCCATGGTGCAAGCCAATCATTCTCAGACAAACTTTACGGGGCTTAAGGTTCTTGTCATGGATGAAAATGGGTCAGTAACATTCTTTTTTTATACAACAATGCATTTTACCTTTATTCAGTATACTCTTTTTGTCCTTCTGTTCAGCTGGGTTAGGATAATTCCTGGTTCAACTTATATTTGAGGGAAAAAAGGTTTTAAGTTAGAAGGTACTAGGAGACAATAATTAGGGAGTGACAGTCTAGGATGTAACTCTGAGAACTTAGGAGTATGCTTAGTCCATAGCATAGTCTTCTTCTAGAATTTATATCAGGAAGGAATGGGCTGTAGAACAGTTTGTTCTTTTGTATTTTCTGAGAATGTTTTGTACAAAGTAAAGGTTCTAATTTATGGTACAAAATAAAATACTTTAGGACCAAGTAAAAGAGAGGTCACTTTGTGAGAACAACAATGTTGATATAAATATTATCTTTTAATTATATTTTTGTAAAACATGAAAAAAAACAACATTTATTGTGTTTTTTCAAAGTGATAACATTATGATAATTAAGTTTTGATAAATACATTTTGTTAAATGAGCTTGTGACGTTTATGAGATAGAGGAGTTAAGCATTTTTAACTGATTGAATTAACCTTAGATGAGTCGATTTAAACTACTCATTTTACGCAAGGAGGTCATTGTGTTCCTAAATGCCATAAAAGTAGTCATGCACCATTTTACTTAGTCCACTGTGGACCATTTTTTGACTCAATAACTTGACGCAGGGAAACCTTTTTGCAAATTTGTAAAGAGGTACAACTTAATTTGGTTAGTAAGGCCTAGTATTTGGCCTGTTTTACAATAGAATATCAATAATATCAAGTTAAGCGGGACTATTTGCTCAACAAAAAGAAAATAATAATAAAAACAAAGAAAAAAAGTGTTGCATGAATTCATGAAACTATATTTTACTTGTAGTTGTCGCATGTTGAGAAAATGTTGTTACTATATGATACAGGGTAAGCAGGATGGCAACACAAGGACTTCTTGTGCACCTGGGATGTGATGCAACAACAGTAAGCTCGATCGACGAGTGCTTGCGTATTGTTTCCCAGGAATACAAGGTAGTGTTTTTAGATATTGGCACGGATGGTTATGGAATGGCAGTGCGTATACATGAGAAATTTGCAAAACATCATGAAAGACCACTCTTAGTGGCGCTTACTGGAAGTACGGACAAGTTGACCAAGGAGAGTTGCAGGAGGGTTGGTATGGATGGAGTAGTACTCAAACCGGTGTCTATCGACAAAACGAGTAGCATTCTGTCACAACTACTGGAACATCGTGTTTTATATGAAGCCATGTAAGGCTAGTGAAAATTTGACCCAATCATCGAAAACAAGAAGTCAGAGAAGTGAAGAAAGCCACACAAGTAATTATCATTCTTGTGTAGGTAGGACAATGCCATTAAAACATTACTTTGAAGATCGATGTATGTTGCAAATAATTGGTCATGGAGCTAGTTGGCTGTGTAATCCTTGTGCATCTGCTCAGAGACAGAGTACAAGCAAATTATAAGAGTGAGATTAGTGGCAAGTGGTCAAGTGCGACTTCTCTTAAGAAAATAGTTTTGTGTTTTGCTTCCATAATTTATAAAAACTGAGATAATGTCCAAAGTTAAACTTTGTTTGGTCATTGGCAATTAGAATTATCAATTCTCCGCAAGGAAACTGCAGATGCTTTCAGACTTTACCCATATTTTGCTGCTGCTTATTATTATTTAGATAAAAAGGTCTTTATAGTGTTGTTATTACGTGCAAAAATGCGCTTTATTTTTGTAATTCATTGGTTGGGTATTTCTACTACTATTATTGTGAAAGTTGAGCACTGTGATTGAAAAATTGGTTTTTCTAATGGGGCTAGGAATATTCATTTTTGAAATTATGGGATTTAAAGTTTTTCTTTTAATAATCATGGGATTAGATGTAATAATTTTTCATAATAATAAGACATTATTGTAACCAAAGTACTCATTAAAAAAAAGGATTTATGGTGCATTGCAGTCTTTTTTTCTTTTTTCTTTTTGCGTTAAGGTACATATAATTTTTAAATATATTACTTTAACCTTGCATCATTTAGGATATATACCTAAAGTATCTTAACGGGTTTTGGGTCGGTTTAATTATGTAATTTTATTTAATTAGTGTTTTAGTCATATAGTTATTATAGTTATTGCAGTAGGTTCGTTAAATTCAATAATTTTAAGTTGTGACATTGAAGAAAATTTTTGATTTTTTTTCTTTCATATTTTGATAAATGAACATGTGTCCCATTTAAGAATCATTTGATCAAATAATACCTAAGATGACATTACAACACAGTTCTTTGCGATTATCATGAATTAGTTTTTAAGATTAGACACCTTAATACAAATATGTTTGTATTTTTGTTGAAAAATAAATCATTAATGCCCTTGAGATCCAACACATCTTCACTTATGTATGAGTTTGTAAAAAAAGTTCTAATACTTCTAAGGTTTATAGTTAATATTATAATATTCTTGAATTATTAACGGTGTTAACATTCCATCTAATGATGTATTTTTTTTTTCCTATGGTTCTAATATCAAATTGAGGTTAATTTTTTAACGCTAGTTGTTAATTCATGTATATTATTAATTAAAGATAAATCTTTAATTTACTTATTATAACATTGTGATAAATATTTTTATTTCTTAGTTTTATATTTATTAAGAAAAAATATTTAAACATTCAATATTCTTCATTGGTTTAAAGTTATAATTATTATACCTAAATTTAATGGATCCACCACAGTTTTTCCTTCTATTAATTGTCTTCTTTTATTGTACCTGATATGCCTCAACTTACTCAAACCTTAATACCCTTTTGGTAATGGTGAAACCTTTGCATCCGTACATATTATGGTGTCTAAATTAGACTAATTAAGAAGTAGAAAAAAAGTGATTGTATTCCATTTTATTCATAATATTGATAATTATTATAATATTACATAACTATTAGATAAATAATTTTATGAGGTAGAAAGTATGCTTTATTTGAAGCTATACCCTCCTAATGAAGTTCTTTTTATAGAATAAGTAATCATTCTTTACAAAATGAAGAATCACTATCTTAACTTTACTTTAATAATTCATCTGATTTTTTTGCTTTTGGCCTTTGAATCTTAGCCATTCCTTTTCTTTGGCATGTGTTGTCGACTAAAAATGTAAATTCTACATCTTTATTTTTCTTGGTTGATTTCTACCGACAGTCTTTCATCTTCATTATTCCTTGTTATTTTTTGTCGATAATTTTGATGACGTAGATGATTATGCATTTTTGTCTTCTTAGTTCTTGATGTAGTAAATGCATCTGTAATCTTTAATATGGCATAGAAGCAAAAAACCTTCCTCGTTTCTTAATAAATTCTAAGTTGTTGTTGTTGAAATTTGCCTCGAATTTGCTAATTTTGCATCATCTTCTTCAGTGAGAACCATATTACAATGGAAAGTGATGATGGCTTTACTAGTTGAATAATTTACTTTAATATTACTAGAGTTTTCAATCTTCCTGAGTTCATGGTAAATTTGTCCTAGCATCAGGCCTTTTAATACATAGAGTTCATCTATGTTGAATTCTTTTTCTGGAAGTGTCCTTGGCTTAAGAACTTTTTTGTTTGTATTGGAAATCCTTAACTTGATAAAATGGTGTGGACTTGAAAGAGTTTACTGCACGGTAGACTACCCGGATAAGGAGATATAGACTTTTTAACGACTCAACCCTAACTCGCACAAATAGAAAATGCAAAACACTTAAATAACTTACACAATAGAAGCACAACAAATATAATATCAAAAGCAAATGAATTTAATAACAGACATTATATATCAAACAGAAAGCAAGTAAATAATAAATGTTTTCTAATCAAAGTTTAAGCTTAAAGTATGTTAAATCATACACACCTTAGACTTGGATTATACTAACACAATATCAGATTATGCATAGCAATAAATATAATGAGATAAACCCATATGGACACTGTATCTATATGGTAACATCCTTGGGTTGCTTAAGGCAACCACTTAATAGTAAATAATTCACTAAATAGTAAACAAGTTACAACACTAATAGATAGTAAAAACACTATTACTTCTTATTGGTCAGGACCTCTGTCCAAACTACCTACTATTGTTTTCACTTGTTGCTTCCGCAACTATTTGGTTTAACACTCGAACTCGGTTGTCTTCCATAGCCAACAGAGCCAGGGACGAAAGGTCAGAAATGAAAGGAAGTACCGTTTGTGGAACCTCGATATCTACTGGGTATTTGAAATAAACGAGGTTTACGCTATCTTTCTTCTAACTTGGCAAGCTTATTCTCCCTCTTCGTAGCCTTTTATTACTATTTCTCATTTTTGCTTCGGGTCTTGGTTCGTGCTTTATATCATTTCACCGGGCCGGCTAAAAAAAACTGTAACGTATCAGGGTCCCACCCAATATTGTGTAATTGGTAACCAATGATCAGTAACTAGAAGTGTATCAACTTATACCTCACAGGACACACAGTCCACTAATATTATCAAATGGTGTATGGGAAACACATGATGAACACAAAATAAGACCGACATAAAGTTAGCAATACTGATATTGCGGATAGTTTTGTTTTATATTTGTAAAACTCTCACAAGTGCACAAATTATTTTATAGAAAATGACAAGTATACTCCCAATGTCGATCTAAGGAAGGAGTATATGTGGTTTTTAATTTATTATTCAAACTTTTAAAAATGAAATTAAATCCTAAACATCCTGTTACGATATTTTGATTTTTGTGTTTCCTAATCTAATAACAAAAAAAGAAACATAGATATGATTCAATAAACAATTATGCAAATTTTTATCAATAATAATAGTAGAGTATTTATGGATATAATAATTAAGTTAATTATGATTGCTCATATTATTTAGGTTATTAAAGATATAAATTGATATTTATTGATTCTCTCTTTTTATATGAATACCACCTTTGGTGGGGTTAGATATTCTTTGTTAATTAAACAAATCAATTAACAGCTATGGACGGGGTCGATAATTAATTTGGTTAATTAAATTAATTTTTTTCTAAGAAATTGAGAATGAACCATTTAAATGCCACCTTTGTTGGGGTTAGACATTTTCAACTTTATTCAAGATGTCTAAATTAAACCTAAGAATTTAATTAACCGAGTACTAACTTTCAAGTTTTAAAACCATCACTGAAAATTTGTTGTCAATACATTTTTTAAAATAATAATTCTTATAAATAACTTTTGAAATAGAGCTTCACTCTAACTACCAAGTGATTGTACCAACAAATAAAAGAGTACTATTCTAAATCAGATCGGATAATTAAACCTTAGAATCTAATTTTCAGATTTAAGTTTATAATGAAAAATAATATATTTCTCTCTAACATCCTTAATATAAAATCTTGAATAAAACAAAATCAATTTATTTTATAGAAATATTTTACCTATTTAATATTTCGCAAGCATAACAATATTATTATATCATATTTACAAATAGCTAGCCATGTTAAATTTAATCATAGAAAAATTAAACATAACATATAAGAATAAAAAAAATAAATGTAAAGAATTTATTTTAAAATTATACCTCAAAAGTATCATTACAGAACTTTGATGCTAATTCTGTTGCAGAAAAAGCTCTAAATGGATTTACATATCCGTTTATTGAATCAAAAACTAGAAATCTATAAAAGCATAACTAATTCTTCTAAAAAAGAGAAGAACTTTAAAATTAAAAAAAACTAAGAACTAGAGAGAGAAAGCTAGAGAGAGAGAAGAGATTTTGAGGGATTTGAGGGATGATGTTTACAATGGGGGAGAGGATCCTTTTATAGACGATGAAAATGCCAAAAAAGGTGGGAAAGTATCTCAAAAATTGATTTTGGATGCGTTTAGATAGGTTGGCACGCATATGGGGGGCTAGATTTGCAGTAGACTGGCGTTGGCATGTGTTGGACGTGTGCTGCGGGACTCGTTGCAGGGGTGTGCTAGGGCGCGTGGGACTTGGAATTTTTGACCATTTTGACCATTTTGACCCATTTTGTCCAATTTTTCTATTTTTTGAATTTTTCTCATTTTGTTCTCAACATATTTGTGATGTATTGCCTCTAGTATTTTTCTTCGAGTATTTAAGTTATTTTTGAACGAAAATACCTGAAAAAGAATAAAAATACCCATGATTCTGAAAAGACAAATTTATATAGAAATATGATAAAATCATACAAATATAAATCTATTTAACCAATTAAAGTTTATTAAATAATGATAATTTTAGTGCTTTTTAAGCACTCATCAATACATAATCAAACCACGTACTCACGTAGATAATGATTTGATAACTGATGACCAAAATGAACCACTATCAAATGTTAGCTCTCCAAAATAAGTTTGAAAATAGATATAAATCTCATTGTGAATTTTGGTAGAGTTTCAGCTCTAAAAAAATGGATGGAGAAGAGAAATGGGTGAGGTATTTATTGGGCTCGGAATGGACACCTTGCAAGCCACCTCGCCAAGGGTGATGGAAAGCTTGATGGTGAGGTGATAAAAAGTTTCATTTTTTCGTTTCCAAAGATGCCAAGTACTATCTATAAATACCTGCACTTGAAACACGCCAAAAACCATAATTAAAAACGACAGTGAGCGATCGTGTACTCTACGAAAACCAACCCCATAGTATGTGTAAACATGTTTGCATAGTGCGTGTGTGAATTAATGATCTACAGTAACCAACCTTATATAGAGGAAGACAAATATACTAAGTAAAATAAAATATGCACCATGTTTTGTACACGGGAAGCCAACACAGAAACACAAGTACAATGGGATTTATATACTCCCTCTTTTGGTTTCTTTGTCAAACTACTGCACAACTAGGTACATACAGTCATCAAACATGAGATAATCATGAAGATGTCCTAAGATTGTTTATTCCCATGAATAACACAACAACACACTAAAACCCAAACGACAGACCAATACATCACACTAGAAGCATGAAGACTTCACTTTACATCTGTAACTTGCACACACAAAAAAGACACACATATAATGTGGACGTATCTTGTAAAAACAACATGTAGTTAAACCACATGCTATCATGTTACCCCTACATAGGTACATAATGATGGGCACAAACACAAGCAAACATGCATAACTCCCCCTGACTCTATGCAACCCTCTCTCTGGATGCATGCAAGTCAGAGAATAATATATAGTGCAATCCTACATTCACAATCTATGCAATGCACAATATGGAAACAAACATATAGCTGTGCATAACAACTTCTCCCCCCCTTTTGACACAAAAAGTCAAAGGAACATCCCTATATGAGGGAGAAAGGGCATACAAATATGTTATAATCCTAACACTTATGCACTACATCAGAGAAGATCAAAGCAAAGAAAATAAGAAGTATCACACACTTCAAGAGAAAAGGACACATAAAGCACCATAGCAATAGCTATTAGGTAATGAATGACAAGTAAGAAGCATGCAAGAAGGAAATAGAAGTAGGGAAACACGAAGGTAAACATGTGAAACCAATGACTTCATACAATACATGCAACATGTCATACTAACAATCCTATTTATGCATGGTTCATATAGTGATACTTCACAGAGAAGGAAGCACCACATGAATGTGCAGCATAACAAAAACTCACAAATATGGCAAACAATAGAAAGTATGACAACACATCACTTCCCTTGAAAAGATACACAAGCCATACACCTTGCCACCTAAAAGTATGCATATGATGTAATAAATAAGTTATGCATTCGATTTGCAAACCCCATAACACAAAGGAATCTACACATAGTGGTCAACACAAAATATTGAACAAAGGAAGCAGACAAAACTTGTTACCAATGAACTAGAGGGTTTGAAGAGGATAAACAATACATTCAACACAAATATCCACATGACCATCAATCCATGATGTATTCATGTAAGGGTATGACTAATTTTTTTTGATGCCATGAATAGTGTGTGACATGCAAAATTTGTTTACTCTATATGCTATCATGATATGCTTATGCAAACTAAGAAAATCAAAATATAGACTCAAGTTAAACCATGCTTCATATGTCCGCAATTAGTCTCTCTCTCTCTCCACTAATGTAAGTGCCAGCTAAGAAGAAATCAATAGGTCTTTCAAAGATTGTAATGAAAGGCTAAGCAATGGATAGGGAGAGAAGACATTTGGGCATGAACATACCATTGTTGATCCAAGAAAACAGATAAGTTTATATTCCATGACACTTGTACTCTCAAACATGGTTTTTTTTTTCTTTACTTCTCAAACATCAATCAATGAAGTTGAGAGAATAGTACATAATAAAAGGATGTTTATGCAACATTACTTCAACACACTCATCATTTTTTCACTTTCTTTTTCTTTTCTTTTCACCTTCCTTCTATTTTTATAGACATAAATCTCAAGACTTTTTTTTTATATTCATCAATCTATTATGTACCCTTTTCCTTTTTCATTCCCAATTTCTCTTTCCCTCTTTATATATATATATATATATAGAGAGAGAGAGAGGGAGAGAAACCAAGAGGATAAAACTGACAAACCCAGAACATACAAGCTTAATGAAAGGGTGGATAAGGTAAGTGGAAAAAATATATTTGGGCTAGGCCAATATTTTGGAGCAAAGAAATGAAGGGATACCACAAAGTCTCAAAAAGGGAAGACTAAGGGTATGAGAAAAACGGTGGCAAGAAAGGAACAAACAATTCAAGGATGGCCTAAATCCTCTTTTTAATTAAGCAGCACCTAAACTCTTTCCTTGAGAGACAATAAAGGTGGATTCTAGAGCTTGTAAGAGAAATACAAATCATCAAAGTAGGAGATTCATATAAGCTTTTCAAAATAACCATATAAATTCACAAAGATATGTCATGTGCAAAAGAGAATTTCATTTCATATAAGACAAACAAGAAAACAATTTAGTTATACATGCTCTCATAGAATACAATGTCAAAACATCCACATTTCAATTTAGGTCAAATGTATGCCAAACATATATGAACATGATTCCTCTAAAATTCATTTTACATGTAATAATATAACAAAGAGAAAATCCATCAATTTCACGAAACATAGAATAATGACTAACAAGTAAGACAAAAAGAAGGGACACAAAACATATCAATGCCTAAAAGGAAGTCTCGAAAGAGATAAACATCAACACTCACATCATTTCTAGTTAGGAGAAAGAAAGAAACTGATTAACTAGTGAGCTATATAAGTAACATTCCTAAAATAAGGAAGAAATAAGGGATGCTACTAGAACCATTAAGCATGTGAGAAGAACAAAAGTTCCAACATAGAACATAAGACATACTTGGATAGGGACAACATCACAGATACAAAGATACAAATAAGAAAGATATCTCAATTAAATTCAAAGAAATAACTGAAGTAAACCAAAAGGATGAGAAGGAAAAAGATAGGTAAAAGAAAGACAGAAGTCAACAATAGACAAATAAATAATCAACACACAATATACTAGTTGTAAGAATGTAAAACCTAGTAAGACAAACAAGAAACATTCTAAATGTCATGTCATAAGAAAGATAGGATCACAAATAAGAATCCTAATATAATGATACTATATGATGAAAACATGTGAAATGATGCACATACAAAAGCCCATAGAGGAAGAAGCAGGAAGTATACAAGATAAACGCACTAAGGAACATGTCAAAGAAACTAGCATTTGAGAAAACTAGTAAAAGATAAGTCAAAAAGTTAAAGTAATAAATACAACAAATAACATATTGTGAACAACTCAGAAACATTAAGCAATAGACAAGGAGTGTCAAACAGATGTACACAAAAAAATGACATAATTTCATATACAAAAAACAACAAACATAAAGAGAAATGAAAGTAAGTAACTCTATCTCCAATAGATTAGCTGAAAATATTGATCAAGTTGTATCCCTCCATTTAAAGTATTTGTGAGGGGCAACAAAACTTGGAGAAAGTCTCTGACTCATGTGAGCTTGAGGAATATATGGAACTTGTTGATTGTTCTGTTTAAAGTTTCTACTAAAACTAGTCCAGTCATCCATATAAATAGAGCGTGGTGGATTTTTTAGCCAGATTTATTTCTTTCTTCTTTATGCCTCAGATGCATAATGCAACCTATATGAACATACTTAGGTGTGCCACAGTAGCTACATCCTTACAAAGAAGATGTGAAAGGGAAAAATGAAAGACTCCGAGTTATACCTTTCATAGATCTAATATATTGCCTAGCAATATAGCCAACAATGCCACAATAATAATTGGGACGACTAGTGGAGCTGGGAAAGTCCTTCATTTTGAGGAGTAGTACACGAAAAAGAAGAAGAGGAAGCACTCACGTTGACTTTCACACAATGATGAAAAGTTAATTTCCCATAGTGTGATCTCAAATGTTGAAATTCACCATAGTGGTGACAAGTGGGAATGGTAGCAAGTAAGGGCAATAGACCAACATTAGTGCCATAATAAAAGCTAACCTTAGACAAGGATTTCAAAATGCTAGAAGAGTTTGTCTAAGAAGACACAATCGACTTACCTTTTGTTTAAGTGATAGTAGATTTCAACTTTGAATTTCAATTGGAAGCTTTAAAAAACTTGTTAGAACAACTGTTAATGGTAGAAATTTTTTCACTGTAGCCAATACCTTATTTTCCCCCAACGTATTAAGTGTTATTGAGAATATCATTTGGGTTATTAGAGCTAGCCATCATTTTGTTCAATCGAGACATGGCCACGTCCTTCTCATTGACTTTAAGTTTGTCCTTTAAGGAAATAATCAAATCTTCTTTTTCTTTGAGAAAGAACTCAAGATAAGTTACAGAGTTGTTTAGAATTTCAATTTTCTCATTTAGTTGATTAATTTTAATTTCCTTTTTAGAAAGATAATATGTTATGTAATCCTTTACACTCTCTAGGACAATAATTTTCTTTTTCAATCCTTCAACCTTGGCATTTTGATCAGGAGAGGGATCAGGGGTGATAAACAACTTTGTGACTTTACTAGAGATGGGAACCTTCATTGTTCCTCAAACTTTTTCACTTTTTCTTAATTTGCATTAAAATCCTCAAGCAAGTCTGAATATCGCTTTTGAATAACCTCACATTTTTTGGTGAGGTCAATTTATTTGATCATCATTGGATGACTTATTTTGGTCTGTATTTTTCATTAAAGCATATATCTAGTGCTACTTTTCATCAAGCCTTTCCAAAGTCTTTTACTTTATCTTCTCAGACTTGATGTCTTCTATGAGGAGTGCATCGTAAGAATGAAGGAGATCATCTTATACATCATGTCATCACCAGCTTTAGTTGTCATCTTTTGAATATCTATGGTAGTAGTTAGAGGATCAATAACACTATTGAAGGAAACGAAGGCCATAAAAGTAGTATCATTCTCATCATCATTACTAGTATTGTTCAAAATAGTAACCTAAACTTTCATGGCACATTTGTTCACCTGATTTATCTTTTGAAAACACTTTCCACATTCAAAGCACCTTATTTTATTCAAGCGACCTTTGCTCAGTTTCTTAGAACCATTTTCTAAGTCTTTATCATCTTTAGTAGATCTTAAGGTTTTGTAACTTGAAGTATCTCTCTAAGTAGTCTCAAAGGAAGGTTTCTTCTTCCTTAAGAATTTGGTAAATCTCTGAGCAAGGAAGACTATTTTCTTCTTATCAAGATTAGAATCATCATTATCACCACCTATGATACATACATCTTTGACTAGTCCACTTCCATTAATAATCTTGAAGGCTAAGATTTTCCCTTTATCTGAAGTAATTTTCTCTTGCCTTCATAAAAGGTGATGTAGTTTAAAGACTTGCAAGTCAGTAACTAGCTCATTTATAGTAAGCTTACCTAGTTTGTATATTGACTCTAGTATAGTGACTTTAGTGTGAAATCTATAAGGTAGACTCATAATTATTTTTTCAATTTTTTTTCTTCACTAATTGGTCTACTTAAGTTGTGAGAACAATTGACAATATTGGATAATTGTGCATAAAAATGGTTAAAGGTCTCATCTTCTTGCATAATGCACAATTCAAAGTTTGTATCAAGCTTCAATATTATGGATATCTTTACTACAAAAGTACTTTTATATGTTATTTTTCCAAAATATCCCAAGCTTGTTTAGAAGTTGTACAACTCTGAATCCTTCTATATTTGTCAGGTTATAAAGCTATAATGATACCATATAACCCTTTATTGTTCCATTTAGAATCCTTAGATTCTTCCTTGGTCCATTCGATCATAGGTTTTGGGATAACAATATTGTCAAGTAGGATTTTAGTAGGGGTATATGCAACCATTTTCAAAAAGAAACCACACATGGTCTCTTTAGGACCATAAAAAGGCCTTCATTTGAGATTTCCAATAGGCATAGTTAGGCCCATTGAAAAGTACAGGTCTACCTGCAATACCTCTTTCTTCTGACTCTATTAGAGAGAATATGTGTGTAAAAAAGCAAGTTACCAAGACCAACACTAGAGCGGCTAAGCCTATAAAGGTGCACCTACTTTGATATCAATTGAAGGAATCTACAACATGGTACACTACCCCGATAAGGAGATGCAGACTCCTTAACAAATCAACCCTAAATGTAGAACACTTAAACAATTCATATAGTAAAAGTACAACAAATATAATATCAAAAGTATATGACTTTAGTAACATATATTATATAGGAAACAGAAAACAAGTAAATAATAAATGTTTTCTAATCAAAGTTTAAGCTTAAAGTATGTTGAAACATAAACACCTTAAACATGGATTATACTAATGTAATATCAGATCATGCATAAAAGTCAATATAATGAGATAAACCCTATAGAGACTATATCTATATTGGTAACATCCTTGGGTTGCTTAAGACAACCACTTAGCAACAAATAATATATTAAATAGTAAACAAGTTATAACACTAATGGATAATAAAATCACTATTACCTTTATCAGCTAGAAATTTCATCCAAACTACCTATTGCTACATTTCACTTACTACTTTCGAAACTGCTTGGTTAAACACTCGAACACAATTGTCCTCCACAACCAACACCACCCAATATGGTGTGATTGGTAACCAGTGATCAATAATTGGAAGTGTATCAACTCACAACCTTATGGGAGACACAATCCACTATTAATATCAAATTACATATAGGAAACCACATACTCATATCGATAATGATTTGATAACTAATCACAAAAATGATCAATTCTCAAATGTAAACTCTCCAAGATAATTTCAAAAATACATATAAATCTCAATGTGAATTTTAGGAGAGTTTCAACTCTAAAAAATTGGGCGAAGAAAAGAGAAATGAATAGGGTATTTATAGGGCTCAAAATGCAAACCTCACTGGCCACCTCTCCAATCACCTTGCCAATTGTGGTGGCGAGCTTGGTGGCGAGATTGGTGGTGCGGTGCTAAAAAGTTTCATCTTTTCATTTCTAAAAATATTCCTAGTGCTGTCCATAAATACCTACACCTAAAACGTGCAAAATATCACAATTAAAAATGTTGGCAAGCGAGCATACACACTATGAAAATCAACCCCGGGGTGTGTAAATATGTTTGCATACAAAGTGTACCTAACTATATGTGTGTGAATTATTGATGCATAATAACTAACATTACATAGAGGAAAATAAATACACTAAGTAAAATAAAATAGATGCCGTGTTTTGTACATAGGAAACCAACACACAGACACAAGTACAATGACTTGTAATACAATTTTCTTCATTCTTGTCCATTATTGAACTAAAAGATCTGAAATACATAGGTTTTTCACCTGCTCTAATCTTATTCTTGAATTTCTTAATGACTTTTTTTAAATTTTCATGAAAGTAATATAATTCACTTAAATTAATTCTTAGATGCAGGTTCTCAATAAGACTTGCATGATATGCCCTGTAGACAAAAAATGGATTAGTTCCTTCTAGAATATTAAATTTGCTTCCTTTGGTAATTCATTTTATGTTGTAGAATTTTATATCTTCAATATATTACTAGGAGGATTTTCTAGCTAAGTTATAAAGGCCTAACCATTATGTTTTAGAAAAATTCCTGTATTGATATTTTTCTTCTTCGATAATTGATGTATTTTTAGAAGTTGTTTTCCTAAATAATATTAATGGTCGTACTAGTCTTGTTATTTCTATAAGGGGTGGTCGTTTTATCTTTCCTATAGTTTTTAACTTGCTTGGTGATACTGGTTGTTGTTGTAGTGCTATAGAGTAATTTTTTACAATTTCCTCTTAAGTTATTAACTTTGGTATTTTATAATTGACATAATTTCCTTCAGCTTCTATTTTGTTGTGAAGGTTCTATGAGTTACTTCACTAAACCCCAGAATAACTTTACTTGCTTCTACTTAATTGTTGTATATTCCTAGTTTTGGGCCATTGTACACTACATAAATCTTTTTTTGTTCTTTTTTTCTACTTTATCAGCCCAACCGAGCTTTTCCTTTTTATATTATAGAAATATTTTCCTCTTTTGAACTGTTAGGCTTTTCCTTATCATTTTAAATTCTTTCTTTAGAATTTTTATCTTCATTAGATTGAATTTTTTTATGAGGATTCTTTTTTAGATTTTTTGGACTCTAAGAGATGTTTTGAATAATTAAATTATTCCTATTTATTTCTTGTCTCTAAAAGAGACTTCTTGAGATATAAAAGCTCAAGTTGTTCCTGAAGGATTTTTATCTCATTTTCCTTTATCTTGATCTTGATATCAAGATGTTCCATTCATGTATGAAAAAAAAATAGTTAAAGGTGCTAATTCTCTAGTAAGAGCATTTGCTAAATTATTCTTGTTTCTTGAAGATGTTCAACATTGAAATTATAATGATTAAACCATTGCTACCATTTGACTAGTCTTTTTTTGTTTATAATCACATGCAATATTAGTCTTTAAAAAATAACTAAAATTTTTATTATCAGTTGTAACAATGAATATGAAACTTATGACATATATTGCGAAGTTCTTAATAGCCTTTTTAATAGCTAAATATTCTTTTTCGTTACTCTAATAATTTAATTCTAGACCATGAAAAGATCTTAATGTATATCTACAAAGATATTCATCTTTGTTATCTACTTTTGCTTTCAAAATTACTGCTTAATATTCATGTGAAGCAACTATTTCAATTATCATTTTATCACCTAGACTTGAATGGTATAAAGTTGGTAAATTTTTTACATATGCTTGTATTTTATCCATTTCTATACATGATATTTTTCAATTTTGCTTGTAAGGGTTTTCGCATTTATGTAAGTTTCTTGATATATGCTTCAACATATGTCAAACATCCTTGAAAACTTTGTAATTGGCTTTTTTCCTTTAATTCACTAGGGAATACTTGAATTTGTTTAGTGTATGAGGTTGTAGATTATGTTTTCTACCTTCAATTTCCAACCCTAAATATTTAATTTTTTGTTGAGCAATTACTGTTTTATTCTCTGAAAGTACAATACAATACTTCCTGCATTCTTGTAAAAGATTAATAATATTTAAATAATGTTTATTTAAATCATTATTGAAAACCAAAATATCATCTACGTAAACACTAAAAATATTTTGTAATTTCTTAAATATGTTATCAGTATATCTTTGAAAGATACCTAGAGTTTATTTTAATCCAAATGGGACAACAGTCCATTGGGACTTTCCTTAGGGGCAACCAAATTCCGTTAATTTTTGAGATTATTCATCTAGTCTTATTTTCCAAGATCAACTTTTGTAATTAAACTTGAAAAGTATTTCTTTCCTTTTATTGATGATAACAATTATTCTTTCTTTGGAATAAAATATTCATCATCAATGATTTCTTTATTTAATGCTTTGAAGTTTATTACCATTCTCTTTTTTTTCCTTATTTTTTTGGCTTCTTTTTCGACTAAGAATGTCGGATTAGAATGAGGTGAATTACTTGGTATTATGACTTTTAGTTCCAAAAGTTCTTGAATTTATTTTTCAAATTCAATCCTATCTTTTGGAGTATAAATCATTAATTTTACTTTGATAACCTTGTTAGGGCCTCTTAATTTTATGTTGGCAATCATTTTAGATCTATTAATTTTTTGGATCTAAATGATTTTTTGAGCTTATTGCTTTTAATAATTTTTTGATTCCTACTAGGACTTTATCTTCCTGTATTTCATTAAGAAAATAGTTTTGTTTTTTTTCTATATCTAATAAAATATTTTCTAAACATGGTTTTTGTTCCATTGTGTCTATCTCACCACGTTTTTTATTTTTATATTGTTGCATAAAAGTTGGGTTTAGTATAGTCAAAGCTCTTCTTATTTTTAATATAAAAATGGTTTCAAAATCTAGTATTATTAGACTTATTTTGTCTAAATATTGTTTAAAATATTTATATAAGTTTAGAAAATTATTTCTTATTAATAAATCAATTCATGTTTCTTGTTGATATATGATAGGAATATGAAAATCTCACCATATCATTATATATGTATATTTTAAAACCTTATTATTAGTAATTCTCACAATTAAATCTTTTGGTGCCTGTTTCCAGTGTTCTTATGAAACTACATATTTATTTGGTACAGATATACTAGATCCTATAGCTATATATGCATATAAATGATAGTTGGTATAGCTTTTAAATGATAGCTGGCACAACCTTTTATGATAGCTTTGCACAAAACTTGCATGCACAATAGCTAAATTGGTGATAAGGAAACTCATGTACTTGAACTTGTAAATGATGTTGTGAATCCCTTAAAACATTGCTATGATTTCATTGACCTTTGAAGATGATACTAGAACTTTTCCATAGGTTAATCAAAGAAAATTCCAAATGTATTTATTGAAAAATGATGAAGCCAATTACAATTAATCTTTGGCTAAATTGTACCACCCTTAATGGTTTTAGTTCTTTCAAAAAAAAAACCCTTATAGTGAAACAATTTTAGTTTATATGAGTCACTTGATTGTACCCACTCTTTATCTTTTGAAACAAGAACTTCATGCATACCCTATTGATCATGAATAAATGGAGTTGTTTCAAAAGAGAATAGATGCTATAAAAATGCTAGAATAAGATTAAGTGTGTCAACTGTGTTGTCATTGAATATATATCCAATGCATACAAAACATCCCACGCTTTAATATGTATCCCATAGTTTTTTTTCTTTAACCAAATAGGGAAATAAATAAATAAATAAAAGGGGACTAGCTAAAAATAAATACAAAGACGGGATACATGTTGGGAAGTAAACAAAGAGAAGAAAAAGAGAGAAAAGCTAAAAATGAAGGTTTGGGTCCAAAATAAGGATATCTGACCTTATTTTGTTTGTATGTTTGGTCTTAGGATAATATTATTTGTATGCCTCTTTCTTTTACTTCATGGACTCATGAAATATTTTTTCTCCTTTTCTTTTTATTTTTTTGAACTAACAAGCCTAACATCATTACAACCAAATGAAAGATATTTAGATTCTAGGGAATGCTTTTGGTGAATGGATATAAAATTTTAAGAAAAAGTCCTATGGTGTCTAATTCAATGCTAGGAAGAATGGTAATCTTTTATTAGAGCAGCAATGTTCTCAATTGTTTACATTACATGATTTGATTATTATTATTAATATAGGCTATATGACGCACCTTTGAGCATTGTTATAATATGGTAGCTAGAGCAAGGGGTATACTAAAGACACTATTTAACATTTTATTTGAATTTGAGACTTTAATATCGTAAGCTCTTGAGATGAAAGGCCAAAGTACTTGTTCATGATGGCTTAATTATGAGCTTGCTCTAGGAATATCAAATATTAAATATGTAGAATTTGATAGATATTAATTTATATATATTTTTATATATCATTTTCATCTCATTTATCATCAATTTGTGTTTCAAATGTCCTATATGTGTTTAATTGTTATTTGGTAGGTGTATGGAATCAAAACAAGCAAAATAACCAAAAATATGTGTTTAGAGCAGAAACAGGGTACTTGATTGATCAAACTTTTATTGAGGATCTTTGGATAGAAAAGTGAACCAATAAGCTCCATTAATCTAGCTACTGGTTGATTAATTGAGGTACCATTAGATTGATTGAGAAGCTTTTGACAAAAACTATATTAGACTTAACATTACTCGATCAATCCAACATGGAACTCGATCGATTGAACCCCCAAGATTGATCGATAATCGATTAAGGATTGATTGAGAGCTATCTGGTAGGAACTTAGTATTGCTAACTCAATCAAGCATTTGGTCATGATTGATCGAGGTATCTAGTCAGCACAGGAAATTGGTAGTTTTAGCCCAAATTTTTAATCTCAGTTGTTGGATCAAGCAAATTAGGTCGAAGTTAAAGTCCATTGAGGAAATATACTATATATTCAATATATTAGGTCATAAAAACACACAACTACACAACTAACAGAGGAGAGAGTGAATACAAAGCAATTCTATAGAGTTTTGGAGAAAGAACACGGATGAGATAGAAGAGATTGTTGAATTTGAGTATGTTCGTCATCATCAGTTTCAATAAGATCTTTTATAATCTTTCTTATTCTTATTCTAAAAGATTTGTATGAATTATTTCTTAGTTTATATGATGTCTATGAATAGCTCAACTATTTTATATGATTAAGTGAAATTTCGAAGCTATAGGTGATGATTCAAATCTAGTTTATTATACAAATTAACTGTTAAAAATTAATTGTTATCCATTTATTTCATTGGTGATGTAATTTATTTTATGCATGAATGTCAAAATATTGGTTTTGAATGGTTAGGATAGCTACTAATTATTTATCTAGAGTATTTTTTGCTAGATTACAATTTTAGGCAGTAATGGCTAATCTTTGTAATATGAAAGTACCAACTTTTGGCTTTACTAATCACCATTAAAATCATTGCCTAGGTAAAAAATTGTCAACAAAATTAATTTTTTCTAGTTTGGTGATTATTCTTTTAGAAATTAATGCTATTGTTAAATTGAATTTTTTTATCATGTCATTTTTTTATTTAGTAATTTGAGTTAATTATTGATCACGCCATAGTCAATTAAATTGTAAGAAAGGGTAAGAAGCCTTAGGTGATATAGATCTTCTAAAGTTGAAGTTACCAATACAATTAGGGTCCTAATTATATCATTTAATGAAGAATAGAAAAATAATTAAATTTATCATAAATGGTTGAATTAGAGTCTAGGGTGAAGATAGTCTCTTAATCCCATGCTCTCGTATTATTAGTCTCTACTTATGATTTTTAATTAATTTTTTTTTATGTTCTGTTGCCTTTTTTGAAAACAAAAAGAAAACAAATGCCTCTTTCACTTTTCTATTCTTAAATTGTTAGCTTTAATATTTTGATTGTGCAATCCTCTAGTGGTAATGGCTCTTTCTTGCAACTATGCTAACAATTGATATTTTTAATAAAATCAAGGTTAATCACTACTTGGATTGAGATGAAGTAGTTTCTCTAGAGAGAGTACCCTACTTCAAGGGCTCCCCTAATAAGAAAGGAAATATATAGTATTATGTAGTATAATGGGGAGACATTGTATGAGCATTGGGAACTATTCAAACGATTATATCTTAGTTTCCTACAAAATTGAATTAGTGATTAGCTACTCAGCCAGTTTCTATGAGTGAATGTCACCTATGGAATGGCGCATGATCGATGCTGCAAGTGGTAGGATCATGGTGAACAAAATACCCACTAAGGAAAGACCTTTAATTGCAACTATAGTTGCTAACTATCAACATTTTGTTAGAAGAAATGATTCTCCCCCAAACTAATAAATGAGTTAAGTCACTCTTCTGTCATTTAGAAAAAACCTTAGTACTCTAATAGCTTTGGTGCAACAAAGAGAAAAAGGAAAAATGAAACGATGTGGTATATGCTCTATAGTGGGACACTCTGTAGATATATGTCTTTCCCTCCAAGAAGGCACCCAAGAGCATGCACATGCTACAGGTGCATTTCTGCAATAGTGACCAAGGTATGTGATAAGTACTTAAAAAGCACTAAAATTACCATGATTTAATGTACTTTAATTGATTAAATAGATTTATATTTTTATGATTTTACAATATTTTTATATAAATTTATCTTTTCGAAATCGCAGGTATTTTTTTAGTTTTTCAGGTATTTTCGTTCAAAAATAATGGAAAGACTTAAAGAAAAATACTGGAGGTAATACATCACAAATATGTTGAGAAAACAAATGAGGAAACGTAAAAAAGATGAAAAAATTGGACAAAATGGGTAAAAATGGTAAAAAAGGTCAAAAAGGTCGAAATCTCGCTCGCAGCCACCAGTCACCCTGTGTCTCATGCACACTAGTGCTCGAACACCCATCACAAACCCGAGCGCACTCAAAATATGCACAGCACACGCATGCTAGCCTGTCCAAATGCGTCAAAAGTCAATCTTTTGAAATATTTTATCAACCTTTTGGTCTTTTCTCACCCATAATAAAAAGACCCTATTCCCTTATTGTAAAACACGAAATTTTCTCAGCTCATTATCTCTCTAGCTTTGTCTCTCTCGAAAGTTTTCTTAGCTTTTTTAGTTTTAATTTTTAAAGTTCTTCTCTTTTTGAGAAGAGCTAGCTATACTTTTATAGATTTTTAGTTTTTAATTCAATAAACGAAAATGCAAATCCGTTTGGAGGTTTTGCAGCAATAGAATTAGCATCAAAGTTCTCTAAGGATTATTTTGAGGTATAATTTTGAAATGAATTCTTTACAGTTATTTTTTATATTTTATTCTTATATGTTATGTTTAATTTGTCTATAATTGAATTTAACATAGTTGGCTGTTTGTAAATATGATATAATAATAACGTTGTTATGCTTGCGATATATTAAATAAGTAAAACTTTTCTATAAAATAAATTGATTTTGTTTTTATTTAAGATTTTATATTAAGGATATTAAAGAGAAATATATTATTTTTCATTACAAACTTAAATATGAAAATTGGATTTTAAGGTTTAGTTATCCGGTCTAATTGCCAGTAGTGTTCTTTTATTTATTCGTACAATCGCCTGGTAGTTAGAGTGAAGCTTTATTTCAAAAGTTTATATAAGAACTATTATTCGAAAATTTATTGAAAACATATTTTCAATAATGGTTTTAAAACTTGAAATTTAGTACTCAGATAACTAAATTTTTAGGTTTAATTTGGGCACCTTGAATAAAGTTTAAAATATCTAACCCCACCAAAGATGACATTTAAATGGTTCATTTTCAATCTCTTAGAAAAAATGAATTAATTTAATTAACCTAATTAATTATCGACTACACCTATAGGTGTTAATTGATTTGTTTAATTAACAAAGAATATCTAACCCTACCAAAGTTGGTATTCATATAAAAAAAGAGAATAAATAAATATCAATTTGTATAATTAATAACCTAAATAATATGAGCAAGCATGATAAACTTAATTATTATATCCTTAAATACTTCACTATTATTAATGATAAAAATTTGTATAATTGTTTATTGTATCCATATATATGTTTATTTGTTTTTATATTTTTAGATTAGGAAACATTTGCTTTTATATTTTTAGATTAGGAAACAAATAAACGAAAATAGCGTAACAGGATGTTTAGGATTTAATTTCATTTTTAAGATTTTGAATAATATATTGAAAACCACATATATTCTTTCATTAGATCAACTTTAGGAGTATACTTGTAATTTTATATAAAATGATTCGTACACTTACGAGAGTTTTACAAATATAAAACCAAAGTATTTTCAAGATCGGCATTGCATTGTATTACCGCCGATCTTGCTCATCAAGTTTTTGGCGCCTTTATCGGGGAAGGAATAGCGTTTTTAAATTATTTGTCAAAATTTTGAAAAATTCTTGTGCTTTAAATAATTGTAATTTTTTATTTATTTTGAGTTAAAAAAATTAAAAAAATAATTTAAAAAATAAAAAGAATAAAAAAATTTAGAAATTTAAAAAAATTATTTAAAAAATGAGCTCTAAAAAAAGAATAAATAATAATAATAAGAAAAAAATAATTAACTTATATTTTTACTTAACTTAATTTACTTAGATTTTCACTTAACTTATTTTATTAACTTAATTAACCTAGATTTTTACTTAATTTAATTATTAACTTAGATTTTTACTTAACTTAATCAAATTAGATTTTAATAGCATGAAAAGTACAGATCTAAGGAAGTTCTATTTAGGAGATTAGTTCTTAGAAGCCTTTGTGCCACTAGTCTTTCCTCGAAATGTTGTTTTGTCTAAGATGATTGTTTTTAAGGAGGCCTTGCCCCACCATTCTTTCTTGGGAGCACTACTAGTTAATACTGGTTATGTTATTTAACTTAGAGATTATAATAAAATAAAAATAAATAAAATAAAAAATAATAATAAAGAATTGCTGAAGCTATCTCCAAAATTTTAAAGTTTTTAATCATAATCGATGATACAAGGAGGTAGTTGCTTTGTTAGATCTAGGTATAAATGTGTTTTGATGCCTTAGCTATTTGACTTGCACTTAGAAGTGGTTTATCTAAAACCCACAATCATGTCCTTAGTTTTAAGTAAATAAAATTTTGAAAATCCATAAGCCATGAATTCTATTAAAAAAGAGATATATCCAGGGTTATCTATACAAATACAAATAGAAAAGTCAAATATTAACTACTCACCTTACCATATAAAAATGTACAATCTGTACATAGGTACACTCTTTAAAAAATATGGATTCTCTTATAAAAAAGAATATAAGAGAAAGAAAGAGAGGAAAATAAATAGTATATTCTATATACTATGACCCAAAAAGCTTAAACAGTTGTGAGAAATGATTTAATGTAAAAGAAAATATAGGAAGTAATTCCCTAAGAAGTCATTGCATATTTTCCTACATTTTCTAAAAGGCATATTACTTGATATTTTTATTTGATGAATTTGATTGATGTATGAAATTAATGTATAATATTTTATAAATCTTTATATTTGATTCCTTTCATGAGATCAACATTAAATTAACACTTTGAGCCTTTCTTATTTATACATATGTGGACATATTAGTTCATTTCTATACATCAAATCTTTCGTATATAAATTAGTATGAGTATTTGAACCCATATGATTCAGTATTTTTGAGAGTATTGACTTGTAAGGAATAAAGTCGAAGCAAATTTGGATTCTTGACACTATGTTTGGGTGAAATTAAATTGATATATTTTTTATATGAAATATGAAAATGATTTTCAACTAATTATTATAATAAATCATGAATGTTTAGGTAGTTGAAATAATATATGCTTAAGATTTTAATTATGAAGCTTAAAAGAGATTATAAGCATGATATATTTTTGTATTTTATTTCTTTAATTTTTTTAGTCTTTTTACTTTATTTTAAATGTTAGTTAACTTCTTATTTTATTTGTTTTATTTTGTTTTGAGTTTTTGTTAATGTTTCTGGGTATCATTATTGAAAACCCTCACGATACTTAAACTCGTCCACTAAGACAACCTAGGAGTTTTTATCTCTTCTCTTGCTAAAGGATTAGGAAGAAGTTGGTTGGGGGTTGTGATAAGTGCTTAAAAAGCACTAAAATTACCATTATTTAATGTACATTAATTGATTAAATAGATTTATATTTTCATGATTTTATCATATTTTTATATAAATTTGTCTTTTCGTTCAAAAATAACTTAAAGACTCAAAAAAAATACTAGAGACAATACATCACAAATATTTTGAAAAACGAAATGAGGAAAAATCAAAAAGATGGAAAAAATTGGACAAATGGGTCAAAACGGTCAAAAAGGCTGAAATCCTGCGTGCACCAGTGCGCACACACATCCAGTACACGCCTGAATGTAGCCATCACACGCCCCACATACGCTCACACGCAGCCGGCACATGCTTGCACATGCGCTGCTAGCGCATGCAACAACTTCACACCCAATAGATGCCCGACACATGTCGTGCTGATTTTTGCGCGTGCCAACACACACCCACGCTATGTTCTACGTGCGCTAATACACACCTGCATTGTGTCCCATGCTACCAAATACCTATTTATCACAATTTTTGTGCTCCACACACGTGCTAGCCTATCCAAATGTGTCCAAAGTTAATTTTTGAAATATTTTCTCACATTTTTTGGCCTTTTACTCATCTATAAAAAGACCCTCTTTCCCTATTGTAAAACACACAATTTCTCAACTCATTCTCTCTCTAGAAAGTTTTTTTAGTATTTAGTTTTAAAGTTCTTCTCTTTTTGAGAAGAACTAGCTATGCTTTTATAGATTTTTAGTTTTTGATTCAATAAATGGAAATGCAAATACGTTTGGAGGTTTTGCAGCAATAGAATTAGCATCAAAGTTCTCTAAGGATTCTTTTGAGGTATAATTTTGAAATGAATTCTTTACAGTTATTTTTTATGTTTTATTCTTATATGTTATGTTTAATTTGTCTGTGATTGAATTTAACATGGCTGACTATTTGTAAATATGATATAATAATAACGTTGTTATGCTTGCGAAATATTAAATAGGTAAAACTTTTCTACAAAATAAACTGATTTTGTTTTTATTCAAGATTTTATATTAAGGATGTTAGAGAGAAATATATTATTTTTCATTACAAACTTAAATATAAAAATTGGATTTTAAGGTTTAATTATCTGGTCTGATTTACAATAGTACTATTTTATTTGTTGGTACCATCACCCGGTAATTAGAGTGAAGCTTTATTTCAAAAAATTTTATAAGAACTATTATTTGAAAATGTATTGAAAACATATTTTTAGTAATGATTTTAAAACTTGAAAGTTAGTACTTAGATAACTAAATTCTTAGGTTTAATTTGTGTTAGGTTTAATTTGTGGACACCTTGAATAAAGTTTAAAGTATCTAACCGTACTAAAGATGGAATTTAAATGGTTCATTTTCAATCTCTTAGAAAAAATGAATTAATTTAATTAACCTAATTAATTATCGACTACACCCATAGATGTTAATTGATTTGTTTAACTAACAAAGAATATCTAACCCCACCAAAGTTGGTATTCATATAAAAAAGAGAATCAATAAATATCAATTTATATATTTAATAACCTAAATAATATGAGCAAGCATAATGAACTTAATTATTATATCCTTAAATGCTTCACTATTATTAATGATAAAAATTTGTATAATTATTTATTGTATCCATATATATGTTTATGTTTTTTTTAATATTTTTAGATTAGGAAACAAACAAACCAAAATATTATGACATGATGTTTAGGATTTAATTTTGTTTTTAAGATTTTGAATAATAAATAAAAAACCACAAATATTTTTTCATTAGATCGACTTTGGGAGTATAATCATAATTTTATATAAAATGATTCATGCACTTGCGAGAGTTTTACAAATATAAAAACAAAGTATTTGCAAGATCGGCATTGCATTGCCGCCAATCTTGTTTTTCAGTATGATTTGTACGTTAACACTTATAACCTGAGATGGTGGGATCATTCCAATTTTAGTCATGCAAGTAATAATTAGGCAACTACACTTAACCACCCATATGGTTTTTCTTACCCATACAACATCAAATACTGCCAACTTAGGACACATCCTCCTTAACAATCCCAAGGTAAATCCCCATACAACATCAAATAGTGCCAACTTAGGTCACATCCTCCTTAACAACCCCAAGGTAAATCCCTTAAGGACTTAATAAATTCCATTGCTACTAATACTAAAGTTTCAGTAGGACATACAAACATCTATAAGGAAGCAAGAAAGACAATTGGGATAGCTGCACATAAATGTGGGAAGATTGAAAGCTTAGGCATCTAAAGAACTTCCATCTCAAACTTTGATAAACCTAAAGGAGAACGCTAGTGCAATAACTCTAAAAGGTGGTAAGCATTTGGTGGAGCCCACACATGAAGAGAAAATAGAAGAGGAGCTCCTACTCCATCAATTGGAATCATCACATCTCAAGTAATTCCTAAGACTCTACATCATTTTGATACATCATGTTAGCTTTTCCAAGTAGCTTTACTACAGGAGGAGGAACATGAGAAGAGATCCTAAAAACCATTCCCAAATCCAAGTCAACATCACACTTTTGGATGTAATCAAATAGGTAATACAATAGGCTAAGTTACTTAAGTGAAGTTGTACTACCAAACATAAACTGAAAGTTATGAGGTGATAATTTGCTACCCCTATTCTTTCTGGTCGGTGATGTGCCAAAACATGGGGTAAATCTTTTGTATATTTTTACATTGTTTGTAAATACATGAATCACTTATAAAAAATGATAAGTACACTTTTAAAGTAGGTCTAGAATGGAATCATATGGTTTCTAAATAATTCAATAAATTCTTAAAAATGAAAATTAAACCTAAACATTATGCCAGAATCGTTGGTTTTGAAATGTTTAATTTAATAATATAAAAGTAAAGATAGATTCAATAAATAATTGGTAAATAAACATTTACATTTAGTTAGAATTTACGGGATAGATTAGTTATCATACTTGCTCAATATTAATTAATTATTAAAAATATAAATTAAGATAATTGATTCTCTCTTTTTAATAAGAAAATATCCTTAGGTAGGGATCAAATTCTTTATTAATAATAGATAAACTAATATCCTAAAATTGGGATTACCAATTGATTAATTATTAAATTACAATTTATTTATAAGGAATTAACAAACCATCTAATTACTACTTAAGGACGAGCATTTAATTAGAATTTCATTCAAGGTATCAAAGTTAGGTTTATGATTTAAGTATTTAGAAACTAACTTTCTAATTTGAGAACTATTACTAAAAATATGGCGTCAATATATTTTTTCGATAATAATTTTTATAAAATCTTTAAAATAGAGTTCTCTAGAGATCCAAATAAACTAATCCAAAATCAAAGAGTTGACTCTAAATCAGATTTAGATAATTAAATATTAAATCTAATTCTCTTATTTATTACGAAAAATACTAAGCTATATATTTTTCTTTGACAAACTTTTTATATAAATCTGGATGAAAAAATAAAACTTAATTTATTTTATAAAAATATTTTATCTATTTTAATATTTCACAAGTATAACAACATTATTAATATCCCATGGTATTTTATGCTAGACATACTTAATTTAATCAATGATCAGTAAATTAAACATAGAATTCAAAACAACACATAAAGTTAATCTAAACATAATACATTTCAAATATACCTCAATTGTATTCTTACAAAGCTTTCAACATCATTTCTATATTTGGAAAACTGTCGAACAGAATTGCCAACATTTTTCTTGAATTAAAATGAAAATTATTACATAAAATGTACTTGTTCAACTCTCAATTTGAGAGAAGAAATTTAAAACTATAGAAAGAAAAGAAAAACTGAAGAGAAACTAGAAATTGTAGCTAGAAGAGAGCTGAGGGATGATTTATAATTGGGGTTTAGTGTCCATTTTATAGGTAAGGAATATGAGAGAAAAGTCAATTATATAGGCTAGCGGTGCAACACATTTCTATTTCATGTTGCGGCATAAGACATGTTGTACATGCTAAATCCTCGATCCACTTTATCCATGCCACAACACACAATATTTCCTCACTATGACCCATGTTCCTCTAAACTTATAAAAGCCCTATTTTTTGAACACACCTTTTACAATGGTTTGGAACATATGTAAGCTTTACATATGTTAATCTTTTACACTTCAATGTTGTAATGGAGTGCTTTTAGGTACTATTCTTTAAGTGTTGACCAGTTAAATTATTTTGAAACTAAAGATACCTAAAAAATGGCAAAACATACTCATGATTTTGAAAAGATAGATTTACACAAATGTTGATAAAATTTTGCAAATATAAATCTATCTTATCATTTAAAGTGCATAAAGTCACATTATATCAAGTGCTTTAAGCACTCATCACAACCTTAGCCAGTTTATTACTAGTCTCTAGCAAGGAAAAAAAACAAAAAAACAAAAACAAAAATAAAATTAAACTATCTAAAATCATTTTTGTAGATTGACACGGTTGCATTTAGCGTATACAAGTCATCTTTAAACCCTTATGCTTCCCTAGTGGATAAGTTTAAGTCTTGTGAGGGCTTTTAAAGATGATACCCATAAACATCAAGCTAAAATAAAAACATTAAAAAAAACAAATAACACATAAACAAATAAAAATTTACACAAAATAGAAATGAAAAATAACAAAGTAAAAAAGAACAGCCAAAATTCTCTTGCTTTTAATTTCTTTTAAGTTCACAACTAAAATCCATAGCACAAGTCATTTTAATACTCTAAACATCATAGTTTACTATAATAATTAGTGAAAATCATATTCATACTTAAATGAAAAATGTATCAATATTAATTTGCCCGATTTCAGTGTATAGAATTTGAACTCACTTTGACTCTATCCTCATAAGGCATACTCCCAATAACACTAATCGTATTGGTTCAAGCCCTCTATAAAAGGTATATACGAATATAATTTATTTAAAGAAATGAACTAATAAGTTTGCATATGTATCAATATTAAGTTTGCATATGTTTAAAGAAATGAACTAATAAGTTTGCATATAATTTATTTAAAGAAATGAACTAATAAGTTTTGCATACTACTTTCATCCATCAATCAAATTCATCAAATAAAAATTTCAAATTATATGCCTTCAAGATATGAAGAAAATGTAATGACTTATTGGGGATTTATTTTCTTTTATTCTTTTGCACTTAACCATTTTCACAACTTTGTAGGATACTTGGGCCATAGTATTTAATTTATGCTATTCATTTTTCTCTCTTTTTTTCATATTTTTTTAGAGATATTTTTTAGAGAGAGGATGCATGTGCAATTGATCAACACAAATTGTATGCAATGGGTACGCAAGTATACATATCGTAAACAAGTGATATAATGACAAGAAAAGATCGTTCCCTTGAATATTATGTTATTAAAAACTAATTTTAAAACTAAAAAGTAAAGATACATTTTACATGTTTTTAGAAAACAAAATTAAAAGAATTAAAAATAAATAGTAGTAACTAATTAACTCAAAATTAGCAGCTAAGGAAATATATGAGAAAATATTTAAAAATACTTAATTTTCCAATTTTCTAAATATGTGAATCCCTAAAATCTCCATAATATAATTACCGATCAATTACATGGTCAATTGAATCTAGCCTAGCATATATTCCTCTCTCGTGTAAACTACACACCATATAATAATTAACCTAATCACACTCTAATGTCAATTGAATTGCATACCACTCATTAAGTTCATCAATTATGGATCACATATATATGAATCCTATATCTCTACCTAGAAACTATGCATGTTATTTAATCAAGACAAACAATTAAATAATTATCCCAAATTTATTTAATTGCCTTTATAGATTCATTGTTAGCTAAACAATTAATAACATAAAAATTGAATAAATAATATAATTAAATTGAAATCATAATTGGGGTAAAATATTAGATCATCACATCTAAAAAATTGGGTTGATAAGACCCCTGGATTAATAAATTAGCTAGATATGATTTTTTTTCATAAATCTCATATTTTTCACTAAGAAAGACATACAAATTAATAAAGAATTGTAGCACCAGTCACCACCAAAATTGTATCTCCTCTTGAACCTCTTTTGTATTTTTTCTCTTAATGGCACCAAAAATTGATAAAAAATTTGTAATTTCAATTATGTAGGGTTTTTGGTGTAATTAGGAGGTTAAATTAGGCTCAAATGGAATCTAGACTTTCAAATTAGCTTTAGATGAAAGGTTGGGATGAAAAAGGAAAATTAAACAGCATTGGCCAATGGGATCATGACATATGGTGAGAATAAGCACGAGACAAATCAGCACACGACATGTGGTAGTCAGCCTGATTCTAGTCAATGTTTGTTGAGTCAATGACATATGGTGCACTATGATTTATTGATGCAGATTGCATGGTGCCATGATGGAATGAACAGATGAATCCCATGATGATGCTTGCTACATTCGTTGATCGCTTGGCAAAATTCAGAATAAACGCTTTATCGATAGGGGGCAACGTCTATATCACTTGGTACATGCAACGCCCTCCGGTTGTCTCCTCTTTGCTTGCATAGTGTCCACGTGGTGATGACTAGTCAATATTTGGTGCGACACACTCTGATTGGCTCCCTTACTTGCGTGGCATCCACATGTTTCTTTCTAATTGGTTCTGCATTAAAATATTCATAAAAAATCCTTAAAAATTTCAAAAAATTATAGAAACTTTTTGATAAATATATTTTCATCCCTTTTCACTAGAAAGTTTATATTTTTATATTTTTAACCCCAAAGGGTTATTGAATAAAACATACAAATATTAAGCAAAAAAAGTGTACCAATGACTCCACTTTCATTGAGTTATCACACCCAAACTTAACTCCTTGCTTGCCCTCAAGTAAAGCTAAGTATAACTTGATGAAATTACATGGGTAATATATTCATAAATATATGTATATTAATACATGCATATTTAGTTAAAACTATCCTATCAAAATTCGTTCAATTTTATGACATGGAGCTTCACATATTTGTCAATCAACGTTCCATCAATAAAAGGATAAGCAAGGTTTTTGACTAATTGATTTGTATGTGTGTTTTGCATATGAATTTGTTCAATGCACTCACGAAATCAACCTATATGAGCATGATAATCAATTCAATCTTAGAGAAAGTCTCATAATTCTATTTTTCACATCCCTCTCCATTAATATAAATATACACTTAGCTAAAGATCAATAAGGGCTTCACATGCTTGTAATGTAAGGCTTAGGTTGGGGTCAATAAATGAAGACATTTAGGTTATTTTCATACCTTAGCTTTCTTTTTATTCATCACACTTTTTAACTACAATTGAGCTTTTACTTGATATTTTATTGCACCCTATCTTTACATTCTTTTCATATTCTTTTATTCCACATATTTTTTGTAACTTTACAACATCTCCAAACTTATTTTCAACTGTTTTTTTTACAAATGGGTGCATCATAACTCACCTTACTCTATAGCATAACATATGATTACATTTTTATCTTTCCATACAAGTTAAAGGTGCAAGGGTAAAGGTAATGCTTATTGATTAGACATAAAATGTGGCTTAAAGATATGAAAGGTTCTTAATTGGGCTCAAATGGATGACTAAATATATTAAAAATGGTTAGTTTGAAAGGCTCAATCGATCTATATAAGGCCTAAATCATTTCTTATGCTAAATACTATTTATGATTTTGCCTAAAGGGATGATCAAATAGATTCTAAAACATGGTATACCTCATCAACTAGCATAAATCATCTCCAATTTTCTCCCAATAAGAACACCAAAATCAATCATGAGCATATGCATAAAATTTGAATCAATCCAATTAAAAATAACAATCATATCACATGATTAATGTATCTTAATTAGCATGTTACATTACTTACCCTAGTCATGACAACAAATACATCACTAGGTTCATACGTATCATATCAAGCATGCATGTATTTGGTTTCCATGTATTTATAAATTTCTATCCAAATCATAATTAAAAACATCCTAAAAATAATGTTTTTCTAAAATTTGAATATGCATACTAAATACTAAAGTAGAGCATAAAGTTCTCTCCCCCAAACTTAAATTGCATATTGTCCCCAATATGCACATATAAATATGAAAATGTTAAAGGAAAGAAAACTCCCTTAGTCTTATCACACCACATCTGTCATAGAAACTGCTAAATCTTGTTGGGTCATTACTCTTCAATTAATTCAGCTACAAAATAAAAAAATTAAAAATATAAATAAAATAATATTGGGTTACCTCTTAACCAACATCATGTTTAATGTTTTTGACTAGACGATCATATCAAATTCTAATGTGCATCCCTCTATATCCATTTACTATTGAGTTTTGTCAAAATTAGTTTGAGTCTTGAGGGCTTCAATAACACTTTGTGTCTCAGTTTAAGAATATGGTGCTCAATTCTTTTATCATGTCATATTTTTTTTATTTTTATACTTTTTGGCATTCTTATAAGCATTCCACCATAGCTCATCTAATTTATGTATTTGCAGCATTCTTTTAAACTCTTTATTGTACTTTTTCGATTTTCATGGTAGGGTAAATGTGTAAGGTCTCCTTAATAGATGGTTTGAGCTTAGTTCCTATCTGAAAACTCTTGGCAACTAATTAGGTATAAATATAGGAGGTATAGCCTCCAAATAGTTCAGATAGTCGACAATATCAATCATAGTTTCCATACTTTCAAAATTGAAATAAATTGAGTTATTTTTTAGTGAGTTTACTTCATTGTTCATAGCTTCATGTGTAGTAGTTGTAAGTGTGGGTGACTCAATAAAGTTTTTTAAGTTATCATCATGATCAGTGACATCTATCTTAAAGCATTCATTGACATTATCAATATCAAGGGGTTTAGATGCTTTAAAAACTTTAGATGTTACTTGTTCATCTTGCACTCTCATTGTAAGCTCTCCTTTTTGTACCTCAATGATTACTTTTCTAGTTGCTAAGAATAGATGACCATGTATGATAGGAATTTTATGGTCATCTTCCATTATTTAGTATAATGAAATCCGTCGGAAAGATGAACTTGTCTACTTTCACTAGCACATCTTGTACCACACCTTAGGGTCACTTAATTGATGTATCTACCATTTGTAATATTACTAAAGTGGATTTGGCTTTACCAACTATCAATCTACCTTCTCTAGAGTTTTACCACTCCTTAAAACTATGGCATTGTGATGCTCGTTGGTATATGATTGTGTCACTTGGAAGGTTACCTTAAGGCCTTTAACTTATGGCATATGCAAGATGCCCCATTTGAGTCTCTAAACTTCAAATTGAAGCCTCATGAGTGGACAATTTTGTATTTACTAACTGGATTAAGTCTTTCATCGTCCGTATTAAAGAATTTGTATTTTGCTCAGTAGATGGCTTCTTCTCTTGGGCTTGTGATTATTATGGTTGTTGAAAATTAGATGGTGGAAATGACCTATGGTTGAATTGATTACCACCTTGATTGTTTTTATTACTCCAAGAGAAATTTAGATGTTGTCTCCATCCTGGGTTATATGTGTTCGAGTATGAATTATTGTTTTCGTTCACATTACCCATATAGAATATTGTTCATTATTATTTGGATAATTATCATTACTTGGGCCAAGTTTATACTTGTTGGCGAGTTTTGAGCCTCCAAAAGATTCACTAAATATGATACTAGAAATGTACATGTCATGATATCATTTACCTCATGCACTTTGGCTACTCTTCTTGTGGCTGCCATTCTATCCATTGGTCATTGAAAATTATTGATGGCCATTTTCTCAAGTAAATAATTAACTTGAATATAGAATTTGGCTAGTAGAGCTCCATTAGTGGATGTCTCAACAATGGTTCTTGTTTGAGCATTGAGACCATTGTAGAAAGTCTCCATTTGAATCCAATGAGGGATACCATGGTGAGGACACTTCCCTAGGAATTCTTTGAATATTTCCCATGCTTCGTATAAAGATTCCCCTTCAATTTATTGGTACGAGGTAATATCATCCCTAATCTTGGAATTCTTTGTTAGTGAGAAGTATTTCATCAAGAATTTATCTACCAAATCATTTCAAGTTGTAATGGAATCAGGTGACAAAGAGTTTAGTCAAGCTTGAGTAAGGTCTTATAAAGAGTAAAGAAAAAATTTAAGCCTAAATGCCTCATTGATCACACCACTAAAATTGAATGAATTTCTAACTTCAATAAACAATCTGAGATGTACATGAGGATCATCTGCTAGTAATCCACTGAATTGTCCAACTTTTTGTAACATTTGAAATATCACTAGCTTTAGTTCAAACTAATTATCTTGAATATTTGGCCTTGTAATAATTGGATTCAGCTCTTCTAATAGAGGTAATGCATATTCATTCATAGCTCTGTACATATCATCCATTAAAGTTATATGGTTGTTCAAATTTAACTCATCATTGTTTATTTCTAATAGATTAGCCATTTCTTCCACTTAGGTGACAACTTATTTTTTTTATTGATATCGAAATACGCTCGATTTTGGGATCTAAAGGAAAAATTTCTCTCTTATAGACTATATTCATGCAATAGAGCCAAATATATTTCTAATAGCATTAGAAGATATGTCAAAAAATAACTAAATAAATAGATTAAAATTAAATAAATATACAAAAAAATAAATTAAAAATAACTGAAATAAAATAAAATAAAGATTAATTTATAATGTTTATAATCCTCGAAAAAGGTGCCAAAAACTTGGTCGACAAAAATTGTGTGCAATGGATAGGGGTGCATACATATCACAAACAAATATTATAATGATAAGAAAGTAACGTTTCTATAGAGATTATGTTATTAACAATTAATTTTAAAACTAAAAAGTAATGATCAATTTTATGTGTTTTGAGAAAGAAAAATTAAAATCATTAAAAATAAATAACAATAATTAATTAACTCAAAATTAGCATCTAAGGAAATATCTGAGAAAATATCACGAAATACTTAATCTCTCAATTTTTTAAATATGTGAATCACTAGAATCTCTCCAAAATAATTAACAATCAATTACATGGTCCATTGAATTTAACCTAACATATATTCCTCTCCCAAGTAAACTACACACCATATAATAATTAACCTAATCACACTCTCATGTCAATTAAATTGCATACTAATCATTAAGTTCATCAATTATGGATTAAATACATAAGAATCATATATCTCTGTCTATAAACTATGCATGTTATTTAATGAAGACAAACAATTAATAACATAAAAACCAGATTAAATAATATAATTAAATTGAAATCTTAATTGGTGTAAGATATTAGATCATCACATGTAAAAAATTGGGTTTATAAGTAAAAAATTGGGTTTATAACACCCATAGATTAATAAACTAGCTAGACAAGATTTTGTTTATAAATCTAATATTTTTCACTAAGAAAGACATACAAATTAATAAAGAAAAGAGAATAAGAATAAATTTAATGAATATCTTGAATTGCAGAATCAATCTCCTCTTGAATCTCCCATGATTATGCATGGCACGCTCGTCAACACGTGGCAATGCTTGCTTCACCTGGTACATACCTTACGCTCTGATTGGCTCCCCTTTGCTTGTTTGGCATCAATGTGGTAACGATTTGTCAGCTCTACACACGGGTGCTCTGATTAACTCCCATTGCATGCATGGCATCCACGTGTCCTATTCTAATTGGTCTTGCATTAAAAAATTTATAAAAAATCCTTAAAAATTCCAAAAAAGTTCAAAAAAAGCTCAAAAAAATATGTTTTCACCCCTTTTCACTAGAAAGTTCATATTTTAATATTTTGAACTCCAAAATTACTACTTATTGAATAAAACAAACAAATATCAAGCAAAAAAGTGCAATGTGGGCTCTACTTTCATAGAATTATCAACAATGTGCATATATTTTATATGATATTATGAGTGGCTAATTTTTGAATTTTTATTTTTCATTGGCTTAGGTAACTCCATATATATCTCTTTTTTAGAAGTGATGCATGAATGAAGATACTGATATATACATTCGATTTTTATTTAATTTATTCTATTTACAATAAAAATAAATATATGACACCTTATTAGATATAAAAAATCGTAGCATTCAATACAAAACCTATAGAGATCATCTAACAATTTGAAATTGATAGGAAAAGTGTTTAAAAGAGTAAAAATATATATTATAAAGATGTAAATTTTCCCACCTTTAACTTAGAATTTACATTGCCCTCAAATTAACAATTGTAAATTAAAGATAAAGAGTAAAGAATAGAAAATTTACCCATTTGCTAAACGTGCTCAAGTATTTATGTGGAATTGTAGGTGCATCCATCATTCTAAACATTTAAATTTACAGAGATAACATACTGTATACTTCTAACAAATTTCAACAAACAGTTATAAAATTTACAGTTCTAAACAAAGTTCACGTGATAAAAGAATAAAAAATTAATATAAAACAAAAGCATGCATAATATTCAAAAACAATTAAACTAAAGTTCTCAAAATAAAAAAAATAAAAACTCATAAAACTTGGGAACAAATTCGGAGCTCAATCCTCAATGTCATCCAGATCTTGTTCTTCAAGTTGATGTCATGATCTTTCAAAGGTGTAAAGGTGACAATATTTATACTCAAAAGTTACTAAATGGCTTATATCCACCTCGAGATGGTTGGGTTACAATTGGTTCATTTCATACATCAATCAGTTATAATCAACTTGATCACAATGTTGTCGATTCCAAAATGTAGCTTATTGGGTAGTGTAGGATTGTTGGTACTATTCCATGTAGCTCTCTCTTTCACTAAAATTATGAATTTCATCTTTTATAGTTAGCTTTGATGAAAAAATGGCACTTTCTTTCCTTTGGGATATTTTGGTACTAAAGGTGAGTTCATTAAGATAGGCTATATTTAATAATTCACCAGGTATAATTATAGGTACTCTCGCTTTCTTACATAAAGTGGTAACTAAATGGGGGAAAAAAGTAACTCAAACGGTGATTGTTAGCTAATAGCTTGATCCTGTGATGAATTATATGGCTTATATCCACAACATCTTGGATGTAATAGCATACAGTAAAATTTCCCATTCTCTATCAACAAAACTATAATGTCAAGTGAGCATTAATCTTGAACACCTAATGTAATTCCAAATATGGGTAACCTTTCTCAATTACTTGGCTTCAAAACCCTTATGTTTCCAACTAGCATAATTCCATTCAACCCCTTCTATAGTTAAGGTTTCAAGTACCGTAGAATAATTGACATTCTTTGAATATGTATGTCACTCACCTTCCCTAATATTCACTAAATAATAATGAGATTTATATCATTTGGCCCAAATAGGACTAGGACATTCTATATCTTAACTACATTATCAACAACATCAAGAACATTAGCATAGATTTAAAAGGTACCATTATCGTAAGGATAGCTCGATGCTACCCTAGAAGAAGAATGCTTGGAAAAATAAAGTGATTGTCTTAGAGGATCAAATTAGGAAGCAAAACATGGAAAAGACATAGTCTAACCTAAAAAGGCACTACAAATTGATGGTCGGATCTCCCTTCTTTGATACAATCGAGCTAAACGAGTGACTTGAGAAAGTTACTTCTCCTAAAATTATGGGCCACAAAGGTATCAAATAACATTTTGCTCATGTCCTCATTTTCAAGATGACCATGGCCTCTATTAGCATGTCACGAGATAAGAAGGATGCAATTTTGTGTAAGTCTTTCATGACTACTTTACACGATCCAACATAGAAATGGTTTAATGGTTTGACACCTAGTGTCATTACAACCTTTGTTGAGCTTGTAAGATTATTTGTCACTAACTATACCAGTACTAACCAATTGAGGATGGAGTCACGTTACTTGTTTTAGTTACATAATTAGTCATGGAATCTATTGAGGCATATATAAAATTATTTTGGGAGAAGAAGATGGAAATATCTAATTGTCGAACTCCATAAGAGTACAAGAATTTAGAAGGGGAGTTTTAAGGAATTTGGGATTCTTTGAAAAACTTACTAAGATGGTACCTCAGACAATGGTGGAGAGTTATGAGAAAGCAGCAAAGTAAAGGATGAGGTGATGTTCTTGGGGCATAGGATAAAGGATGGGAAACTGATGATGGATGGAGCCAAGGTGAAAGCCATCCAGTAATAGGAACCTCTTGCCAAGGTTCCCGAGTTAAGATCTTTCCTTGGATTGGTGAACTATTAGAGAAGGTTTATCAAGCCCTACTCATTGAGAGCAGCCCCACTGACTGACCTGCTCAAAAAGAACAAGTCTTGGGAGTGGACAAGAGAATGCCAAGTCTCGTTCGAAGACTTGAAGAAGGCCATTAGTGGAGTACCGGTACTTTGTCTACCAGACCCCTCCAAGATATAAAAGATGCACACAAATGCCTCAGACTTTGCCATTGGTGGGGTATTGATGCAGGAAGGGCGTCTGATAGCTTATAAGAGCCGCAACCTTAATGACACTGAATGCCGCTACACTGTGCAAGAAAAGAAAATGATAGCTATCATTCATTGTCTAAGGGTGTGGTGACACTACTTATTGGGTTCTTATTTTGTTATCATGATGGACAATGTAGCAACAAGCTACTTCCAGACTCAAAATAAGTTGAGTCCCAAGCAAGCTTGATGGAATGACTTCTTGGCGGAGTTTGACTATAGGTTGGAGTACAAACTTGGTGAGGCCAATGTGGTGGCTGATGCACTGAGTCGAAAGGCGGAGTTAGCATCCTTGAGTAGGCCATGTAGTCCTTTGTTGGAAAGGATCAAAGAAGGGTTGGAGCATGGTGCTCTTGCTTAAAACCTCCTTGCCCTCATCAAGGAAGGAAAAACAAGGCAATTTTGGCTGAGTGACGGACTACTCTATGCCAAGAAGAATCGCATCTTTGTGCCAAAATGGGGGAGTATAAGAAAGGAGCTTATCAAGGAGTGTCATGATTCACTATGGGCTGGACACCCAGGAATGAGGTGCATCCTTGCTTTGATCAAGTCAATCTACTACTGGCCTTAACTATGGGATGATGTGGAAGCCTACGTGAGAAATTGTCTTGTATGCCAACATGACAAGATTGAGCAGTATGCACCCAAAGGTTTTCTAAAGCCTCTGCATATTCTAGAGAGACCATGGGAGAATGTTTCTATGGATTTCATCACTTGCCTGCCAAAATCAGAGGGCTTTGGCAGCATCATTGTAGTCATCGATTGCTTCAGCACGTATGCAACATTCATACCTGCCTCAACGGATTGCACGACGGATGAGACGACATGGTTATTTCTCAAGCATATTGTGAAGCATTAGGGGCTTCCATCCAATATCGTGAGTGATCGAGACCCACGATTCACAGGGAAATTTTGGACGGAATTGTTCAAGTTGTTGGGATCAGACTTGAACTTCCCTACAAGCTTTCATCCCCAAAGCGATGGACAAACAGAATGTTCCAACGCATTGCTGAAGCTTTATCTCAGGCATTTTGTTAGTGCCAATCAACATGATTGGACTAAGTTGCTGGATGTAGCCCAATTCTCTTATAATTTACAGAGGAGAGGGTCCACCACGAAGAGTCCCTTCGAGATCGTCATGGGGTAGCAACTCATGACTCCTCATGCTTTGGCCACGAGTTATGAAGGGAAGAGTCCCACTGCCTTCAAATTTTTTCCAAGGAGTGGTATGAACAAGCTGAGTTAGCCCGAGCCTATTTGAACAAGGCGTCTTAAAAGATGAAGAAATGGGCTGACAAGAAAAAAGGGATGGTGGGATTTTAGGAAGGAGATTTGGTCCTGGTTAAACTATTGCCCCAATAATTCAAATATCTATGAAAGGTTCATAAGGGGTTAGTACGCAAGTATGAAGGACCACTTCCAGTCCTCAAGCAAGTTGGTAAGGTGTCTTACAAGTTACAACTCCCTCCGAAGCTTAAAATATATCTTATTTTTCATGTAAGCATGCTAAAGCCTTATCATGTAGACAAGGAAGATATAAGTTGGGGAGAATCCATGAGGGTGCCTACTGCAGTAATAACCTCCTTTGACAGAGAAGTGCACTTAATCTTGGCGGATCTCCTAATCTGGTGTAGGGGCGTACTAAGTTATCGGGAATACTTGGTCAAATGGAAGAATGCCTCGGATGTGGAGACAAGCTGGGAACTTGAAGATTCTTTGTGGTAATTCAAAGATGACATAGAGAGGTTCAAGCTTGAAGGCGCGACGAGGGCGTCACGAACTTGAGTGGGGGAGGGTGTTACGTCCCGCTCAAATTGTCCCACAAATCAAATAAATGGTGCTTGCCTAAAGGATCTAGAATTTTCTACCTAGGAAAATTTTAGAGTGGCCTAGAGATGTCTAGAAAGGGCTACAGTTGGACGGACTCAACTTAAGCCTTGAAGACTCTAGAATGCTCCAGAGAATACTAGCTTGTGATTGGAGGTGCTAGAATGGGTTGGAATATTCTAGAACGTGGTGGATGGTTCATGAAGGATGTAGAAGCCGCTAGAAGCTTACGGAACATCCCGGAACTTGCATGAAGGAGCTAGAAAAACCTAGAAGACTCTAGAGTTGGCTAGAAGGTCCTAGAAGCTTGTGGCATATTGTAGATAAAACTAGAACACTCTTGTATATTCTAGACCTAGAATGATCTAGAAAGTTATGGCATAGCCTTAAGCTTGGTGCCACACTATAAATAGACCCATTGGTCTTCATTTGTATTCATCCTTGGGATCTTGGGAAATCTTGGAAATCTTGGGAATTCTTAGCATCTTGTAAGATAAACTCTCTCTAGAGCAATACAAATAATTCTTTACAAACTCTCTTTCTATTCTCTTTGGAGTGTTTCATTCGGGTTGAAAGATAGGCTTAGTGCAACGGACCGTGCTAAGTGCCGCACGATCGCTACTTGAAATTTAAGGTCGTGACACTATGCACCCTTCAAATGCTTGGCTTCATAATCTCAGTTCCTATTAAAACCTTCAAGATGAACTAGTGGAAAAATCTCAGCCTGTATTTGGTTGATAAACAAAGCCATACACTTCATGATGTCTACCAAAGAACACTCCAAGTGCTTAAGAATCATCTCGACGTTTTGAGTGACTTTTATCACTTCCATGTGCTTCAAATACCTATTGGTCTATTGAGTTTCTTCCACGATAAGACCATCCATTTTTTTATTAAGAGCCTCCTTATCTTGAGCAAAGTTAGCGTCAATATGTTCTCGTAGAAGCACCAATTCATTTCTATAGATGTTAGCCAAACTCTTATGTTTTTCCAACTCAAGGTTCAACCAGTCGACTTTATTCATCAATTTTGAGTTCTCCTTCTTAAGGGAATGAACACAAAAACATGACTAAAGATCACTTATCATATTAATGTGGATGAATATCTTATGTTGAGAGTACAACACGAAAACAATTAGGTACCTAGACTTCCAAAATTAAGACACCCTTTTTATACCTCATATTTATAAAAAAGGGTGAAAACATACAAACTGGTCCACATATCTTAAAAGGAGGCCTAGAAAAAACCTCAATACTCTAAGTAAGAATCAATCAAATCCACATGCAACAAAAGGTCACAAGCATGTCAGTAAAATAATAAAATCCCCTATAAATAATTTTACATTTACTCATAAAAGGAAGCTATGATTGCTCTTTACAAAAAATCCTTAAAAATCAACCACACAAGAAAAACCCTTTAAAATAAAGAACTAAAAGCTCAACTATCCAGGAGCTACTTGTGGACCTCATGTTCATATTAGGGCAGCTTAATCCCAACCTCATCGCCAAGTTTGGTCTCCTCTATTCCGTCATCAATTTGGGTGTAGGGAGATCTAAGAGGAGTAGGTGCTAGGTAGAGAATTTTGTAGTTATCTTCGACCTTGCCCTTGGAAATAACATTCACTTTGAAAGAATCTAAAACCTTGTGGTAATAGACCAGTAAGATTTCTCTGTTCCTCTATTGGGAGGTCTCCAAGTATTTTTGAGCTTTCTCCTCAAAAGCCCTCAACATGTTACCTCTTTCTTTAGCTCCCTATTATGCCCTTCCATCTTCTACTTGGCTTTTAGGGAAACTTCTTTTCTCTTTACGAGTTTGAGGATTTGGGGGTGATAGACAATCACTCTAGTTCTGAAGGCATGATTATCTTTTTTTTCTTCTTTTTTAGCTTCTTCTTCAAATGCTTAGCCTGACATACCTTGTAGTACCTCACTAGCATCATGACCAAGACATATTAGTTGAAAACAGATAAATTATATGGTTGATGATATAAATATAAATATAAATCACAATCACAAACATCACCTTAAGGAATTTTTTCCTTTCCAATGTGAGGGCATCAACCTCCCTACAAAGCTCAACTAGAACATCATCGTCTAGTCTAGTAGGCATCATATTAATGAACTTATCTTACACCATAGGATTTTCCATAACAGGCTCATTAAAAGAGCTTAGGGCATCACCAAAATGCACACATTTTTACTTTCTCGAAATAGAAGCATGGGGAGGAGTAAATATTGCTTTAATAATAGTGATAGAAATGGTTTGTTCATTGATAATTGGCTCTAATGGCTCAAAGCTCTTTACAACTGGAGACCTAAAGCATTTTTGTCCCTAGGCACAATTTTCCTCCTTTTGAGGTTGGTAGTCACTATAGTTCCTTGTTCGTCTACAAGGAAATAAATAAGCTGTCAATGCTCACATCATTGGGATCCATCTCTGTATAAAAAGAAGGGGAAAAATTAGCTACATCATAAAAATAACAAAAATGGAAAGGTAAACTAAGGCCCCACTTTGAGATCCATGACCTTTTGAAATTAGCTCGAAATTAAACCTGAAATTATCAGATAGAGATTTTCATTTGGTACCAAGCTATGATTTTCTAGCTATATGGCTCATTAATGATCTAAAAACTGATCTAATCATAATAATAGTAGTCAAACTTAAGGTTGAGAGAATATCCTTCTGAGGAGTTGGCATGGGAAAACATCATTGAAGCAAAGACAAACCCATATTTTTCTACTCACTCATGGTTGACACATGAATACACGGTCTTCTTTATATGGTTTTCACGTTGCTCCAAATAGAGGGAATCAACTAGGCTCCCTAAACAAACTCCCTTTGGCTTGAAACATAGAATAAGAATTGTTTCCAGTTCCTCTCATTATCCAGTAGCTTGATGTTGATATCCTGATTTTTTTTTGCCAACATGTAGATCCTATAAGGGTTTGATGGATTTTATTTTGGAATTATACCTCATTGAATTTTATACAAGTAGTTGTAGAGAGGAAGAAGAGAGGGAAAAAGGGGTTGATTGGAAGTATAATTCTCTGATTCTTTTGTTGAATTAACTGTGGATATATATAGCCTTATACGCACATGGAATTACAAGAAAATTATGCTAACCAACTCTGACATTTCTAACTGAATCCAATGGTCCCCTACTCATGCATCTCACCTATATAATTGAGCACACCTTTACGCCTCGTGCACCACATGCCCTCTATACTGCACCCACGAGCAGCCCGAGTGGTTACAACTCGTATCATTTCTTCCCCCTTTTTGAATCCTTGTCTGCAAGGATGAATGCAGGGTAGGATTTAGAGAAATGTCATTCATTTTCCCAAGTCGCTTCTTCTTTTAGAGATCTAATCCATTTGACCAAAATCTTAGATTTTGGTTGATATTTGTTCTTCTAAATTACATGGCGATCTAGGATTGCTTCGAGCTGAGGTATGATTGTGGCTTGATCAGAGATTGGTGGTAGTTGAATGGAGCTTGGTGTAACTATCCCCGTGTGTTTCTTTAGCATGCTGACATGAAATACATCATGTATTTGAGAGTCAGAGGGAAGAGTTAATTTGTAAGCCACCAAACTAACCCTCTCAATGATTTTGTAAGGTCCAAAAAAACGTGGAGCAAGCTTCATAGAGGATTGAAAGGATACAGTGGTTTTTCAGTAGGGCTATAATTTCAGATAAACATAATCCTCTTCAAGAAAAGATAGCTTTTGTCTGTGTTGATTAGCTTGACACTTCATTCGGTTTTGAGCTTGTAGTAGGTTGTCATGTAGATCACATATGATCATATCACGATCACGTAGGTATTCATCCATAGTTTGGATGTTGGAGGTGCCTGGGATATAAGCTAGCATACATGGGGGTGCAATGCCATACATAACTTCAAATGGAGTCATTTTGGTGGATAAGTGTGTTGAAGTGTTATGGCTAAACTTAGCCCTTGGTATCCATTCAACCCTTTTTTTGGTTGATCATTAGCAAAGCAATGTAAGTATTATTCCAGAGTGCGATTGAGCACTTCAGTTTGGCTATCAGTTTTTGGGTGGTAGTTGGAGCTCATGCATAATTGGGTTCCTTGTAACTAGAACAAGGCACGCCAGAAGGAGCTGATGAAGACCTTATCTCAGTCACTCACTATGGAAGTTGGAATGCCGTATAGATGTACTACATTGGCTATGAATGTATTAGCTACAATTATGGAAATAAAAGAGAGTTTCATAGCAATAAAATGGGCATACTTTATCAACCAATCCACTACTACCATAATTACTGTGTTTCCCTTTGAGGGCGTTAGTCCTTCAATGAAATCCATTGAAATCTCAACCCATATCTTGGTAGGGATTGGTAGGGGTTGCAGTAGCCCTACTGGTTTCAAGCAATTAGTTTTGAACCTCTAGCATATGGCACACATACGTAAGAACTCTTTTACCTTTTGGCACACATTAGACCAACAAAAATTCTGTTTGATTCGAGAGAGTGTTTTGTGAAATCCAAAGTGCCCTCCCATTATTGAAGAATGACAATTAGCTAAAAATTTTGCAATTAAAGAAGACTGTGAGCTTAGATAGACTTTGTTCTTTTTGAACCATACCCTATCTCTTTGGCAAAGTTTGAGGGCATACGAAGAAGAAGTCTTAGCTGTCAGTTTCTCATAAAAATGGTCTTGTTGAATCTCCTTATTGAGGATTGGCCACCAATCTACTTGGGGATAAGAGATAGATAGGATTGGAATTCAACCAATCTTGACAAGGAGTATGCACCTTGATTCTTAGAACCTTTTTTGTACTCTATTTCATAGTTATAGCCAGCCAATGTATGTGTACTGGTGTTGTTATCCGTTACTCCAATAGATACTTGAGACTTCTTTGATCTATGTGCACTGTGAAGGGTCTTCCTAGCAAGTATGGTCGCCATATCTTGATGGCTTTAACAACAGCCAAAATTTCCTTCTCATAAGTGGACAGTGCTAAGGATGATCCCTTGAGTGCAGTACTAAAGTAAGCCACTGGCCCATTTCCTTGGGTGAGAACTGCCCCTAGGCCAATGCCATTGGCATCACATTCAATCACAAAATGTTGTGTAAAGTCTGGTAAACATAGGGTGGGAGGAGAGGTTAAAGCTTCTTTTAGCTGCTGGAAGGCCACTACTACAACTTTATTCCATCAGAACCCTTCCTTACTCAATAGAAGGGTTAAGGGTGCTGCTATTCCCCTAAAATGATGAATGAATTTCCTATAATAGCCTGCCAATCCAAGGAACCCTCTGACTTCTTTAGCTGGGGTAGGTGTTGGCCATTTAATGACAACACAAATTTTTGCTGGATCAACTGAGACTCCCTGTTCAAAAATAAGGTGGCCCAAATATTCTACCTGTAATACACCAAACTGACACTTAGATTGTTTAGCAAAAAAATTCTTAGTCGTTAGTAATTGTAGGATAGTTTTTAAATGCATGTTATGGTCCTTCCATGAATTGGAGTATACTAAGATATCATCAAAGAAAACCAAGATGAATGTCCTAATGAAAGGCCGAAAGATATCATTCATGAGGCTTTGGAAAGTGGCTGGGACATTTTTGAGACCAAATGGCATCACTAAGAACTCATAGTGGCCTTTATGTGTTCTGAATGCTGTCTTATGGATGTCATTTTCATATAATCTTATCTGGTGGTACCCTGAATGGAGGTCTAGTTTGGAATAAATTTAACATCATAAAGTTCATCAAGTAACTCATTAATGACATGTATAAGGTATTTATCCTTGACAGTGATTGCATTCAAAGCTCGATAGTCCACACAAAACCTCCAAGCTCCATATTATTTTTTAACTAACAAAATTGGTGATGAAAAGGGGCTATTACTTGGCCTTATCAATTGGGATTGTAAGAGTTCTTGCACCATTTTTTCTATCTCAAATTTTTAATAATAATTATAGCAATAAGGTCGAACATTCACCGGTCCAGAGCTAGGTTGTAAGGGAATTCTATGATCATGTACTCGTATAGGGGGTAAGCAGGTGGAAGATTCAAATACTTGAGGAAACTTAGCCAAAACTTTACCTATCTCATGAGGGTGCCTTGTAAGCCATTACATTCCTTGCTGGTTAGAGCTTCCATGTTGGCTCTCCCCAACCCTTGGAACGTACGAGAGTTCCCTTCTGTGTGGAAGCTTAGGATAAGTTTCTTGTAATCCATCAAGATGGGCCCAAGTGTTTCTCACCATTGAACCCCTAAGACAGCTTGGCATGCTACCACTAGAAGAACATAATAATCAATAGTCACTGGATAACCTTGAATGGTGAAAGTGAGGTTACTGCATTGCCCATCACACTCTATTTTCTCATGGTTAGCCACCATTACTTCAAGTTTCTTGACTTTGGTTATTAGCAACCCAAATTGAGAGGTTAAGGTCTTATCAGTGAAGTTATGTGTGCTACCTCCATCTATTAGTACTAATATCTTCTTAACTCTTAATTTTCCCATAATACGTATGGTCTGTGGGTGTTCAGTGCCTACTATTGCATGGATAGAAATTTTCGGCATCACTTCGTGATGTTCTTGTTTTGGTAGGGTTTCATCACTATCATCTGTGTGGATTTTGTTAGAGTGTTCCATCATAAATAGTTGTGGTCGTGCACAGCGATAGCCAACAATAAATTTCTTGTCACAGTAGTAACACAATCATTTCTCTCATCATTTGCATCCTTCTTGGTTGGTAAGTCATCGGAAAGCTATTGGTTGAGCTGGAATGGAGCGTTGTGTAGGTGGTGGTCCTAACACACCCACTGTGGTATTAATTGATTGTTTGGTTTGTATTGTGGGAAGTTGATAACAAGGGTTTGGAATTGATTTCTTTTGTAGGAGACTTCTTTCCTCAATTATCCTAGCCACTCCAATTGCATCAGCCAATATTCTAGGCTGCTTGATTTTAACATCGATACGAATTTCATCTCTTAATCCAACGATGAAGCAACCAATCATAAACTTCTTAGGTAGACCATTAACCTAATGAGAAATCTTCTCAAAGGATTCCTGGTATGTTGTGACACTGGAAGTGGGCTTCAGGCGAGACGTCCTTGTAGTTTGTGGGAACTAACCATAGTTGAGCAGCTTTGGTGAACTCCTTCCTAGTGAGTGGCCCAAGAAATTTAGTAAGCCACGGTGCCATTGTAACGCAATGCTTCCATATGGAAGGAAGCTAACTACACTTGTTGGTTAGGAGCAATATTAGTGAACTCAAAGCATTACTCGACTTTATAAATCCAACCACTGGGATCCTCACCAGCTAACCTAGGGAATGATAGCTTTAGGTGAGGATGGGGATTCTTGAGGTTTTATTGGGAAGTGTGAGGGTATGGGTGCTCGGGTTCATCTCTTGTAAAAGGATTGATCTCAGGTAAGTTACGAGTCGCATACAATGCCTATAACTCGGTGAGTACAACCTCATTATGGCACTTACTTGGTCGAAACATATCTCGTGTCATGCTATAGTTTCCAAGACATCATTGCAAAACTCAGCATTAGACTTTCCTTGGGTGTCCATAGTAGAAACCAACTTTGATACCACGGATACAAGTAGTTGCATTAGCGCATGTTTTTACTCAATATTTACTTATTTTATTCAATAAATAGTATTTTTATGAAGAAAAAAAATATACTTTTTGGAATTTTTTGGGATTTTTTGGAATTTTTATAGATTTTTTATGAATTTTTAACGCATGACCAACCAGGGGCTGCCACGTGGCATGCTACGCAGACTCCATGCAAGCACGGAGAGTGAATTATGCTAAGTCGCGTGTGAGGAGGACGAAACACATGCCATGTGTCAGCACTACATTCAATCCAAGTTTGAAAACTGGTCAACGCGTCATGCCACATGTCGCTAAGCCATTGCTCTATGGGTTCCACCCATGCGCCACGCCATTCATCTCCACGAATCACGTCACATCGTATGTCACTGACTCGGTGAGCATTGACTTTTACCGGTCTCCCTTGCCATGCATCACTCCCTGATTTTCCCAAAAAAATTATGATGCCATGTGTCGCACTATGATTGGCTAGAACTGTTAGTTTTACTTGTTTTGATCATAGCCCTTGATCTAAAACTGATCTGACTGTCCAGATCGCACCTAAGAAATATTTAAGCCCTTAATCACTCCATAACCCTAAGTAGCCTCTATTAGCATAATTTTGGTCAATTTTTGGATCTAAAAAGAGAGAAAATTATAGAAAAATTGAAGAGAAGACACAATTTTGGTGGAGATTTAATAGAATATTAATACTACAATTGAAGAGATTGATTGTATTTCTTCTTCTACTCTTTTGTTTATCAATTTTTATGTCTTTTTTTATGAAAAATATGAGCTTTTTGAACACAATTATGTGTATTTAATTTATTAATCAAGGGATCTTATGAACCCAATTTTCACTATGTGATGATTTAATATTTTACCTCAATTATAATTTTAATTTAATTATATTATTTAATTTGATTTGTTTGCTATTAATTGTTTGGCCAACAACTTATCTATAGAGGCAATTAAATATATTTGAGAGAATTATTTAATTGTTTGTCTTGATTAATAACATGCATAGTTTCTAAGGAGAGATGTGTGATTCTTATGTATGTGATCAATAATTGATGAACTTAATGAGTAGTATGCAATTTAATTGGCATAAGAGTGTGATTAAATTAATTAATATATAGTGTGTAGTTTAATTGAGAGAGAAATACATGCTAGATTAGATTCAATTGATCATGTAATTAATTGATAATTATATTGAGAGGATTTTAACAATTTACATGTTTAGAAAATTGGGAGATTAAGTATTCCTAGATATTTTCTCATATATCTTTTTAGTTACCAAATTTGATGTAATTAATTATTACTATTTACTTTTAGTTATTTTAATTATGCTTTCTTAAAATATAAAAACACAAAAAAATTGATTTTTATTTTTTTAGTTTTTAAAATTAGTTTCTAATAAAATAATGTGTGTAGGAACGATATTTTCTTTTCATTATATTACTTGTTGCGATACATATACTTGCGTATTCATTGCACACACTTCGTGTGTAGTGATTAAGTTTTTGGCACCGTCGCCGAGGATTATAAATATTAGAAATTAATAATTTTTTTTATTTTTTTTAATTTTTTTCTTTACTTTACTTTAATTTACTTATTTTATTTTACTAACTTATTTTATTTTATTAAGTTTTTATTTTCTTTATTTTTTATTTTTAACTTTAATTTATATATTTAGTTGTTTATTATTTTTTTAATTTTTATTTAGTTTTTATTTAGACATCTCCTTTAGTATTATAGAAACATAGTTGAGTCTATTGTATGAGTAGAGTTTGTGAGAGAGAAATTTTACCTTTAGATCTTGAAATTGAGCGTACTTTGAGATTAATTAGAAAACAAGTTATCACCAAAGAGGAAAAAATTGTAAATCCATTAGACATAAACAATAATGTGCTAAACTTGAACAATCAAATGCTTTTAATGGATGTTAGAGATAGAGCTATAAATGAATATGCAATACCTACGTTGGAAGGGTTGAATCAAAGTATTACAAGGCCAAACATTCAAGCTAATTAGTTTGAACTAAAGCCAGTGATGTTTAAAATGCTACAAATAGTTGGACAATTCAGCAGATTACCAACAGAAGATCCTCATCATCATCTCAGATTATTTATTGAAGTTGTAGATTCATTTAAGTTCAGTGTTGTGACAAAAGAGGCATTTAGGCTTAGATTTTTCCCTTACACTTTACGAGACCGTGCTTGAGCTTGGCTAAACTCTTTACCACTCGATTCTATTACAACATAGAATGACTTGTTAGAGAAATTGTTGATGAAATACTTCCTACCAACAAAGAATGCCAAGCTTAGGAATGACATTACTTCCTACCAACAACACGAAGGAGAATCTCTATATGAAGCATGGGAAAGATTCAAGGAATTTCTAAGGAAGTTTCCTCATCATGGTATTCCTTCATGGATTCAAATGGATACTTTTTATAATGGTCTCAATGCTCATACAAGAACTATTGTTGATGTATTTGCTAATGAATCTTTGCTAGCCAAATCTTACAATCAAGCTTATGATTTACTTGAGAAAATGGCTAGCAATAATTATATATGACCAATGAAAAGAATGAAAACCACAAGAAGAGTAGTTGGAGTGCATGAAGTAAATGATATCACAACACTTACAGCTCAAGTTTCATCTTTGGTTAATCTTTTAAAGGCTCAAAACTCGCCAGCGAGTATAAACTAGGCCCAAAATTCAGGAGTATCGTGTGTGTTTTGTGGAGGAGCTCATTTGTTTGATAATTGTCCAAATAATCCTAAATCCATATATTATGTGAGTAATGTGAATCGAAACAATAATCCATACTCAATCACATATAACCCAGGATGGAGACAACATCCAAATTTCTCTTGGAGTAATAACAACAATTAAGGTGGTAATCGATTCAACCATCAATCATTTCCACCACCTAGATTTCAATAACCACAACAATCACAAGCCTAAGAGAAGAAGCCACCTACTGAGGACAATACAAATGCTTTAATGGGAACGATGAAAGACTTCATCCAATTAGTAAATACCAAATTTTCAACTCAAGAGGCTTCAATTTGAAATTTGGAGAACCAAATGGATATAAGTAAAAGGCCTCAAGGTAACCTTACGAGTGACACAATTGTAAACCCACGAAGAAAAGGTAAGGACTAGTGCAATTCCATAGCCTTAAGGAGTGGTGAAAATTTAGAACAAGAACATAAGATAGAAAAGGATGAGGAGAAACATGAAATTAAAAAGGATGAGAAGGAACTAGTGGATAAGGAGAGCACTCCAAAGGAAATAATTCAGCCAAAGAAAAACAACCTTTACAAACCCACTATTCCTCTCCCTCAAAGACTATAAAAGCAAAGGTCAAATACGTAGTTTTCAAAATTTTTGGAAGTCTTCAAGAAGCTGCACATAAACATACCATTTTTAGAGGCACTTGAACAAATGTCGTCTTATGCCATATTCATGAAGGATATACTATCAAAGAAATGGAGGCTTGGAGATCATGAAACAATAACCTTGACATAAAGGTTGTAGTGCCATCCTTAATAGAAAACTACCACAAAAACTGAAAGATCCAGGTCATTTTGACATCCCTTGCACTATAGGGAACATCCATTTTAACAAGGCACTATGTGACTTAGGTTCTAGCATTAACTCCATACCATTATTGGTCTTTAAGATATTGGGGGTTAGTAAAGCCAAACCCACTTCAGTAACATTACAAATGGTAGATAGATCAATTAAGAGACCTCGAGGTATGGTAGAAGATTTGCTAGTAAAAGTAGACAAATTCATCTTTCCGATGGATTTCATTGTGCTAGACATGGAAGAGGACCATGACATTCCTATCATACTTGGTCGTCCATTCTTAGCAATCGGAAGAGCACTCATTGATGTACAAAAAGGTGAACTTTCAATGAGAGTGCAATATGAACAAGTAATATTTAAAGTCTTTAGAGAATCTAAACCTTTTGATATTGATAATGCTAATAAATGTTTAAGGATACATGTTACTGAATATGGGGACAACTTAAAAGAATCTATTGAGTAGACTATGTGAACTTTTTTTTAACTTTGAAAGTATGACATCGAAGGTTGACATTGTAGATTATGTGAACTTTTTGGAGGATGCACCTTTCGTATATATATCAAAGGTGATTATGGAAAATTTTGAGATAGGATCTAAACTCAAACCATCAATTGAAGAGCCATCAAGTTTAGACCCCACACTTTTACCCTCATATCCCCAGTCAAGTATGAAAGTGAAAGAGTCTAATGAAGAGATGAAAAAGCTATTAGAAATACATAAATTGGATGAGTTAAGGTGGAATGCTTATAAGAATGCCAAGAAGTTCAAAAGGAAAACAAAAATATGGCATGAGAAGAGAATTGAGCACCATGTTTGCGAGTCAAAAGATAAAGTTTTATTGAATAAATCAAGACTCAAGCTGTTTCCAAGAAAACTCAAAAGTAAATGGATACAAAGGGATGTGCCTTAGGACTTGATAGGACTGTCTAGTCAAGGACATTAAACGTGAAACTGATTGGGAGGCAAACCAATGTTATTTTATTTATATTTTCATTTTTTTGTTTTGTCAGTGAATAAATATGGAGAGCAATGACACAACAAGAATGAGCATTTCAATGATAGATGTGGTATGCCATGATTAAGAGAGTTTTCTTTTCTTTTACTTTTTCATATTTATATGTGCACATTGGGGACAATGTGTAATGTAAGTTTGAGGAGGGAACTTCAGTCTCTACATTAGTATTTAGTATGCATTTTAAATTTTTAGGGAAGTTTTTTAAAAATTTTAGGATGTTTTTAATCATGATTTGGGTAGAAATTAATAAATATATGGAAACTAAATGCATGCATGCTTGATATTAAACATATGAACTCAATGATAAAAATTGGTTGTTATGACTAGGATAAAGAATGTAACATATTTCTTAAGATATTTACATTAATCATGTGATATGCTTGCTATTTTTGATTTGTTTGATTCAAATTTTTATGCACATGTTCATGATTGATTTTGGTGTTTTTATTGAGAGAAAATTTGTAGTGAGTTATACGAGTTGATGAGATTTACCAATTTTTAGAATCTATTTGATCATTCCTTGAGGCAAAATCCTAAATAGTATTTAGCAAGAGAAATGATTTAGGCCTTATTTGGATCGATTATGCCTTTCAAGCTAACCATTGTTAATATCTTTAGTTGCCTATTTGAGCTTAACAAATAACCTTTCATATCTTTAAGCCACATTTAATGCCTAAATAATAAGTATTACCTTTACCCATGCACTTTATCTTGTATGAAAATAAAATAAAAGGCAATTATGTGTTATGCTATAGCGTAAGGTGAAATGTAATGCACCCTAAAAATAAAACAAAAGCAGAACTCATAACACAATTATCCCTCTAAAGAAAATGAAAATATAATTGAAAATAAGTTTTGGGGTGTTGTGAAGTAAAAAAAAAGGATGTGAAAAAAAAGAATATAAAAAGAGTGTCAAAAAAAGGGTGCACCGAAATATCAAGTAAAAGCTCAATTGTAGTTAAAAAGTGCATGATGAAAAGAAAAAAAAGCTAAGGTGTGGAAAGAGCCTAAATGTCTTCATTTATCAACCCCCACCTAATCCTTATATTACAAGCATGTAAAGCCCTTATTGATCTTAAGCTAAGTGCTTATTTATATTAGTGGAGAGGGATGTGAAAAATAGACTTATGAAACTTGTTCTAAGATTGAATTGATTAGCATGCTCATATAGGTTGATTTCATAAGTGCATTGGATGATATCATATAAATCACACACACACACAAAGCAATTTATCAAAAACCTCGCATATCCTTGTATTGATGGAACGTTGATTGATGAATATGTGAACCTTCTTATCATAGGATTGTACGACTTTTGAGATGGATAGTTTTCTTGAAATATGTATGTACTAATAGAAGTATATTTATGAATATACTATTCATGCTATTTTATTTAGTTATACTTGGTTTTACTTGAGGACAAGCAAAGAGTTAAGTTTGGGGGTGTGATGACTCTATGAAAGTAGTCATTAGTGCATTTTTTTACTTAATATTTACTTGTTTTATTCAATAAATAGTATTTTTATGGCCAAAAGTATTAAAATATAAAATTTTTAGTGAAAATGGGTGAAAATATAATTTTTGAAATATTTTGGGATTTTTCTAGAATTTTTATGAATTTTTAATGCAAGAAAAATCATGAGTTGTCATGTGGCATGCCACATAAGCAGAAGAGCTGATTGGGCAAGCCATACGGACACCACGCATGTATGGAGAGTGAATCATGTTGCACCACATATGAGGAGGATGAAACGCTTGCCATGTGTCAACACAACATTCAATTCGAGTTCGAAAATTGGTCAACACGTCACCCATGCACCATGCCATCCATCTCCATGAATCATGTTACACAACATGTCGTTGACTCAGTGAGCATTGACTTTGATCGATCTCACTTCCATGCATCAGTCCCTGATTCCCCCAATAAATTTCTGATGCCATGTGTCGTACTATGATTGGCTAGAACTATCAGTTTTACTTGTTTTGCTCGTAGCCCTTGATATAAAGCTGACCTGACTGTCCAAATCGCACCTAAGCAATATTTAAGCCCCTAATCACTACATAAACCCTAAGTGGCCTCCATTAGCATAATTTTGGTCAATTTTTGGAGCTAAAAAGAGAAAAATATAGAAAAATTGAAGAGAAAACACAATTTTGGTGGAGAATCAAAAGGAGATTAATACAACAATTCAAGAGATTGATTATATTTCTTCTTCTACTCTTTTCCTTATCAATTTTCATGTCTTTCTTTATGGGAAATATGAGCTTTATGAACACAATTATGTGTACTTAATTTATTAATCTAGGGATCTTATGAACCCAATTTTTACCATGTGATGATTTAATATTTTACCCCAATTATAATTTTAATTTCATTATATTATTTAATCTAATTTGTATGCTATTAATTGCTTGGCCAACAATTTTTCTATAGATGCAATTAAATATATTTCAGAGAATTATTTAATTGTTTGTCTTGATTAAATAACATGCATAGTTTATAGGCAGAGATGTATGATTTTTATGTATGTGATCCATAATTGATGAACTTAATGAGTAGTATGCAATTTAATTAGCATGAGAGTATGATTAAATTAATTATTATATGGTGTGTAGTTTACTTGAGAGAGGAATACATGCTAGGTTAGATTCAATTGATCATGTAATTAATTGATAATTATATTGGGGGGATTTTAACAATTTACATGTTTAGAAAATTGGGATATTAAGTATTCCTATATATTTTCTCATATATCTTTTTAGTTACCAAATTTTATTTAATTAATTATTGCTATTTACTTGTAGTTATTTTAATTTTGCTCTCTTAAAATATAAAAACACAAAAAAATTGATTTTTATTTTTTTAAATTTTAAAAATTAGTTTCTAATAAAATAATGTCCATGGGAATGATCTTTTCTTATCATTATACTACTTATTTCGATACATATACTTACGTATTCATTGTACACACTTTGTGTGTGGCGATTAAAGAACATAGGGAAAGAAGGGCTTATTGGAAGTATAATTCTTTTATTCTTTTATTGAATTAACTGTGGCTATATATAGCCTTACACGCATATGAAATTATAAATAAATTGTGCCAACCAACTCTAACTTTTCTAACTGAATCCAATGGTCCCTTACTCATGCATCTCACCTGTATCATTGCCAACACCTTTGTGCCACCTCTTCTCCTCATGCACTATGCGCTTGATGCTGTGCCTACGTGTAGCTTGAGTGGTTACAACTTGTATCAGAATTCAACCATCTCCATTGTAATCTCCAGCTCCTTACCAATGAGGGTAATGCATAAAAATATCTCGAGTCATTAAGTTGTGTATGCATAAAAAGCATCCTCATTGGTGGAAGTGTTCAACTTTACTTAATAATGGTGACTTGTTTATGATAGGAAATTGAAGAATTATTCTATGGGGATCATGCAAAATGAATATGTTGCATAGTGGTAGAGAAATTGATTATGCAACATAATCATTTTGTATGGCATAATAATGTTTAAATTAAAATATATATGATATTCCATGTACTATTGTAATTTGAATAAGAGAAATCAGAGAAAAGTTTTCTCTTCTTACATTATTTTGTTCATGGTATCATAACAGATACAAAGTACTCTTGAAACAGAGATCGGTTTTGAAGTCCTGAGCAATTTCTCTCACCAATCTCAAGAATTGAAGCTTACGGATCAGAAGCTCAGTGCCTTTTTGATACTTCCTAATCTCACTCAAAAAAAACATGCTTGGCCAACTCACTAGGAAGCACAAGTCTCACAGTAGTCTGGATCTCTTGAAAAGTGATAGTAGGCTTCTTTTTGTACCTAGCAAGTCTTGAAGATTCCTAAGCAAGCTTTTCAAAGATATCGTTGATGAAACTATTCATAATACCCATGGCTTTGCTTGAGATCTTGATGTCTAGGTGAACTTATTTCAAAACCTTAAAGATGTAGATCTTGTAAGTTTCCACATTCTTCTTCTTCTTGTCTCCGGCTATGACATCGCCTTTTTTAGGGAGTTTCTTGCCATCTTTTGGCTTCTTCACGGCCATGGATTTCTCGACGATGGGAGATTTCTTCTACCTCGCCTTCATCTTTGATCATAAGTGGATATGCTGATTTAAAGTTCCATGAAGACATAGAGGACAACACATGTATTTTAACATAAAAAACAAAACGGCGTTGTATCACGATTTTAGGAAAATATACTCTCTTCCAATATACCCTCTTATATGGCAAACATAAAAAAAAGTGTGTATGTAGAAGCTATTTTATTTCTTAATTGAAGAAAGTATTTTTTGTCTCTTGTTCTGCCACTTGATATATATTAGCTTCAATTTGGAAATTGACTATGAAAACTTAGAGTTGCTTATTGTTACTAAGAATGAGGGATACTACAGCTCAAACTGAAGAAAAAAGTAGAGTTGTTTGATCAAGTAAATAATTTTATAATCCTAATGGAGATCCCTATTTTCTGCAAAGTTCAGATCATCCTAAAATGGTGCTTGTAACAACACCTCTGACTGGAGGTAATTACCTCACTTAGAGCAGATCTATGAAGAATTCTCTTGGAGCCAAGATGAAGTTGGGTTTCGTTAATGGTAGGCTTCTTATGCCTAATGAAGAAAATACAGAGTATGAACTCTAGACAAGAGCTAACTACATGGTAACTTCTTGGATAGTTAATTCCATATCCAAGGACCTTGTTGATAGTTTTATTTAGACAACTTCAGCCAAAAAAGTTGTGGGATGAGATAACTGAAAGATATGGTGAGAGCAATGGGCCCTTTCTTTATCAAATTCAAAGAGATATTGCTTCAATATCTCAAGGTAATGATTCTATTGTGAAATATTATGGCAAATTGAAGTGCTTGTGGGATGAATTTGCTTGCTTTATGTCTTTACCTCCCTGCACATGTGGAGCTGCAAAGGTAATTTCAAATTTTTACTCTATGAATAGACTGATGTAATTCCTTATGGGATTAAACGAATGCTATGACCCTACTAGAAATCAAATTCTGGTCATGGATCCATTGCCAACTATGAATTGTTCTTATTCAGTGCTTCGTAGTGTTGAAAAACAAAAAAAGAGGTTCATGTTAATTTTAATGAAGGCATTGAAGTTGTTAGATTATTAGCTAGAACTCAAGTGAGAATGAATCAATTTAAGAAAGAAACTTCTATGAAAAGAGTTTCAATTAAGAAGAAAGAAAAGGAGAATAAGGACTGTGAATATTACAGAATTAAAGGGTCAACAGAAGAAAGGTACTAACAAAGCTGTGGTAAATGTGGTTAACAGTCCACTTGATTATGAAGACATGAATGAAGCCAAAAGAGAAAATTAAGGTGATTTAGCTAATCTAGTTCTGCAAGAGTTGATGAATTTGATCAACTGCAAAATGATTATGGATGGTAACTATGCAAACTTTGCTAGTTTAAACAATTCTGTAGGTAACACTTTCTTTCTTTAATGTACTTTAAGTTCTACTACTAGTAATATTGAGTTGTTGAAAAATGGTACTTGGATAGTAGACTTGGGGACTACCAATCACATGTCAGGCATTAAAAATTTTTTAGCAATCTAAGAAAGCTTAAAATACCTTCACCAGTTTATTTACCAGATGGATATGTGAAATATGTTTATAGCATAGGAGACATTAATCTTCCTAATAAAATTTTCCTAAAAAATGTCTTATACATACCAAGTTTTAAATTTAATCTTATATCTGTTCAAAAACTGGCTCACCTTGCCCAAATAGAATTTCATTTTACACTAATTACTTGTATTCCGCAGGACCTGTAGACTAAAGAGATTTTGGTAGTAGGAAATGCTCTAGGAAGCCTCTATGTTTTAGATACTGCTAGTTTTCAAGATTTCAATTGTCATAGCTAGCTTTATTACAAATGTTGAGTTTCTAAAATCAAATCTTCATGGATTGAATTGTAGTGATGAAGTTTCTATCAATGAAAAAAAAAGATTTCTTAAAACTCAATTGTGGCATAGTAGATTGGGACACTTTCCTATAGATATTTTGAAACGTAATGTTTTTTTTAAGGAACAAGATTTAAATTTTTTTATCAATGTGAAGTTTTTCAAAAGTCCAAACAACAAAGATTACCTTATCCCATTAGTCATACTAGAGCCTCACAACCTTTTTAACTTATTCACTTAGACTTATGAGGTCCTTATGGCCAAGTCTCTATTGAAGAAGCCAAATATATTCTAACTATTATTGATGACCACACAAGGACCACCTGGACTTACCTCATGATCCACAAATGAAGAAAAATTTCTTTTTTACCAACTTCGTCAACATGATTCATACACAGTATGGGAAACATATTAATGTCATAAAGAGTGACAGTGGTACAGAATTCACAAATTCAAAATTTCAACAATTTATTTTTAGTAAAGGAATAATTCATCAAAAATCATGTTCTTATACTCCTCAACAAAATGGGATAGTAGAAAGAAAACACAAACATCTCTTGCAAATAGCCAGAGCTCTCATATTTCAGGCAGGTTTACCAAAGAAATTTGAGGTTCTTCAATCCTTATGGCCACTTACATCATAAATAGAATTCCATCATCAATTTTAACTTGGAAAATTGCCATAGAAATAATTCTCTCAAAACCACTAGATTATTCAAACCTTAGAGTCTTTGGATGCTTGTGCTATGTGACAAATATTTTACCAAATAAAGACAAATTTACTGAAAGAGCTTTCAAATGTATATTTCTTGGATACATTTCAGCTCAAAAGGCCTTTAGAGTTTATGATTTGGAAAAACATAAATTATATGTTTCAAGAGATATAAAATTTTATGAACAAATTTTTCCTTATAAAATTGAAAATGGTAGTATTGAAAACATAGAACAAGATGTCTTACCTCTTCCTATAAGTGAAAATGACACTGAACCAACCATCTTAAACATAGACCAATCGCCTTCTATACCCATAACTAATCAAAATATTTCAGATGATTCATCTACTCCTAATGATGATCATGATTTTCCTAATTCCATAGAAGAATATCCATTTAAAACCCAAATAACCAATGAAGTTCAAAAACACAATATCAGAATTAGAAGTAAGCCAACATGGATGGAAAATTATGTTCTTAATTTAGTTATCAAGTCTTCAGATAGAATCTCTTGTCATTCACAGGATCTCAGAACATATACTCCACAAACCTTCCCTTTTACAAAATCTCCTATATTATTTTATGCTTACATGTCTTTTTTGGCAAATATATCCAATGTTCAAGAACCAAGTTCTTACAAAGAAGCTAGTACTAGTGCAGAATGGATATAAGCCATGAATCAAGAGCTGAATTCTCTTGAAAAGAACAATACATGATAGTTAGCATACTTGCCAGAAGGTAAGAAAGAAATATGATCAAAATGGGTTTATAAAATGAAGATAAAACCTGATGGAAGTGTGGATAGGCACAAGGTAAGATTGGTTGCAAAGGGGTTTAATCAAATTGAAGGAATAGATTTTTTGAAAGTTTTTCTTCTGTAGCTAAAATTGTTACAACTCTAATTCTACTTGTTGTTGCAACTTCTAATGGGTGGCCAATTCATCAATTAGATATAAACAATGCTTTCCTACATGGCTTCTTGAATGAAGATGTCTATATGTTACCACCTGAAGGATACAACAAGACTAAAATTAATCCAAGTTTGCAAATTGAAAAGATCACTGTATAGGCTCAAGAAAGCCTCAAGATAGTGGAATGTCAAATTATGTGAAAAAATAACTTGTTTTGGATTCACATAATCAGCTCATGACAATTGTTTATTTATCAAAGAAACTAAATCTTATTTTACAACTTTGCTCATTTATGTGGATGATGTTCTTCTAATAGGAACTTCAAAAAAGGAGATCGAATTGGTTAAGAAACATTTGGATAATCAATTCACTATTAATGATCTTGTTTATGCAAAATATTTTCTTGGATTATAAATTACAATTTGACCTTATAGAACTGTTATAAACCAATGAAAATATCTGCTAGATATTCTTTCTGATTCAAGTCTTCTTGGAGCTAAACCAATAAAGACACCTTTTCCCAAAGGTTAGAAATTGGTTGATGAAAAGGGCTCTCCTCTTCTTGAGCCAAAAAATATAGGTGTTTAATTGGCAGGCTCTTGTATTTGAACATTATTTGACCATACATAAGCTATCATGTACAACAATTGAGTCAATTTGTCAATACCCCTTGCAAGACTTATTGGGATGCAGCCATGGATTTATTGAGATACCTAAAAGGGTGCCTATCCAGAGGGTTATTTTATCATCTTCATAATGGACTTAATTTGCAAGCTTATAGTGATGCTGATTGGGCATCCTATCTTGACACTAGAAAGTCTTTAAGAGGGTTTTGCATCTTCTTAGGTCCAGCTCTCATCTCCTAGATTTCATATATTTTGAAAGACTTTAAGATTGATTTCAATACTCCTATTCCACTCTGGTGCCACAATAAAGCTACCATTCACATCACATAAAATAAAGTGTTCTATAAAAGAATGAAGCACCTGGATATTGACTATCACTTGGCTAGAAATCATTTCAAAGAAGGTTTCATTAAACTGTAGCATGTGTCCTCACAAGAACAAGTAGCAGACATGTTTACCAAATCCTTATTAGCTCCTCAGTTTAGCAAGTTAATTTTGAAGTTGGGTTTTTATGATATCCATCAAACTCCAACTTGAGGATGAGATGAAGAATTTTTATATAGGGACCACACAAAATGATTATGTTGCATAGTGGTAGACAAATTGATTACGCAAAATAATCATTTTGTGTGTCATAATGATGTTAGCATAATAATATTTAAATTAGAATATATATGATATTCCATGTACTGTTGTAATTTGAATAAGAGAAATCAGAGAAAAGTTTTCTCTTCTTACATTATTTGTTCTGAAACAAGTATGGAACACAAAAATTAACTTCTAGAGTGAGTGGTTTAGGAATAAGTTTTGGGACAATAATTAGTGTATAATTAAATGATTAATTATATTTGTAAAAAATATAATGATTATACACACAAATTTATAAATATAAAAATGTTATTATTATTTGTTAATTGAAATCGTTCCATCTAATTGAAGAATTTAATGATGGACATAGAGTTCACACCTAACTCTAGTAGTTGGATATCAAAGTAGTTTGCATTTATACTTCATATTTACTATGCTTAATTAAGTAACATTGAAAACATGCAAATTCAATATTTGTTTATTTATTGTTTCAGTAAAATGACAAATCATAGTTGACTAATCTCATGAATGAGAAATATTTCTTTGCTCTTATGGAGAAACATCCTCTAGCTCTGCCTACTAATGTTAAACAAAATCTTCGTGAAGCATATGATCGTTGGATTGAATTCAATATCAAGGGTCATGTTATCCTCTAGTAGAAATGGAAGATTTAATCATGACTTCACATGAGAAAATAGAGAAAAACTTATTAGATAATGTAATCTTTTCAACTTATGTTTGGTCATCCATGGAATGAAGCAAGACATAAAGCCATCAAGGCCATCATGAACGCCAAGATGAAGGAAGGCACATAACTTTATGCATACTTTCTTAAGATAATTATGCATATCAATGATGTAGAGATAAATGGCTCATAGATTGATGAGGCCACACATGTTGCATCATCTTTGAGACTATCTCACATACATGCTTGTTAGTGGTAGTAGTGGATAGCAAACGAAACACACATTTTTCACTAGATGGATGGCAATTTTTCCATATTGGTGCAAGCAAAAATATGTTTATTGAAATTGTTTTGGTTTTTCATGTTTAGGTGAAGCCCACTTTTGGTGTGGTTTTCCTATGATTTATCTTAGAATGTCTACCATGTATTAATATTGTTGTAAAGTCAATTTTGTACTTTTAGAACTTCGTGGACAAAATATAATTTTTGTATGTTTATTTATATGTTTGTCATATTGAAAAGCTAGTTGATATGTGACCTCACACAAATAGGAAACGTATATATTATGACCTCACACCCTCACACTTTATGGCTCTTTGCATCCTAGATTCATATTTTGAATAGTAGGAAAGCATATGGTGGATGGAGGGAAGTTTCGTACTGAAAGAGGTTGGATCAAAAACTGAAGTAGAAGTTTGCAAGATGGTTCAAGGGTTTTTACCACTACTAGAAAAATTGTCTTTTGTGACAAATTTTTTTCTTACAAAAATTATTTTTCATTGAACGAGGCTTTTTGGCGACAAATATTTTTTCGAAAAAAGTGATGGAAATCACAAACCATTACAAATTTTGAGGGACTTAGTGTGAGATCAAAGACAAAGTAACTCAATGAATCATTGAATGGGCTTATTCAATAGCTAAATCATGATAAAAAAGTGCCACAAATAGAGCACAAGGCATGGCATGAAGAAGTCAACAAAATAAAAGTGTAGATTCAAGAATTTGAAGGCATGCCATGGCATGATTAATGGTGCACTGCCGCATGAGGTTTTTAGATGGATTGTGGATCTTCAGGAAAAAAAGTTCATTATGGCATAATTTGATGTCCGTCGTGGCATAAAGCTCTTGGGTTAATTTAGTATTTCTAGTTTCTAGACTGCATTGTAGCGTGATTTATAATGTGCATGGCATGCACACTTTACTTTCATTTTATCTCGCTTTGACCTATTCAAACACTATTAAAGTTTTTATTTTAGGTTTTTCACTTATTTTTGAGTTGCCTATAAATTGTATCTGTAGGGCCTTATGAGGATTAATTCAGATTTTATAACATTTTGATTTATATCAAAGTTGAGAGCTTTAAGTCTCATTTATTCCTTTACAAACCGACTTATCAAGAAATTTGCAAATCTTGTGGTGTCCTATCTTCATTGGACCATTGGTGAGTTATATCCATAGAGTCAATGTGAGTGCTATAATTTAAGCATTAGTTTTCTAGGATCAATTTCAATTTGTTATTAGGTCTTTGGCCATTTCTCTTGGAGTTTTCAATCTAGTTAGCATTTTTGGGTTTCAAGGTTTGAGTTCATGGGTTTGCATCATTTGGTATCAAAACCCCAAGTTCTAATTTTAGATTCATATCTTTATTTATTTTCATTCTTTATTTTCATGTTGTTGATTTTTTTTTAAATTTATGAGTCAATTTTTGTCCCTTTATTTTCGATTTGTTTTTCCTTGATTGTTGAACAGGTCCATAAAAAAGAAAAAGAAAAGAAAAGAAATCTAAAATATATATATTATAAATAAGAGGATAGATCTACAAGAAAGAAAATAAAAGAAAGATCTGATGTATAAATAAAAGAAAGAAATATTTGAATTCAAGAAACAAAAATTTTGATATGATAAAAAGTCAGAATTTTATTCTAAGATTTTTACTTTGTTATTTATTTCATTATTTCTTACCCTAATTTCTTATACAATTAAAATAAATTATATCTTGCTACCCATTCTTGAGTAAAAAAGAGAAAAAAAGAAAAAAAATTCTTATATGGTCTAGCTTTAGGAGTCTAAAAACCCTTTGATCCAATTTTGTAGAAAATCATTTCGTAGTGCCTTTACTTAATTGGTTGTTTTGAACTACCAATGGTGTAGAATTATATACTATTTGAAATTCCTTAATGGTTTACTTTGCTAAGGAGCTAAGGATGCTTAAATTATCAACTTGAGTGCTAAACATGAGAGGTGAAGGTGAGAGGATTTAATTCTTATTGTCAATATCTTTTGTTTGTACTAGTTTTTACACAATGTCTATTAGGAACATAATGCCTAGTTTGGAAGGAAGACATGATTCAACATTCATGTTATGGACTTTGCAATAGTCATTTTATAGAATGAATACAATAATGGTAAATATAGATGAGAGGATGGGAATACAAGAGGCCACAATAGCAACCTTGCAATAGGAAGCACCATAAGGAGTTCCAAATGCTAGGGGATTAGATAAGCAAGCCCATGTAGAGGAAAATCCTAAAAATGGTAATTGGAAGGATGTTGGAGAATTTAAGAAGGAAGAAGATATGGTGCCCATTGAAGGGAGGTATGCAAATAGGGAAGGAAAAAATGGAAGATGAGGTTTATGGAGACCACTTCCTAGGCTATATGATGGGGTTGATTGAAATTTGGGGAGAATCAAAATGTAGATGCCACCTTCCCAAGGGAAGAATGACCATGAATTATACCCAAAATGGGAGAAAAATGTGGAATGCATCTTTATGTGTGATAACTATGCTGAAGAGAAAAAAAGGTAAAACTTGTTGTTATTGAATTTATTGATTATGAACTAAAATGGTGGGATCAATTAGTGATTTGTAGGAGAAGGAACCATGAAAAGCTAATTTAAAATTAGGAAGACATGAAGCCTATCATGAGACAAAGGTTCATTTCTAGCTATCACTATAGGGAATTGTACCAAAAATTGCCAAGGCTTAATCAAGATTTTAAGATAGTTGATGATTACTATAAGGAAATGGAGGTGGCAATGATAAGGGCTAATGTAGAGGAGGATAGGGAAGCCATCATGGCTAGGTTTTTGAGTGGCTAAACTAAGATATTACCAACATAGTGGAACTTCATCATTATGTAGAGTTCGAGGACATAGTCCATATGGCAATTAAAAGGAGAGACAACTCAAAAAGAAGAGTAATCGATTGCTACCAAAAATATCAAATTCTGTTAGACTTAGACCTAATCGTAATACACCTTAAAAGCCTAATTGGAGAAAAGATGAAGGAACAAGTTACAAGCCTATATTCAAACAATTCCAAGCTAAAATGGTGGAGATAAGCAAGGATAAAGTAAAATTGAAACCACAACTCATAATCATGGTATTAAGTTTTTTTTATATCTTGTTAGGGGCCATATAGCATCTTAATGTGTAAAGAAGAGAACTATGATAACATAAGAAAATGGAGAGGTGGGAACTGATGATGATAGTGAAGATGAAGAGATACCACCACTAAAGGAAGCTAGTGATATGGATTTTAAATTATTTATCGTGAATGGTGGAGCACTAGTGATAAGGAAAGCATTAAATGCTCAAATTAAAGATGATGATATGGAGAAACAAGGAGAAATCATCTTTCATACGGGGTGTCATGTGAACAATAAGATATGTAGTGTCATTATTGATGGAGGGAGTAGCACTATTATAGCTAGTACTACCTTAGTTGAGAAGTTAGGGTTACCTATGTTTAAACACACTAGGCCTTATAAGTTACAATGGTTGATGATAGTGGAAAGGTAAGGGTAAATAGGAAAATATTAGTGTCTTTCTCCCTTGGAAAGTTCAAATATGAAGTGTTGTGTGATGTGTTACAAATGCATGCTAAGCATATCTTGTTGGCTAGGCCATAGCAATATGATAGAAAGTTCACACACGATGGGTTTAGGAAAGAGTACACTTATGTAAAAGATAGTAAAAATATTACATTTGTACCTCTTATTCCAAACCAAGTCTTTGAAGATCAAATGAAAATGAGAAAAGAAAAAGAAACGGAAAAAGGAAAACAAAAAGAAGAAGAAAAGAGTGAACAAAAAGAAACGAGTGGAAAAGAAAGAGAGAAAAAGAATAAAAATTTGAGTTTTTATACTAAGGTAAGTGAGTTCAAGAAAGAATATTTTGAAAAATGACATTAACGATTATTTGCATAGTGTTACTATTTCTTTATTATAGGAATTTGATGATGTGTTTCCTAAAGAGATTTTCAATGGTATGTCACCAATTACAGGGTTTAAGCATCAAATCAACTTTATACCAGGGGCATCCCTTCCAAATTGACCACCTTATAGAACCAATCCATAGACACCAAAGAGATTCAAAGGTAAGTTAAATAGTACTTAACCAAGGGTCAAGTGAGGGAGAGCTTGTGCCTGCATGCTGTGCCAATGCTACTTGTTTCTAAGGATGAAAATATCAACGACATCATCGACAATGTCACTATTTTTCACATCTCGATATCGAAACATGTCATCCATATCTTTTAGATAAATTATCACAAAATTATCAAAACTATTGATAAAATTGTTGCTTAAATTTCCTCATCATTAAATTGCAATTTAAATACCTTTTTGGATAAAATATCCTAGATATTATGGATATCATCACTAAAATGTCATCAAAATGTTGACAAAAATCGACAAAATATCAAAATATTAATGAAATTGTTTTTTTCATATTATGGAGATTTATCTATTTATAGTAGTTAATACAATTAGATTTTTTTATTAATTATTTCAAACTTTTTAACTACTTATTCTACAATATTTTAATTAATTTATCAAGTTATTGATTAATATAAATATTATATGTATTTAAAAATGTATTTATTAAGTAAAAATTTAGTTTAAAGTATAAGTAATTATTTGTTTTGATATTTTATAAATTTTTATTAAAAAAAATTAAGTTTCCATAATTTTTGTTATTCTTTTCAAAGTTTCCATCAACAATTTAGATCTTCGACATATTTGTGAATATTATATCTTAACATCTTGATCGATATCGACATTTCAAGCCTTGCTTGTGCATAAGAAGGTTGGTTCAAGTTGGATGTGTGTTGATTGCCAAGAAATCAACAAAATTATGATAAAGTATAAACATCCTATCCCTAGGCTAGATGACATATTAGATGAATTGCATGGTTCGTGTATTTTTACAAAAAAATGATCTGAAAGGTGGCTACCAATAAATTAGGATGAGAGAGGGTCATAAGTCGAAAACTGAATTTCAAACTAAGTATGATTTGATGAATGGTTAGTTATGCACTTTTGATTAACAAATGCACTTAATACTTTTATGAGACTTATGAATCATGTATTACATGCATTTATTGGAAGTTTTTTGTTGTTTACTTTGATAGCATTCTTATTTATAGCAGAAATTTAGATAAGCATCTCAAACAATTGCTTTATGTACTTGAGATATTGAGAAAGGAAAAATTATGGGCTAACCTAAAAAAGTGTTGTTTTTGTATGGAAAAATTGGTTTTTCTTGGGTATATTGTGTAAGTCCTATAGTCCTTTAAGTCTTTGTCGGCATTCTCATGTGTAAAACACAGAGTTTGTATATTTTACTTAGTGTATTTATCTTTCTTTTAAGTAAGGTTGGTTACTGATAATCAATAATTCACATACACACATAATTAGGTATTCTCTATAAGTAAGCACATTATACACACATCATGGGATATGTTCTCTTAGTATGCATGCCTAGTTATGAGTTACATTTTTTTTTGTTGCATTCGTTGGTATTTATGAAAAAGTACTCTATAATTTTTTTTTAAAATGAAAAATTTAAATTTTGTTGTGCCTCGATATCCTCCTCGTGGGACCCTACGTTGGATCTCTCAACTAGTAGTCAACGAGTAGTCAGTGAGGGTGGTCTGCGAAGCCTCAGCAAGGTATCCGTGTGGTTGGGAATTCTCTATAAATACCATTCTTAAATTCTTTTTATTTAGAAATTCCTAGTGAAACTCTGCCAAAGTTTTTATAGCAATTCAAACTATATTTTCACTAATCATCTTGAGTGTATTTTGATGGTTATGATACGTTCTTGTGAGAGTAAAATAGCCTTATTAAATTGTGAGTGTTTAAGGCTATTTTAATAGTGAGGTATGAGAAATAATGTGCCTTTATGATTGTTGTGAGCTACCCAGATATTGATTGATGATTTTCTTGGTTAAGGTGTTTCCCATATTATTTGTACACATTACTAATTATTTGTTTCCAATCATGCTACTAAGTAGGGTGTTAGCTCTAGAGGAGAGTCAAATTTGTATGTCAGATCAAGTAGTTGCAGAGGCAGCGAGTGAGGGCAGTAATAACCAATTCTAGAATGTGGTCCCAAATGATAGATGTGTTTTAGTTTATATTTATGTCAAGTTGTATATATTTATTATTTAGTAGATTATTTACTATCGAGTGGTTGCCATAAGCAATCTTAAGATTTTACGACATAGGCAGGGGTTCTATTTGGTTTTATCTTGTTACATGATTGTGTTTTGCATGATTTTCTCTAGTATCAGGACAATCTATGTCTTAATTGTGTATGGTTCAAAATATAGGTTTTGGACTTTGATTGGAAAGCCTTTTACTTTTAGTATAGAATGATTTATTTCTCGATGGTGTAGCATATTTATTATTTCTTGATTGTAGTATTTATTATCTCTATTTATTGTTACATTGGTTTCTAAGTCTTTTAGCTCCTAGAAAGCCTAGGACTTCTTGTTTTGAAAGTATGATGGGTGCTTTTCTTAGATGGTTGTTTCTCCTCTATAAAAAGTTGTGATTACTACCTTTGATTGTTCTACTTTGATGGCTTCTCACTTTGTGATCCTCTCTTCTAGAACCTCTTATTGGACCAATGCTGCCGATAATGAAAAATTTTCCCTTCAAGAGTTTTATGATCAACTTATGTATGAGAATCTCAAGCTAAAGAAGAATATGACCAAAATTGACAACTACCTAAAAGAAAAAGATAAAGAGCATTTGGACCTCTCTAATGAATTGCTAAATGTCACTTTGGAAGGTGAGAATGATGTGGGCAACTTCAAGACGAGATTGGATAATCACTTGAAGTCACTTCAAATTCTCCTTCATGATAACGAGAAGTGTTCCTCACATAAATAAGCTCAAAAAATCTATTTAGGCTAAGGAATCAAAAACTTACAAAGTTCAAAGCACTCTTGAGTCTTCTTCAAGTAATTTTGATGTTATCTTCAATCTAAAGAAATATATTCATGTTTGGGAAGATAAAAAGCCTCTTCTTGAGTCTTTGTCAAATGATTGTGAAGTAGAACTTAATAATCTTCAAGTTTGTGCAGATGCTGATACTATCAAAGTCAAGTGTCTTAAATCCAGTATATTGGAAAAACATAAAATGGTAGAGACTCTCCATTTTCAACAATACGATGTTGAAAGGAAAATTAAGGAATTTGAAGATGATAGTCAAAAATGGCCTATTGGAAATACTTATTTTGAAAAGTTTTTGAAGTTTAATGGTACTCATACTCCTTCCTCCTCTACTATTACTACTAGTCAGTATCATGCTCCCTCTTTTGAGGATTCTGATGATGACTACACTTCTAATGTGTTAAGAGCAATGAGTATCACTTTTACTATTTCTTATCTTAGACATCTCTAGTTTCTTCTCTACCTCTGCTACTCACAGAGAGTTTCCATTTTATGATAAGAAAATGTTGAGTCATAAAAAAAAAATTTTAAATCTATCTATGACTTTAACAGATAAAGTTTTGGTATAAAATGAAGAAATTTTGCTTCTCAATGAGTTAAAGTCCTCTCAAGTTAATATTCATGGTGATCTGAACCTAAATTGTAATATTGTTTATATAGCTATAAAGGATCAACTCTCCAGATGTTGGAACTTTGACAGTTGTTGTTCATGTCATATGATTGGAGATAAATCCTTCTTTACCCCCTAATTCTTACTAATGATGTTCATGTTACTTTTGGACACAAAAATAAGGCTTTGATCTATGGAAAAAGGGTCCATTAGTGCACTTGGAATTCCCGATGTTAAGAATGTCCTTTATGTGGAAAGTCTCAAGGCTAATCTTAGATCTCAAGACTAATCTTATTAACACTAGCCAAATCTATAACAAGTATTTTTTTCAAATTTATAAAAAATAGTGTATAGTGTATGATAGTTTGGGAAATATTATGGTCAAGGGCATCAGTTCATAAGATAATTGTTTTTGTATTGATAAATCTCCTATGGTTTTGTGCAATAGATTGAATCTCGGTACAAAAGAGCTTTGGCATCAACGATAGTCATGTTAACTATAGGCTTTTGAAGTAATATCAAGTCTTAAGACTATTAGAGGTCATCCTTCCATCACTACTTTTCCTAAATATGTGTATGCCCCATTCAGTTGGATAAGCAAAGTAAGAGTCAACACAAAAATAAATAACTTCTCCCCATAATGAGACCTTTGAAGCTTTTTTGTATGGATTTGATGGGTCCTATACGGATTGCCAGTATTGGTGGGAGAAAATGAATCTAGGTGGTTGTTGATGATTTTTCTAGATACACTTGAGTTATGTTTTTGATAGAGAAATTAGAAGTATTTGCTAAGTTCAAGACCTCATGTATTAAACTAGAAAATGAGAAGTTTGAGTCTATTAGAACTATCATCAAAGTAAGAAGTGATCATGGGAAAGAGTTTGAGAATTCAGAGGTTAGATTTTTTTGTGATGATATGGGTATTCAACATAAGTTTTTTGCTTCAAAGATCCCTCAATAGATTGGTATTGTTGAGAGAAAGAATATGATTATTCAATAAATGGCCAGAGTAATGTTGACTAGCAAGAATTTGGTCAAACATTTTTGGGTGGAAGCTATAAACACATCCTTCTATACTTTTGAAGCATTGCTTCTTGTGACCTGGCACATGTCAATCTTCTTATAAACTCATGCATGGAAAAAAGCCAAATGTGAATCACCCGACCTTATTATGTTTGATAGTACCTGCTATATTCTTAAAGATAGAGATAATTTAGACAAGTTTGATGCTAAGAGTGGCCTTGGTATATTCCTAGGATATTGTAACAACAGTTGTGCCTACGAACTCTATAATCTAAGAACTTCAAGTGTTATCGAATCTATCAGTGTAAAAATCATGAATGGTGCTACTAAAATTGTTGAGTCTGAAGACAATAAGGTTTTTGATGATAGGATTTCTTCTAAAAATGCCATAGATAATGTTGAGGCTCCTTCTACTATCCACCAAAGAATATAAGAAAATGAACAAGAAGAATCTTCTATTCCAAAATAGGCGAGGAAATTTCATTCTATTGATAAAAATTTTGGTATGTTAAAGGTGGTGTTAGAAAAAGACAGAAGATACTAGAGACTTTGAACTATATGTGTTTTAATTACCTCCATTATCCTTCCTAAAAATGTTAAGGAACTCTTGGAGGATGTACATTGGGTCAACTCCATGTAGAAGGATCTTAGTCAATTCCAATGCAATGATATCTGGTATCATTGTATGAAACAAGTATCAACTTATTGTTCAAAGGTAAACTCATTTTGAAGGAATTGACTTCCATGAAAATGTTTCTTCGATTGCTTGCTTAAAGTTTGTAAGATTACTCATTGCTTTGGTTTTAAGTTATACCATATGGATGTGAAGATTCCCTACCTTATTGGGGTAATCAAAGAGGAAGTTTATGTTGCACAATCAAAATCATGTCATGAAATTAAAGAAAGCCCTATATGCTTTAAAGGAAACCCGATATGTTTGGTATGAGTGTCTCACTATATTTCTCCTATATAATGGTTTTCTGAGAGGAGGTGGTGACAAAAATTTGTTTGTCTCAAGAAATAAGGATGAAGTTGTCATCATTCTAGTGTACGTAGATGAAATTGTTTTTTTGATCCATAAAGGATACCCTTGCTCAATAGTTTGCTACTACTATGTAGAATGAATTTGAAATGAGCTTAGTTTGAAAGCTAAAGTTCTTCCTTGGGTTTCAAGTTAAATAGATGAAAGATGGGATCTTTCTCTCTCAAGCGAAGTAGGCCAAGGAGCTTGTCAAGAAGTTTGGATTAGACAATGCCAAACCTACTCATACACTTACAAACACTACAGTTAGACTCTCTCCGGATCCTTTTGGAAAAGAAGTGGAATAGAGATTGCATAGAAGCATGATTGGAAGTCTTCTATACTTAACTACTAGTCATCCAGATATCTCTTTCAATGTTGGATTTGTTGCTAGATTTCAACCTAGCCCAAGGAGTCTCATCTTGATGCAATTAAAAGAATCATCAAGTATGTCAACGACACTTTAGAATTTGGTATTTGGTATCTTCAAGACACTACTACAAAATTGATTGGGTATTTAGATGTCAAATGGTTATGGTGTAGTGATGATAGAACGAGTATGTCAGGTGGGTGTGTCTACATCGATATCTTTTTTTATCTCCTAGCACAATAAGAAGTAGATTTTTGTGTCTCTATCTACCATTAATGATAAGTATATTATTGTTGGGTTGTACTACTCTCAATTGTTGTGAATGAATAAAATGTAGATAAACTATAGAATTATGGTGAGAAACCTAGTTTTACGTTGTAACAACACACCAATGCAATATCTATTTCAAAATATTCAGCCTAACATTCCAGAAACAAACACATTGACAATAGACATCACTTCACAAGAGACTTATTAGATTTGAACATGTTGTTTTTGCGGCATGTTCCCACTAATCTTTAGTTTGTTGATATTTTTACTAAACCTTTAGATTGTCTTAGATTTAAAGCCCATAGAAAAGCTATTGGTGTTTGCATCTCTCCCTGAGGGACTGTGTGTGTGTTCTTCAAATTTGTGTGAGCCTAAAGAACTTTGTATTCTATTATTTGTCCTTTTACTTATGTTTTTTGTTCTTACATATTTTGTTTCTTGTTTTATTTTCTTTAATTTGTTCTTGCATGAGTGTTAAGGTTATAGCATTCTTGTATGGCTTTAATCCTCATATATGAGTGTTTTTTTGAATTTATGTGTCAAAAAGGAGATAAGTTTGTAATTTAATTATTAAATTTTAAAAAATTATAAATAAATAGTAAAATAAAAAAAATTAAAGTAATTTGAAAAAGCATTTCAGAGACTATCAGGTAAATTAGAGAATAGTAATTTCATTAAAAAAGAATCAAAAATAAAAAATACATCTTAAATTTGAATTTAATTTCAACTTAAAATTTAGAAAATAAAATAAAAATTATTTTTTAATTTAATATTTATTTTAAATTTCATTATCTATATAAATTAAAAAAATTAAAATAAATTTCAATAAATAATAATTAATTAATTAAGTATAAAAAAATGTAGCTCGTAACAAACCCAGTTTTCCACATCATAGAAAAATAGTTGCCTTGGCGCCATTAAAGAAAAAAACTATGTAATAACATAAAAAGTAAAGATATAAAGGAGTTTTATCTAAGAGATTAGTTCTTGGAAGATTTTATGTCATTAAACTTTCCTTAGAACGTTGTCTTGTCTAGGATGATGATTTTTAAGAAAACTTTGCCCCACCATTCTTTCTTGTGAGAACTGTTCGTTAATACTGATTATGTTATTTGACTTAGAGATTAACTTAACTTGTTTTAATATTTTTATACTGATTGTTTGTTTAGTATTTTCTCTAAATTTTTGTATAGTTATTTTATTATTCTTTTTCTTTTTAATTGAGAATGGTTTTAAATTTACACTTTTAATAGTCTATGCATGGTAGGAGATCCTTAGAAAATCCACTTACACTATACACAGATAATATTCATAAATTTAAACAACTATCCACAAGGCTAGATTCTAAGTATCAGACTATTTTTGAGCCAAACACAGATTCAAGTTTTAATCTTCCACTAGAACTAATAGAAATGGAAGAAAATCCACATGTTAGGGAAACCACCATGAAGGAGTTTGCACGGCCAGTAATTGGCACAAAAACTGCCTCTATCTAACTAGGTGAGGCTGCTCGAATATATGAATTGAAAAATATTCATTTATCTATGCTTCCTTCATTTCTTGGGCTATCTAATGAAGACTCACTATCTTTCATTAGGAACTTTTATTCAATAGTCCAAAATTTTCCCCTCGGTGCTCTTATCGAGGACTAACTATGAATGAGGTGTTTTCTCTACATCTTAAGAGACAGGGCGAAGGAATTTTTAATGTCACTACTTCCAAGTTCCCTGATGTCTTGGGAGGAGGTCTACAACAAATTTATGGGAAAATTCAATGTCACTTATTTTTGCAAGTTTACGAATCGTTCAAGTAATAAAGTGTACAAAAGTACGGATATTGAACTCACAAGGAATGGCGTTACTAAGTACCAAAATTGACTAATCCTAATTTTATTTGAAAACCGAATTGTTGAAATTGTTTAAGAAGCAAATTAACTTAAAACTAAACGCAAATAACAAAATTGAATGTTGTTCACAAATGATTAAAATTGCTAAGACATTTGATTTCGCTAAATCAATTCAATCCGATTCAAGTCATGTTATATGAGAATTAAAGCTAAAAGTGATGGTTGAAAAACCCAAATTTACCTAATACTCTCTCTCGAGTTATATTAGAATTACTTATCTATGAAAACCAACTATATTTTTATGAAGATTTAATCAAAAACAAACACATTACGATTTATGAAATTTCTAGAATAACCACCTACATCATGCATTAGTTCTCACACTCGCATTCAACATACAGTATTTATCATAAGAAGCATTCATTACACATCTCCTCTCGGTCTCAATATAATTCAACAAATCATCTAAATCTTGGCCAGAAATTTAAAAGCATTAAGCATGGAAATAAATACTCAACTTGAAAACAATGAACTCATATGACAATAACAAAAGAAATCTGATTTTCTTGATTCAACTACATCATAGCCTTAGCAAAAATGAATTAGTTCATAATGGAAATAAGAACAAACATTATCTCAATTGAATCCATGAATAAAAAATCTGAATAAGCAGAATATGAAGGCTAAGGAGAAAAGATGAAAAAATCTGGAAGATGAACACTTGGTAGCAACAATGGTGATAATCCTTCAAGCTTCTCCAAACTTTTCTCCAAAATAGTCTTCTCTCCTCCAAAAATGACTCAGATCTGCTCTCTCTGCCGTGGCCTCTATTTCCATCATATTGTATATATAGATCTAGGGTTTTGGGGGAAATTTTGGAACAAAACAACATAAAAAAATGTGTTTTCGGATGAAACTTGCCGGCGGCGACATTATTCTCGCCGCGGCGAGATTTCTGGAAAAATTATGATTTTTGATTCCACTGATTCTCGCCGGCGGAGAAATTATCTCACCGAGGGCGATATTTGCATCTGCCAAAATCCGTGCTCTCGGGAAGATTTTCGCCGTGCTCTCTGTAAGATTCTTGCCAGTGGCGGGATTTCCAAACTTTGAAGCTTTGTTTTTCTTTTTATTTTCACTCAATCCCGATCATTCAAATTTGTCCCAAACTTCTTCAAAATCATGATTTTACCTGAAATTACACTTTAAACACGAAATACTCGTGAAATGACATTTGTGGATTAAATAATCAAATAAACACAATTTTTACACAAATATCAACATTTAAATCATAACAAAAATGCAATAATTTGACTCTTATCAACAACCCCCAACCAGCTTCTTGCTAGTCTCTAGCAAGAAAAGCGATCTATGAATAATTTTAAAGGAGACATTAAAAGAAAAATTCAAAGGAAATTTATTCTATTTACAACATTACATTAAGCGTATGCAATAAGCCTTTAAACCCCTAGGTGGCCCTAGTAGGACGAGTTGTAGTCTCGTGAGGGCTTCCAGTGATGATACCCACAAACATCTTACCTATAACTATCCTAACTTAAAACAACAAAATCACATAACAAATAATTTGCACAAATGTCTCAAAAATTGTAAATAACACCCAACATATAGAATAATTAAATGTCACCTAAGCTTTAAGAAATCTCAAATGCCAATTTCACTTTTGTTATTGACTCTTAAACATCCATCAAACCACAAACCAATAGCCATAATGCCCAGATAATATTATGCATAACATCCACAAACAAAAAGGTGAAATCTCGAACTCCATAGGCTCACTTTTCAAACCTCTCTCCACTAATGAAGAAAAATACACCACTTTGGATCAATAGGACTTTATGAGGCTTGTAATGTTAGGCTTAGGTATTTGGTTAAGAAAAACGGGAAGTGTCAAAATACAAATAAGAGCACTTATTACATTAAACACAACCAATTAAGTAAAAGAGTAACACCATTTAACCCAAATTGTTTCTTCCGATCATAATCCATTTTTCCACAGATAAACAAAGTTCTTCCTCAATCTTTCACCTCAGTACATCTATCACTAACACTCTTTTATTTACTAGAATGTGAAGGCTTTCTTCTTCTTCTTCTTTTTTTTTTTTGCATCCTTACTCTAATTGCTCTTGAAAAGCCAACCAATTTCTTCCAATATATGTGGAAATTGTTTTATTTTATTTTATTTTTTATTTTATTTATTATTTTTTTTTTGTTTTTTTATCCTTACTCCAATTGCTCTTGAAAAGACATAACCCTCAACCAATTTCTTCCAATATATGTGGAAGATTTCTCCAATTCCTCTTGAAAAGTTTGTGTTCAAAATTAAGTGCTCTTAACAAAAAAAGGTAGGAATTATATATATATATATACATTTTTTTTGGCTCAATAAAAGTTAGGTTATATAAGGCAAAAAGAAAGAAAAGTAAGGCTAACAATATATTTAAATAGGCTCAAAGAGGTTACTAGTGATATAAGGATAACAAGGTAGGCTTAAAATGGCACAATCGATCCAAAAATGGCCTACATCATATCCGAAACAGTGCAATTCCAAATTATTTCGCCTCAAGAGGTTTTCAAATGAGTTCTAGAGTTTGTTGAGATCACAAAAATGTCCATGAAAAATTCGCACATAAGACTTCTCTAAGCATTTAGACTAATCAACCAAATCATACCACATACCAAAAGAGTCGCCAACTAGGTAAAATCAATATTTGAAATTATCTTTAAACAGAAGCAAAATTTAATGTCTTCTAAAAGCTACTTGTTATCACAATCACATTATTATCATCAACGTGCAAATTAAAACAAGTAAAATACAAATGAGAGAAAAAAAAAATAAAAAAAAATAAAATAAAAATAAAAATAATAATAAAAATAAGACAATAAAGAAATAAAAGAAATTAAATCAAAATGCAGAAAAATAAATGGAAAATCAAAATTAAACACAACTAAACACATAAACAAAACTACTAAAAATTAAGGGAAGAAAAGATTTACCGTTTACCGCACCCCCAACCAAAACCTTACATTGTCCTCAATGTAAGAAAGGAAAGAGAGATCTCCTTTCCGCCGGCGGTGAAACTGCCCTCGTTGGTGGTGAACGTAAGATTTTTTTTTCTTAGATGGGATGGCATTGACTTTACCCCAATCTTGTTGGCTCCATTCTTTACCACTGAGTTTAGAGTTTCATTTGTTCCCAACTCCTTAAATGTTTCATCACTGCACAAATATTCATCAGGTGCTGCCAGTAATTCGGAACATTGTCTCATCCCCTCATCTTCCTCCTCAATTGTTGCAGATTTCACAAGGCAAGCTTCTAGTGGTAGCAATCGATTTCTCTCCTCAAAAGTTTCCGAGATTAACCCGTCAAGAGTGTTAATTTGAAAACAAGAATGTCCGTCACTTGGAAATTTTATTTATTCAAAAACATCAAAAGTCACTTGTTCATCTTGCACCCATAGAATGAGCTTTCATTGCTGAACATCAATCAATGTTCTTCCAGTTGCAAGGAACGGTCTCCCCAATATCAACAATATCTCTCTATCTTCCTCCATGTCAAGCACCACAAAATATATAGGGAAAATAAATTTGTCGACATTAATTAAAACATCCTCAATTACCCCTAGAGGATATTTCACCGATCGATCCGCTAATTCTAAAGAAATTGAAGTGGGCTTCACTTCTCCCAGGCCTAGTTTCCCGAAAATAGAAAGTGGCATCAAATTAATGCTTGCTCCTAAACCACATAGGAATTTATCAAAATTGCAACTTCCTATAGTACAAGGTATAGTAAAACTCCCTGGGTCTTTCAATTTCTGTGGCAGTTTTCTTTGAAGAACTGCATTGCACTCCTCATTTAGCATGACAATTTCATAATCTCCCAGATTCCTCTTCTTTGATAGAATTTCCTTCATAAATTTTGCATACTTGGGCATTTGTTCCAACATCTCTGCAAAAGGAATGTTAATATGCAATTTCTTAAAAATATCTAGAAATTTATCAAATTGATTATCAAGCGTTTTCTTATTCAATCTTTGAGGATATGGGATAGGAGGCTCATATTTCGCATATGGGGAAGGTTGAATATCTTGGGATCTTTAGGGATTTTCTTTATATTCTTCCATCTTTTTCTCCGATTTCCTCTACCATCCAAGTTCTTTACCACTTCTCAATGTGATAGCCTTTGCATGCTCTGTGGGATTTATTGTGTCACTAGGCAACGATCCTTGAAACCTTTCTGCAATCTGCTTTGAAAGCTGCCCCAATTGGTTATGGATGTCCCTGTTGATTGCCTCTTGATTTCTGAAATTTGCTCTTGTCTCATCAATGAACTTTCCCAAAATTTCTTCCAAATTTGTTTGTTTCTTCTCTTGGGGTTGGTAGGAAGATGATGACGGTTTTAATCCCCCTTGGTTATTTCCCCATGACAAATTTGGATGATTCCTCCAACCTGGATTGTAGGTGTTCGAATATGGGTTATGTTGAGGTTTTTGGAAATTTGAAACATAATTTGCTTGCTCAGCATTTGGTGAAGCAAATGGATTTCCAACTTGGCACTCGATACTAGCATGATTTCCACCACATAAATCACATTGTGCAGTTGGTTTGGATTCGAATTTGGATGACAAAGAATCCATCTTTCTTGAAAGAACAGCAACTTGAGCCGACAAAGCATTCACTGCATCAATTTCATGCACTGCTGCTGGTCTTTTTGCAATTGCTTGCTCTGAATGCCATTGATTGTTATTTTTTGGCATAATCTCTAACAACTCATGAGCATCCTCCGATGTTTTTCCCATTAAAGACCCTCAAGCTGTAGCATTAATCATTGCACGATAGTTTGAAACTAACCCATTATAAAATGTAGAGACTTGCAGCCAAATTGGTATACTATGATGTGGGCACTTCCTCAAGATTTCTTTGAATCTTTCCCAAGCTTCATACAATGATTCTTGGTCATACTGTGTAAAAGATGTGATTTCATTCCTCAATTTTGCCATCTTAGCAGGAGGAAAGAACTTGGACAAGAATTTATGAACCAGTTCATTCCATGTTGTAATTGATCCCGGTGGTAATGAGTTTAGCCACTCCTTGGCTTTATCCCGAAGTGAAAAAGGAAAAACCCTCAATCTTACAGCAACTTCGGACACACCATTTATCTTGTAAAGATCACACACCTCCAGAAAGTAAGCAATATGTGCAGTTGGATCATCCTTTGACATTCCCCCAAACTGATTTGTTTGAACCATTTGGATAAAGGATGGTTTTATCTCAAAGTTATTGGCTTGAACAGTTAGCCTCCTTATACCCGAAGTAGTTCCAGCAACATTAGGCGCAGCATAATCCTTCAAAGCTATACGATTTCCACCTCTCTCAACAAATGGTGGATCCATGGCTGATTGTCTATTAGGAGCTGAAGTTGAACATATTCTCTCTCGGTTTAGACGCCTATATGTTCTATAAATCTCCGGATCAAATGGAAAAAGGTTAAGGCTTCTTGTACGTCTCATACAAAAATCCTACAACCAGAAAATCAACTAGCACAAAAACAACACAAAGTTACTTTTTTTTTATGATAAATAAAATAAAACAGCAAAATAAACAAAATTAAAAATGAAACAATGATAAAGAAAATTAACTTCAAATTAAAACTAAGATTAGGTAGTATCGATATTAATAAAATCAAACCATTCCCCGACAACGGCGCCAAAAACTTGATGGTTATTTTCGCAAGTGTACGAATCGTTCAAGTAATAAAGTGTACAAAAGTACAGATATCGAACTCACAAGGAATGGCGTTACTAAGTACCGAAATTGACTAACCCTAATTTTATTTGAAAACTGAATTGTTGAAATTGTTTTAAAAGAAAATTAACATAAAACTAAACGCAAATAACAAAATTTAATGTTGTTCACAAATGATTAAAAATGCTAAGGCATTTGATTTCGCTAAATCAATTCAATCCAATTTCAAGTCATGTTATATGAGAATCAAAGCTAAAAGTGATGGTTGAAAAACCCAAATTTACCTAATACTCTCTCTCGAGTTATATTAGAATTACTTATCTATGAAAACCAACTATATTTCTATGAAGATTTAATCACAAACAAGTACATTACGATTTATGGAATTTCTAGAATAACCACATACATCATGCATTAGTTCTCACACTCGTATTCAACATACGGTATTTATCACAAGAAGCATTCATTACATATCTCCTCTCGCTCTCAATATAATGCAACTAATCATCTAAATCTTGGCCAAAAATTTAAAAGCATTAAGCATGGAAATAAATACTCAACTTGAAAACAATGAACTCATATAACAATAACAAAAGAAATCAGATTTCCTTGATTCAACTACATCATAGCATTAGCAAAAATGAATTAGTTTATAACGAAAATAAGAACAACCATTATCTCAATTGAATCCATGAATACAAATATGAATAAACTACAGAATATAAAAGCTAAGGAGAAGAGATGAAAAACTCTAGAAGATGAAGACTTGGTAGCAACAAGGGTTGAAGATCCTTCAAGCTTCTCCAAACTTTCTCTCCAAAATTTCTTTCTCTCCTCCAAAAATGTCTTTGAACTCCACTTTCTTCCATCCCCCTCTTTCTCCATCATATTGTATATATAGATCTAGGGTTTGGGGGGCAATTTTGGAACAAAACAGAATAAAAAATGTATTTTCGGACGAACTCGCCGGCGGCGAAATTATTCTCGCCGCTGCGAGATTTCTGGAAAAGTTACGATTTTTGTTCCACTAAATCTTGCCGGTGGCGAGATTACTGTGGCCGGCGGTGAGGTTAAGTTAGCTGACGGTGAGATGAAGTTGGCCGGCGGCGAGATTGCTTTTCCAAAATCCGTGCTCCCTGTATGATTTTCAACGTATTCTTCGTAAGGTTTTCACCGGCGGCGAGAATATTCTCGTCGGTGGGAAAATTCCAAATAATCAAATTATGATTTTACCTGAAATTGCACTTTAAACACGAAATACCCATGAAATGACATTTGTGGATTAAATAATCAAATAAACATAATTTTCACACAAATATCAACATTTAAATCATAACAAAAATGCAATAATTTGACTCTTATCATTTACCTGATGGGTTTCCTCCCATTAAGCGCTTTAAGGTATAGTCATTAGCTAGACTTTCTGTCATTCTTTACTGCAGTTGTTGTAACTCTAGAGAATCTTTCTGCTTGCTGAATTCTCCGTCAAAATATGGTTTCAACCGTTGTCCATTCACCTTGAAAGTTCCCTTTGTTTCATGACTGATCTCAACTGCTCCATAAGGAAACACCTTGGTTACTAGAAAAGGTCCTGACCAACGAGATTTAAGCTTTCTCGGAAAAAGTTTGAGACGGTAATTATAAAGTAGCACTTTCTATCCCACCTCAAAGTTTCGCCTCAAAATGTGCTTATCATGCCAAACCTTCGTCTTGTCCTTGTATATTTGGGCATTATCATAAGCATCATTCCTCATTTCATCCATCTCATTCAATTGCAACACCCTCTTTTCACATGCTGCCTTAAGATCAAAATTTAGAATTTTAATTGCCCAATATGCCCGATGTTCCAATTCAACTGGAAGGTGACAAGCTTTTCCATACACCAATCGGTATGGAGACATGCTGATAGGTGTCTTGAAAGCTGTCCTATAAGCCAAAAGTGCATCATCTAGTTTCCTTGACCAATCCTTGCGTGAGTTATATACGGTCTTTTCAAGGATCCTCTTCAACTCTCGGTTTAACACTTCAACTTGTCCATTAGTTTGAGGATGGTAAGGTGTTGTTATCCGGTGTGTTACTCCATATTTCTGCAACAAAGCCTCAAATTGGTTATTGCAAAAATGCTTACCTCCATCACTTATAATTGCTCTAGGTGTGCCAAATCTGGAAAATATGTTCTTCTTGAGAAAATTGATCACAACCCTAGTATCATTGGTAGACAAGGCAACTATTTCCACCCATTTAGAGACATTATCTACACCAACAAGAATGTATTTATTAGAATGAGATGAACGAAAAGGCCTCATAAAATCAATACCCCAAACATCAAATAAATCAATTATCAAAATATTATTTAAGGGCATTTCATGTCTTCGTGAAATATTTCCGCTCATTTGGCAATCATCACACATTGAAACAAACTTGAAAGCATCTTTAAACAATGAAGGCCAATAGAATCCGGATTGCAAAATTTTTGTTGCAGTTTTTGTTCCACCAAAATGTCCTCCAACTTCCTTCGAATGGCAATGACGAAGAATGCTTTCCATTTCTTCCTCCGGCACACATCTTCTAATAATTTAATCTGCACAATGTTTATACAAGTAAGGTTCATCCTAAAAATAATGTTTCAAATCAGAAAACAATTTCCTTTTTGTTGATAAGACATGTCAGGAGGTAAAATTTTCTTGACCAAATAATTTGCATAATTAGCAAACCATAGAGCTGTTCGGATAGCAAGCAATTGCTCATCAGGAAGTGTTTCATTAATTTGTTCTGCAACCTCAAGGTAATATTCCTCCAACCTAGACAAATGGTCAGCAACCAAATTTTCGGTCCCCTTTTTGTCCTGGATTTCTAAGTCAAATTCTTGCAAGAGAAGAATCATCTTAGTAATCGCGGTTTGGCATCTTTCTTGGCTAGCAAATACTTAAGAGCAGAATGATCAGTATAAACAATGATTTTAGAACCAATTAAATAAGATCTAAACTTATCAAATGCAAATACTACTACCAAAAGCTCTTTCTCAGTTGTCGCATAATTAAGTTGTGCATCTGTCAATGTCCTGCTTGCATAATAAATCACATGCAGCAACTTATTCTTCCTTTGGCCCAAAATAGCACCTATAGCATAGTCACTAGCATCACACATTACCTCAAATGGAAGACTCCAATCCGGTGCACAAATTATAGGGGCCGAAGTGAGCTTATCCTTCAAAAGGTTAAAAGCCTACAAACAATCAAAAGAAAAATCAAATTGTGCATTTTTAACTAACAAACTGCAAAGAGGTTATGTTATTTTTGAAAAATCTTTAATAAATATTCTATAAAACCCAGCATGTCCCAAGACTCTTCTAACTCCCTTTATAGTTGTTGGAGGTGGTAATTTTTCGATCACTTCCACCTTTGCACGGTCCACTTCTATTCCCTTTGCTGAAATTCGATGGCCAAGAACAATTCCTTCTTGAACCATAAAGTGACATTTCTCCCAATTTAGCACTAAATTTGTGTCTTTACAATGCTGCAAGACGAAAGAGAGATTATGCAAGCAATTATCAAAAGAATGGCCAAAAACAGAAAAATCATCCATAAAAACCTCAATAAACTTTTCGACCATATCAGAGAAAATCACTATCATGCATCTTTGGAAAGTTGCAGGTGCATTACATAAACCGAATGGCATCCTTTTGTATGCAAAAGTACCATAAGGGAATGTAAATTTTGTCTTCTCTTGATCCTCTGGTGCAATTGCAATTTGGTTGTACCCCGAATATCCATCAAGAAAACAATAATAAGCATGTCCAGCCAATCTTTCCAACATCTGATCAATAAATGGCAAAGGAAAATGATATTTTCTGGTGGCGTCGTTCAACTTTCGATAATCAATACACACTCTCTACCCAGTCACTTCCCTTGTTGGAATAAGCTCATTGTTTTCATTTTCTACAACTGTGATTCCTCCTTTCTTTGGTACACAATGAATTGGGCTTACCCAAGAACTATCTAAAATTGGATAAATTACACTGACATCCAAAAGCTTAATCACTTCAGCCTTGACCACTTCTTGCATTGTTGGGTTTAAGCGCTTTTGTGGCTGAATTGTGGGCTTGTAATCCTCATTCATCAAGATTTTATGCATGCAAACAGAGTTGCTAATCCCTTTGATGTCCGTCATTGTCCATCCAATTTCTGTTTTGTGAGTCTGAAGAACTCTTAATAGCTTGTTTTCCTCTTCATCATTCAAGGAATTGTTAATAATAACAGGAAAATATTCAGAGCCTTCAAGATAGGTATACCTTAGATGGGATGGCAGTGGCTTTAGCTCAATCTTGTTGGCTTCCTTCTTTACCACTAAGGTTGGAGTTTCATTTGTTCCCAACTCCTTGAATGTTCCATCACTGGACAAATATTCATCAAGTGCTGCCAGTAATTCAGAACATTGTCTCACTCCCTCATCTTCCTCCTCAATTGTTGCAGATTTCACAAGGCAAGCTTCTAGTGGTAGCAATGGAGTTCTATCCTCAAAAGTTTCCAAGATTAACCTATCAAGAGTGCTAATTTGAAAACAAGAATGTACCTCACTTGGAAATTTCATTGCTTCAAAAACATCAAAAGTCTCTTGTTCATCTTGTACTCGTAGAATGAGCTTTCCTTGCTGAACATCAATCAATGTTCTTCTAGTTGCAAGGAACGATCTCCCCAATATCAACGGTACCTCTCTATCTTCCTCCATGTCAAGCACCACGAAATCTACAGGGAAAATAAATTTGTCAACTTTAATTAAAACATCCTTAATTACCCCTCAAGGATATTTCACCGATCGATCCGCTAATTGTAGAGAGATTGAAGTGGGCTTCACTTCACCCAGGCCTAGTTTCCTGAAAACAGAAAGTGGAATCAAATTAATGCTTGCTCCTAAATCATATAGGACTTTATCAAAATTGCAACTTCCTATAGTACAAGGTATAGTAAAACTCCCTGGGTCTTTCAATTTTTGTGGTAGTTTTCTTTGAAGAACTGCACTGCACTCCTCATTTAGCATGACAGTTTCATAATCTCCTAGCCTCCTCTTCTTTGATAGAATTTCCTTCATGAATTTTGCATACTTGGGCATTTGTTCCAATATCTCTCCAAAAGGAATGTTAATATACAATTTCTTAAAAATTTCCAAAAATTTATCAAATTGATTATCAAGCTTTTTCTTATTCAATCTTTGAGGATATGGGATAGGAGGCTCATATTTCGCATTTGGGGAAGGTTGAACATCTTGGGATGTTGGTGGCTTTTCTTTAGATTCTTCCATCTTTTTCTCCGATTTCCTCTTATTCTCAATTTCTCTACCGTTTTTCAATGTGATAGCCTTTGCATGCTCTTTGGGATTTATTGTGTCACTAGGCAACAATCCTTGAGACCTTTCTACAATCTGCTTTGAAAGCTACCCTAGTTGGTTTTGGATGTCCCTGTTGATTGCCTCTTGATTTCTAAAATTTGTTCTTGACTCCTCAATGAACTTTCCCAAAATTCCTTCCAAATCTGTTTGTTTCTTCTCTTGGGGTTGGTAGGAAGATGATGACGGTTTGAATCCCCCTTGGTTATTACTCCATGACAAATTTGGATGATTTCTCCAACCTGGATTGTAAGTGTTCGAATATGGGTTATGTTGAGATTTTTGGAAATTTGAAACATAATTTGCTTGCTCAGCATTTGGTGAAGCAAACAGATTTCCAACTTGACTATCGATACTAGCATGATTTCCACCACATAAATCACATTGTGCAGTTGGTTTGGATTCGAATTTGGATGACAAAGAATCCATCTTTCTTGAAAGAACAGCAACTTGAGCCGACAAAGCATTCACTGAATCAGTTTCATGCACTGCTGCTGGTCTTTTTGCAATTACCCGCTCTGAATGCCACTGATTGTTGTTTTCTACCATAATCTCTAACAACTAATGAGCATCCTCCGGTGTTTTTCCCATTAAAGACCCTCAAGTTGCAGCATCAATCATTGCCCAATAGTTTGAAACCAACCCATTATAAAATGTAGAGACTTGCAGCCAAATCGGTATACCATGATGTGGGCACTTCCTTAACATTTCTTTGAATCTTTCCCAAGCTTCATACAATGATTCTTAGTCACACTATGTAAAAGATGTGATTTCATTCCTCAATTTTGCCATCTTAGCAGGAGGAAAGAACTTGGACAAGAATTTCTGAACCAATTCATTCCATGTTGTAATTGATCCCGGTGGTAATGAGTTTAGCCACTCCTTGGCTTTATCCCGAAGTGAAAAAGGAAAAACCCTCAATTTTACAACATCTTCGGACACACCATTTATCTTGTAAAGATCACATACCTCCAGAAAGTAAGCAATATGTGCAATTGGATCATCCTTTGACATTCCCCCAAACTGATTTGATTGAACCATTTGGATAAAGGATGGTTTTTTCTCAAAGTTATTGGCTTGAACAGTTGGCCTCCTTATACTTGAAATAGTTCCAGTAACATTAGACCCAGCATAATCCCTCAAAGCTCTACAATTTCCACCTCCCTCAATAAATGGTGGATCCATGGTTGATTGTCTATTAGGAGCTGAGGTTGAACGCCTTCTCTCTTGGTTTAGACGCCTATATGTTTTATCAATCTCCGGATCAAATGGAAGAAGGTTAAGGCTTCTTCTACGTCTCATACAAAAATCTTACAACCAGAAAATTAACTAGCACAATGAGCAGAATAAACAAACTAAAAAATTGCAAGAAATAACTATAATAAATAATGCAAAATAGCAGTAACAACTCTAAATGAACAAACAATTACCACAACTCAACAAGCTCAATTTAAAACAAAATTAAAAATGAAACAATAATAAAGCAAATTAACTTCAAATTAAAACTAAGATTAGGTAGTATCGATATTAATAAAATCAAACCATTCCCCGGTAACGGTGCCAAAAACTTGATGCTTATTTTCGCAAGTGTACTAATCGTTCAAGTAATAAAGTGTACAAAAGTACGGATATCGAACCCACAAGGAATGGCGTTACTAAGTACCGAAATTGACTAATCCTAATTTTATTTGAAAACCGAATTGTTGAAATTATTTAAGAAGCAAATTAACTTAAAACTAAACGCAAATAACAAAATTGAATGTTGTTCACAAATGATTAAAAACGCTAAGGCATTTGATTTCGCTAAATCAATTCAATCCGATTTCAAGTCATGTTATATGAGAATCAAAGCTAAAAGTGATGGTTGAAAAACCCAAATTTACCTAATACTCTCTCTGGAGTTATATTAGAATTACTTATCTATGAAAACCAACTATATTTCTATGAAGATTTAATCACAAACAAGCACATTACGATGTATGAAATTTCTAGAATAACCACATACATCATGCATTAGTTCTCACACTCGCATTCAACATACGGTATTTATCATAAGAAGCATTCATTACACATCTCCTCTCGGTCTCAACATAATGCAACAAATCATCTAAATCTTGGCCAGAAATTTAAAAGCATTAAGCATGCAAATAAATACTCAACTTGAAAACAATGAACTCATATAACAATAACAAAAGAAATCATATTTTCTTGATTCAACTACATCATAGCCTTAGCAAAAATGAATTAGTTCATAATGGAAATAAGAACAAACATTAACTCAATTGAATCGATGAATAAAAAATATGAATAAAATGCAGAATATGAAGGCTAAGGAGAAGAGATGAAAAACTCTTGAAGATGAACACTTGGTAGCAACAATGGTGATAATCCTTCAAGCTTCTCCAAACTTTCTCTCCAAAATTGTCTTCTCTCCTCCAAAAATGACTCAGATCTGCTCTCTCTGTCGTGGCCTCTTTCTCCATCATATTGTATATATAGATCTAGGGTTTTGGGGGAAATTTTGGAACAAAACAACATAAAAAAATGTGTTTTCGGATGAAACTTGCCGGCGGCTACATTATTCTCGCCGTGGCAAGATTTCTAGAAAAATTACGATTTTTTATTCCACTGATTCTCACCGGCGGCGAAAGGTGTCTCATCGGCGGTGAGATTTGCATCTGCCAAAATCTGTGCTCTCGGGAAGATTTTCGCCGTACTCTCTGTAAGATTTTCGTCGGCGGGGAGATTTCCAAACTTTGAAGCTTTGTTTTCTTTTTATTTTCACTCTATCTCGATCATTGAAATTTGTCCTAAACTTCTCCAAAATCATGATTTTACCTAAAATTGCACTTTAAACACGAAATACTCGTGAAATGAAATTTGTGGATTAAATAATCAAATAAACACAATTTTCACACAAATATCAACATTTAAATCATAACAAAAATGCAATAATTTGACTCTTATCAGACATGGTAGTAATGCATGTCCATTTCAAGGAGAAGAAAATGCTTGACCTAAGCAGGTCAATGTATTGGGAGGTTACCCACCAAGATCCATATATAATCCCAATGCAACCACTTATAATCCTAGGTTGAGGAATCATCCTAATTTCTCATGGAGGCAGAACAACCATTCATTTGCCAAGAATTCAGACCAACACGACCATAAATTCTAGCAGCAAAAATAGAAAAATCGTCCCAACAAGCCAACCTTGGAGGATAACTTGAATTCTTTTATTGAAGTTAGTAAAGACAACCAAATAATGACAACTCAATGGTTAGACTCTATAGAGGCTTCAATTAAAAAGGTGGAAGCCTAAATTGAAGAGTTGGTAGAGCATTTATAGAAATAAGTAAAGACTGACTGAGTTCAACGAAGAGCATATAAAATTCAATTATATGAAGACATTGGATCTTTAAATTGTTGGAATCTCTTTTGTAATGTCTTACTAAAAGACAATAAATTTTAGTCCTACATAGGAGGTCACCCATTTTGTTATTTCATTTATATAATTGTATTTATTTTAATAAAAGAGAATTTTTTTTAATTGTTCATTTTTTTATTTATGTTCTTTAAATTTTTGTATAGTATTCATTTTTCTTTTTTGTATAGTAGTTTTCTTTGACTTCTGATAGTACTTAGACAAAAAATAGGTCCCCTGCATTCCTAAAACTCTTAACTAGCAAATAAAAAGTAAGAAATCTCTTTGAAATTTATACTTTTTATTCAACTAGGATCCCTTTAGAAGCTGAACATTGATAATCAAGATAAGGAGATTCATTTTCAATTACGAGAAGTCGTAGGAGATGTTGAAGCTAGACAACAATTAATGAAGGAATAAGCATAACAAATCATTCGCAATGCTACTTCTGGCATACAATAGCAAGAGGCTACAAGAAATTATGAATTGAAAAAATTCATCATTCATTGTTGCCTTCCTTTTACGGTATCCCTAATGATGACCTTTTAAATTTCATTAGAGATTTCTATGCTATTGTGCAAACCTTTCCACTGTAAGGAATCAATGAAGATCAACTTAGGATGAGCTTTTTTCCATACACCCTCAAAGATAAAGCTTGATCATGGTTCATGACTCTACAGCCGGGTTCTTTAACTATTTGGGAGGTAGTCTACAAAAATTTTATAGGTAGATTCTATTCCCATCAAAATACTGCTGACTTAAGGACAAAGATAGCAACGTTCTCAAATGGATGAAGAGCCCTTTCACAAAACTTGGGAAAGATTTAAACTTCTATTCATTCAATGTCCACACCATTGTTTTACAGTACAACTGGAAAACTAGCTCTTTTATGATGGATTGATACTACATAGTCAAAACATGGTAAACAATGCTGCTGGAGGATTTATAGGAGAAAAGACCGTAGCAAAAACCTTTGAGCTTTATGAGTTGTTGGGTATTAATTCCTAAAAAAGAGTACTAGATGAAGGAGAGCAGGAGTCAATGAAGTTGGCTCCGAGAATGAAATAACTTTGCAACTTGCTAAATTGAATAAGTGCAACTTTTCACTACCCATCAATTGTCAAAACAAGACGTGTGTGAAGTTTGTTTTTTAATCAGGCATAATGCTAATAAATTTTTATATGCTTGTGATTCTAGTGTTGATGCCATGGAGGAATTCAATTCTTTTCAAAGGTACCATCCTAACACCTATAATCACTCTAACCATTCATGGAAACCAAACATTTACCATGCCTATACTTAATTCCGAACACAAAGCCTAAATGAAAACCATCCTTACCCATTAAATCAATATTTTAAGCTAACATTAGAGGATAACTTGAATACTTTTATTCAATTTAGATATGAAAACCAATGGATAAACAATCAAAGGTTGAGCACCATAAAGGCTTCAGTGAAAAGGATTAAAGCAAAAGTTGGGCAGCTAGCTGAGCAAATGCAAAAACAAGAACTAGGAAAATTGCCAAGTCAATCTCAACAAATGAAGGATGTAAGAATTCTTCAAAGTGGTAAGGTAGTCAATAAAACTTTACCAAAAATTTCTTACAATCTACCTATACCTATTAGTTTAGGTAATAAAGAAGGTGAAATTTTAGTCTCTCAAGAAGGAGAGATGTGTGCATTATAACAAACCTTCTATGAATAACATTGGGGAGTCACTTGATGTTCCAAAAATTCAAAAAATAGTAGAACCACACTAGCTGTAAGTAATGTTTTGACACCAACTGAAGGAATCCAAACAAGATAAGAAATTTTGTGATCTTTTTAAAATGCTTTCTAAAGTAATTATTAATTTACCTTTGTAATAAGTGATCATGAATGTGCCCTCCTATGCTAAGTTTTTCAAGGAATTGAAAATTAAGAAAGGAGGTATGAACTTAATGAATGAGTAGTAGTATTAGAATTTTCTAGTGTTGTGTTTCAGTATCAACTTCCCCCAAAGTTGAAAGACCCTTAAAGTTTTATCGTAAACATAACTATGGGAGATATGAAGGTGGCTAGAGCAATGATTGATTTAGGAGCTAGCATAAATCTAATGCCCTACTCTATATTCTTACAATTAGGTCTAGGAGACCAAAAATAAACAAATATGTCCCTTCAACTTGCAGATAGATCTCTTAAATATTCAAAGGGAATAGTTGAGGATGTGTTGGTATAGGTAGAAAAAATAATCATACCTACTGATTTTATGGTTCTAGATATGCAAGAAAATCCAGCCTTGGATAGAGAACACAAAATAATTTTTGGTAGACCATTTATTGCAACCACTAAGATTATTATTGATATCCAAGATAGAAAATTGAAAATGAGTCTTAAGAGAGACTATTAATTTCAAAGTATTTGAGTCTTCACATGGTCCTTCTGTTTTTACCATTAATGAAATTTCCATTGTTGTTCCTTTGGATAATCTTTTCCAAAGTACCTTTCTTCAAGATAGAATAGAAGACAAACTAGAAACATCTCTTATACTTGTAAAGGTATAAGAACATTTAGATGAGGAGACTGAATGATACCTTGTAATTTTGGATAGTGTTGAACCAATAAGAAATCCTAGTACACCCTTAGATCTACCTAGTTCCCCATCTGGGAAAGAGGCCAATCCACCTGAACTTGAATTGAAAAACTTACCTAAGCATTTAAAATATGTGTTCTTGGGAGAAGGAGAAACTTATCCAGTGATAATTTCAACTTTGACTAAAACCTAAGAAAATTAACTCATTAAAGTGCTTACGAAGTATAAAAAAGCCATTGGTTGGAGTATCAGGGATATAAGAGGCATTAGTCCTACCAGGTGTATGTATTAGATCAATTTGGAGGGTGGTGCTAAACCCATAAGAGAGGCCCAAAGAAGACTAAACCCTATCATATAAGAGGTGGTTAAGAAAGAAATTCTTAAAATATTGGAAGTAGGAATCATTTACCCTATTACTGACAGTAAATGGGTTAATCGAGTGCATATAGTACCAAAGAAGTCTAGAATAATAGTCATTAAGAATGATAAAAGTGAACTAGTACCCATAACGATAATCACTGGATGGAAGATGTGTATAGACTTCAGGAAAATGAATTTATACACTAAAAATGATCATTTTCCTCTTGCATTCATTGATCAAATGCTTGAAAGATTAGCTGGGCACAAATTTTACTGTTTTCTAGATTGAATTTTTGGATACTATCAAGTACCCATAGCACCCGAAGATTAGGAAAAGACCACCTTTACATGTCCTTTTGGGACATTTACTTTTAGAAGAATGTAATTCGGGTTATGCAATACCATTGCCACGGTCCAAAGATGTATGATGTATATATTCTTGGACATGGTAGAAAAATTCATTGAAGTTTTCATGGATGGTTTTTCTATCTTTGGAACTTCATTTGATGATTCCTTACATAAATTGACTTTGGTTTTAGAAAGATGTATTGAATGCAATCTAACCCTTAGTTGGGAGAAAATTCATTTTATGGTTCAACAAGAGATTGTGTTGGGACATGTGATTTCAAACAAGGGTATTGAAGTGGATAAGGGAAAAATTGAATTGATTTCCAATATTCCTCCCCCTACATATGTAAGAGGGATAAGAAGCTTCTTAGGACATGTAGGATTTTACAGATGATTTATTAAAGATTTTTCAAAAATAAGTCATCCCCTCTATAACCTGTTGTGAAAAGATGTTTATTTTGACTTTGATGAAAAATGTCTTATTGCCTTTGATACTTTAAAAGAAAATTTAACAACTACCCCTGTTATTATGGCACCAAGATGTCATCTTCCATTTGAAATAATGTGTGATGCTTCTGATTATTCAATCGGAGTAGTTTTGGGACAGAGAGTGGAAAAATGTTTGCATGTCATAGACTATGTGAGAAAAACACTCAATGCTGCCCAAATTAATTATTCCACCATTGAAAAAGAATTCTTGGCTATTGTGTTTTCTTTAGACAAATTTAGGTCTTACTTTGTCACTTTGAAAGTAATTGTGCATTATGATCATGCTTATTTGAGATACCGTTTAAGTAATCCTAATACAAAGCCAAGATTAATCATGTGGATATTACTCTTTCAATAATTTGACTTAGAAATCAAAGATAAGATAGGAAGTGAAAACTTTGTAGCTGACCATTTATCTAGGTTAGTTTCTAAATTCAACACTCTTGAAGGTAAGAGTAAAGAAGATATAATTGAAACATTTCCTGATGAATAATTATTTTTAGTAAGTCCAAGCCCTTGGTATGTAGATATCCCTAACTATCTAGCCACTAGTGTTTTAAGACTTGACATTTCTTCTAAGGTAAAGAAAAGGTTTCTAACTTTTTCTAGACAATACTTTTGGGATGACCCTTATTTATTCATAATTGGGCGAGATCAAGTCATCCGAAGGTGTGTGCCTAAAGAATAACATAAGAGAATTTTGACATTTTGTCATGAACTTCATTGTGGAGGCCATTTTAGTGTAAGAAAACTTCCCTAAAGGTATCACAGTCTAGATTCTATTGGCCAACTCTTTTTAAAATATGCTAATATGTTTTATGCATAGTGTGATAGATGTCAAAGAATAGGCAACATAAGCAAAAGAGTTGAAATACCTTTGACATTTAATTTAGTTTTTAAACTTTTTTATGTATGGAGGATTGACTTTATGGATCCTTTTCCCCATCCAATGGTTTTGAATATATCTTGGTCGATGTAGATTATGTATCTAAGTGGGTAGAAGTTATACACACTTAAACAAATGATGCAAATGTTGTTGTCTATTTCATTAAGGATTCAATATTTAGTAGATTCGGGACGCCTAGAAAAATAATAAGTGATGTAGGTAGCCATTTTTGCAATAGAATCTTTGATAGAGTACTAAAGAAATACAATGTTTCACATAGAGTGGAAACTCTTTATCATCCTCAAACTTTGGGTCAAGTGAAAGTAAGTAATAGGCAAATCAAGGAAATTTTGGAATGCATCGTGCATCCTTTAAGAAAGGAATGGGCAATCACGTTGAATAATGCCTTATTGGCATACCGCACAACTTACAAAACACCCATTGGGATGAGACTTTATCGGTTAATCTTTAGGAAAGTGTGCCACCTTCCCATTGAACTCCATCTTAATGAGTTCGGAGAGATTAGAGAAGAGGCCTATGAAAATGCAAAATTATACAAAGAGCGTACTAAAAGCAATCATGACAAGAGGCTAGTTCCTAAGTCTTTTTTTCCTAGAATGAAATTTCTTTTATTTAACTCTCGTTTGATATTTTTTCCAAGAAAATTGAGATGGATATAGGATGGACCCTACACAATTGTCCAAGTTTTTTCACATTGAGTAGAGTTATTGAATCTAAAGACAAATAACTTTCAAAGTCAATGGGCACCGTGTATAGCCTTATTTAAAAGGAGAATACAATATGACTGACGTTGATTCCATATTGATAACTTGATTCTCAAAACCATAAAGATGCATCTTGCTGAGATGTTAAACCAACCGCTAGATGGGAGGCAATCCATCCATGTAAGTAATTTTTCTTTTATGCAATTTTATTTAATTTGTTTCTTTTATGTTTGTTTTTTTTATTTTAAGCATTAATACAATTAACGTTTTGAGATGTGTTGGAATTTATAGTATTCTGTCTCTTAGCATAATTATTTCAAGCTAATGTTGGTTACACCTTGTTTTCCACATCAAATCATTAACACATCAAATGTATCGGTAACTTTGCTATCTTTATTCTTGATTTTTAAATTTCTTAAATATTGAGGACAATGTAAATTCTAGGTTGGGGGTGGTTATATAAAATTTACACATTTTAAACTTTTTTTATTCTTAGATAATTTAAACATTTTTCACATAATTTTATTTATTACTTTTATTTGTAATTTATTTGTTAAGTAATTTTTAGTTTCTATAGAGTAATTTTAAAATTTTTCACAAAAATTGATCATGTCTTAGAATTAAATTTAAATGATGATTAAGCCTTTTTGCACTATTAGAATAATTTTCAAAAACATATCATGAAGTAATTTGATAATTAGTTAGTTTTGTCACGACTAATATTTCTAGATGAAGTGTGAAAATTATATTAAACCCAAAATCGGTCTTTAGGAATCAAATAGTGGAGACAACCCTTGTGAGAAATATTTTGAGCCCATTATCCTTTATTCTGATTGATAAATGTTATTTTTTCTACTCTAAACATCGTTCTTATTTCTTCAGCATTATTAGATGATCTCTATAGGACTTAGCATTAAATGTCTCAAGTTTTACATCTTAATTAAGTGTTATATATTTATTTTTCGTTTACTTAGATTAAATGATTTAATTAAAAATTGATAGTATATACCTTTCTTCATTCATGCATGACTTCTATTAAAAAAATATATATCTAGGGTTACATAAACAAATACCAATAGAAAAGCCAAATATTAACTACTCACCTTACCATATAAAAAATGTACAATCAGTACATGGGTCCACTCTCTAAAAAATGGATTTTCTTATAAAAAATAATGTAAAAGAAAGAAAGAGAAGAAAATGAATAGTATAATTTATAAACTATGACCATAAAAGCCTAAACAGTTGTGAGAAATAGTTTAATGCAAAAGAAAATATAGGAAGTAATTCCCTAAGAAGTCATTGCATTTTCTTACATTTTCTAAAAGGCATATCACTTGATATTTTTATTTGATGAATTTGATTGGTGCATGAAAGTATTGTATAATATTTTATAAATCCTTACATTTGATTCCTTTCATAAGATCAACATTAAAATAAAACTTTGAGCCTTTTTTCTTTATACATATGTGAATATATTAGTTCATTTCTATACATCAACTCTTTTGCATATAAATTAGTATAAGTGTTTGATCCTATAGGATTTAGTGCTTTTGAGAGTATTGCTTTGTGAGGAATGGAGTTGAAGTGAATTCGCATTCCTGACATTGAGTTTGGGTGAAATTAAATTGATGCATTTTTTTGTATGAAATATGAAAATAATTTTCAACTAATTATTATAATAAATCATGAATGTTTAGGAAGTTGAAATAATATATGCTTAAGATTTTAATTATGAAATTTAAAAGAGATTATAAGCATAAGATATTTTTGTATTTCATTTCTTTATTTTATTTTATCCTTTTACTTTATTTTAAATTTTAGTTTCTTATTTTATTTGTTTTATTTTGTTTTCATTTTTTGTTAATGTTTATGGATATCATTACTGAAAACCCTCATGAGACTTAAACTCGCCCACTAAGATAACCTAGGGGTTTAAGGGCTTGTTGCATATGCTAAATGCAACCATGTCAATCCACGGAAGTGATTTAGGTTAGTTTAATTTTTAGTTATTTAGTTTTAACCACTTATCTTGCTAAGAGACTAGCAAGAAGCTGATTGTAGGTTGTGATGAGGGCTTAAAAAGCACTAAATATACCATGTTTTATATCATTTAATTAATAAAATAGATTTGTATTTACTTTATTCTATTATATTTTAAACACATCTATTTGTTTAGATTAATGGATATATTGTAATGTTTTGCAGCTATTTTAATATATAAATGTTAAAATAAAGAAAAATACTTGAAACATATTTATCATACTTTTTGGAGCTTAAATGAATATTAGAAACAAGGGATGTTACTAAAACATCTAAGCATATGAGAAAGCCACAGGTTTCAACACAGAAACACACGACTCGCTTTAATAGGGAAAACATCTCAAAAATTAGTAGTGTTAACAAATCACACAAATTAAGATAAAGCATTGCAAGTATGTCAAAAGTCCTAAATACAAGTAAATAAACTACATGACATACAAATGCATAAGACAAACCAGAGCAAGAATATAATAGTGAGACATACAAAGGTACATGCATGAAGAAACATCTTAGAAATCTCCAAAGATACACATAAAACACAAGAGAAGGAAAAATAAGAATAGACACCAATAGTGGACAAACAGAGGACTAACACACAACCTACTACGCATAGGAAAAAGAAACCTAGTAAAAATAGGTGAGATGTAATCTATATGACATGGAATATGAATGACAAGACTGTAAAAAGTATAATCTTAATACTTTGATTCTACATGGTGAGCATGTGATGTGATGTGCACACAAAAGACAATAGAGGAAGAAATAAGAAGTATGCAAGGCAAACACACATATGGAACATGTCAAAGAAACTAGCATATGAGAAAACTAGTAAAGGACCAGTTAGATAGATAAAGAAACAAATATAATAATTAACATACTTTGTATGCCAAGGAACAGTAAGAAACAAACAAGAAATGTTAAATAGATGAAGACAAATAAAATGTCATAAATTCACATATAGAAAGATGACAAACAAAGAATGGAATGAAAATAAGACACTCAACCCTAATAGGTCATCCAAAAATAGTGATCAAACTGCATTCTTTCGTTTAAAGAATTTTTGAGGGGGTAATATAACTCGGAGATAGTCTCTAACTCAAATGGGCATGAGGTGTATATGGAACTAGTGATCTATTTAGTTTATAGTTTTTAGAAAATTTAGTGGAGTCATCCATATAAGCTTTCCTAATAGACTTTTTGAAGTAGATTTATTTCTTTTTGCATTGTACCTTAGGTACATAATGAAACCTTCTTAGACATGCTTAGATAAGACATAATAGCTACATCCTGACAAATAAGGTGGGGGTAAACGAGTACTCCAAGAAGAATTCCTCATATATCTAGGACACTACCTAGTGAGCTGGCTAGTAATGCCACAAAGATAACATGTATGATGAATAGAGTTAGATAATTGGTGTCCCTAACTCAAGGAGTTGTACGCGAGGGAAGAAAGAAGATGTTTTCATGTTAACTTCTATATGAGAATGAGAAGTTAATTTTCCATAGTGAGGTCTCATATACCCTAGTTCACTGGTAACAAATAGGGATAGTAGTAGGTAGAGGCATTAGACCATTACCAAAGTGATGGAAAATGTTAGTCTTAGATGAATGGTTCACCTTGCTAGAGGAACTAAGCTGGAACATGACAATACACTTACCTTTAGGGATGACAACAACTGACTTCAACTTAGAATCTTGATCTGTAGACTTTACAAATTGGGAGTAGTAGAAGTAGAAGTATAAACTATTTCATTATACATAATACCACATTTATAACCAAACTGCTTTGCATTGTTGATAATTTCACTTAATTTTTGGGAACCATAAATAATTTTGTTGACAGTAAAGGAAGACTGAACTAGTTTTTTTTACTCACGTAGAGTTTATTTTTTAAAGTTATAATCAACTCTTTCTTTTCCTTAAGGAAAGATTCCAAGTAAGTCATTGAATTGTTGAGAATCCCAACTCTCTCATTCATATGATTCACTTTAGCTTCTTTCTCAGTGAGAGCATAAGTTAGGTATTCCTTGGAAATTTCAAAGACAATTATCTTCTTCTTCAACTATTCAATTTCATCCTTCCTATCATTCAAGGGATCATGATTGACATACAAAGGAGTAGCTTCATCAAAGGTGGAACACTTCAATTGTTCCTCAAGTATCTTCATCTTCTCAAGATTTGCCTCAAACTCTTCTTGCAATGGTAAATGCCTCTTTTGAATGACCTCACACCTGTTACGTAGATCATGGTGTTAATCATTAGTTGAGGACTTACTTTCCTTAAGAGTTTCTCTATAGCACTTATCTCGAGCTCTTTTTAATTCAAGCTCTCCAAAGCCTTTTTCTTATCTTTTTTTGATTTGATGTTCTCCAATATAAGTGCATTATAGGAGTCAAGTAATTCATCTTGCTCATCATCATCATCAACTTCTGATTCAATCTCTTGAACATCTAAGGCAACATTTGGAGGATCAATAACACTGCTCAAAGCAACTAAGGCTAGAATATTAGAGTCATCCTCCTTATCACTATTGGTAGTATTCAAAATAGTAACCTCAGCCTTTATCGGGTGCTTAGTTGTGCACTTTTATTTCTAAATGCAATTTGTTGCAAGGTGACTAAGCTTCCCACATTTGAAGCATTTGTATTTAATTAAGTGCCTTTTGCTAGGTCTCTCGGATTCATTATATGTGTCATCAACAACTTTTATAGATTTTGAGTTTTTAAAACTTGAATTACCTTTTCCAATATCCCCAAAGGTGGACCACTTTCCTTGATTTTCTCGAGAGCCAAGATTTTTCCCTTCTTGAAAGTAGATTTCTCTTGTCTTGGTAAGAGGTGATATAGTTTGAAGACATGTAGGTCACTAACTAGCTCATTCACTGAAAGCTCACCATATTTGTACATAGACTCAAGTACAATAACTTTAGCATGAAATTGGTAGAGTAGATTGAAAAATATTTTCTCAATATATTTTTCCTCATTGATGACCTACCAATGTTGTATGAGCAATTGACAATGTTGGAGAACCATGTATAAAATTTATAGAAAGTCTTATATTCTTGCATAATGCATAACAAAGTATTTATTCAACTTTAGCATTCTAAGCCTACTAACTTCTCAAGTACCTTCATGAGTTGTCTCCAGAATCTCCCAAGCTTGTTTAGAAATTGTACAACTCGAGATCCTTCTAAACTTATTAAATGTCATAGCCTTCATGATAGCATATAAACTTTTATTTTTCTATTTGAACTCCTTGGATTCTTCCTTCATCCACTCAATCGTTGGTTTATCTATAATAGTATTATTAGGTAGGTTTTTTTTTAGGTATTTCTATCCATTCTCAACAAGGAACCACACAGGGTCTCTTTGGGACCAAAAGAATGCCCTCATTTATGATTTTTAATTGGCATAGTTCAGTCCATTGAAAAGTGGAAGACTACCTCCATCAAAGAGAATGTGTGTGTGACAAAGCAAGTTAACAAAATGAACACCATAATGGTTAAGACCAAAAGGGTGCATCCATTCTGATGTCAATCGAAAGAGTACATGACCCAGTTAACCACCAAGGTAAAGAGACACAGATTCTTAATGGACTCGAACCTAATTCACAAGAAACAAAACAATGAAACACTTAAACAGTTCACAATAATGAATGCTTTCTAATCAAAATATAATATCAAAACCAAATGACTTTAATAACATATATTATATACCAAATAGTCAAGTAAATAATGAATGCTTTCTAATCAAAGTTTAAGCTTATAGTATGTTGAAACATGCACACCTTAAACTTGGATTGTACGAACACAATGTTAAATCATGCATAACAATCGATATAACAAGGTAAAATCATATAAAGACTGTATCTATATAGTAACATCCTCAGTTTTCTTAAGGCAATCACTCAGGAGTAAATAATTCACTAAACAGTAAACAAGTTACAACACTAATAGACAGTAAAACCATTATTACCTCTATTAGCTACAACCTCTGTCCAAACTACCTACTCCTGCTCTTCACTTGCTACTTCTGTAATTGTTTGGTTGAATGCTTGAACTCGACTGTCCCTCACTTTTGACACCACCTAATGTAGCGTGAGACCAATAATCAATAACTGGAAATGTATCAACCCATAACCTTGCGAAACACATAGTCTATTATAAGTATCAAATCGCATACATGAGACACAGTCAAATCACATACTCACACAAATAATGATTTGATAACCAACCACAAAATGACCCACTCTTAAACAATAGGTAAAGAGAAGAGAAAAGAGTGGGGTATTTATAGGGCTCGAAATGTACACCTCGCCAACCACCTTGCCAAAGGGTTGTTGCAAGGATGGTATCGAGGTCCATGGTGAGCTTGTTGGTGAGGTGTTAAAAGATGCATTTTTTTTGTTTCCAATAATGTTGAGTACTATTCATAGTTGCCCACACTTGAAATATGCCAAAAACCATAAGTAAAAGTATTAGCTTGCTTACATGCTTGCTCTTCGAAAACCAATACTCTATCTTGCATGCACACTATGAAAACAAACCTTGTGGTGTGTGTAAACATACTTACATACAAAGTGTATCTAACTATATGCATGTGTGAATTACTGATCCGTAGTAACCAACCTTATACAGAAGAAGACAAATACATTATATAAAATAAAATAAAACAAACACCATGTTTTATACACGGGAAGCCAACACACAGACACAAGTACAATGAGACTTACAAAATCAAAATTCAAAGGCTTTGGTATTAGTTTTCTTCTGTTTTGTTAAACAATGAATAAGATATCTTCTCTTTAATTACTAATAATCATTGTTAAAGCAAATTATTTGATTTCGGAACAAATTGTACAAGGAAGAACACTAGATTTGGTTGAACGAGGTGAACTTGTAGAAGAATCAGGTAAAGATACGTTCATCTTATCTTTTGAAAATGATACTTTGGTTGAATGAAGGGTGATTAGCTTGCTCCTAATGTAATGCCCACTTAGTTTAATTTCCACAGGGCCAAAGCTTAACAAACATTACACATATTTTGTAAAATGGTGAACATATATTGTGTTGCTATATAAGTACTTTCAGTATTAGTTATGTATGTTGGCTAAACATAACATGTATCTATGGTTTATTTTGATAATCAATCTTGTATATTTATATTCTAATTTTTATTTTGTAACTTATCGACAACCCTGCTGCCTATTTTTTTATTGGTTTAGATCTTGGGATGTTGTTATATACGCAAGAAGCTGGCAACAAATAATAGCAAAAATGTTATTGGTTGCAAATTAACCTATCCTATCAGTTTTTTTTTTAAATACACTAGTTATGTAAAACTTAGTTTTTATAAAATACTGACCAAGTATTTAATATTTTTCTTGTCAGTTTAATAAAAAAATCGACTAGGTATGTAGCACTTTTATATTCAGTATTTTTTTTTATTAAAAATCGAAAAGATAGTTTTTTTAAGTTAATTTTCATCAACTAGATTCGATATTTCTCTTTGCCTGGTATTTTGTCAATTTGTTAAATGAATGTGATAAATTAGTCTTTGTAATATATGTGCATTATTTCTCAAAAGTGACGTTAAAAAATTAAGAAAACACTTTGCCAAAATTTAGAGATAGTGTCATTTTATATGTCTAATATTTTGTTTTTTTATTTTTCACAGTTTTTACAACATAAATCCTACACGATGAATGATTTAGAAGTGTGTAGGGCTGAATTGTCATCATTGCTAGAATCAAAGATTGAGAAATAATTAATAATAACCATGGTAACTAATTATGTGGATATTTTGATTTTGATTTGAACCTACTAACCTCAAGCTTTTGTGCTTATATCACGTATGTTGAAAGCAATAGACAGTATGTAGATTCCAGTATTTTTTTGCTTAAATTTTGGCAATTGCAGGTATAGCTTTGTAGAATAATTGATTAGGTACTTAGGTTAATAAAATTCAATGCTTGATTATATTTCAACAAAGGTTTACTTACTTGCATTGACATATGGTAACATATTAATTATACTATTTATGTATTTTGATAGTCTCGAGCCTTGGGTATGATTGGCTCTCATGTACCATATCTACTCAAAGATGCGCTTCTCAGGTAAAGTAGTTTCATATGTTGGATAACTATTAATGCACGACGACTTAGCAGTATTAAAAAAATATGCAAAGTAGAAAATCTTTTGTTTTGGTGGTTTTTTTCTTTCATTGGATCTAGGTGGTGATATGTAGTAGCAGTGGAAGCAAAACATATCTTTCTGAGGGCATTGAGACATCTGTTATATAAGTTTGTTTTAAGGCAGTAGGACAAGAGGTATTTTCTTTGATGTCGTTGTAATGTATATGAACAAAAAAATAACAGAAGAGAAAAATACTCTGATGTATCTTCTTAATCCATGTCAATAATACAACAGAAGGAATATTTAAAACAATAAAGAAAAAAAAATCATTAAATCAAAACATCGTTATGTCACGCAAATGATTATGTTTACCACTATACAACATATTCATTTGCGTGGTCCCCATATAATAATTCTTCATCCCCTGCTTAAGTTGGAGTTTGATGGATATCATACAAACCCAACTTGAACATTAACGTGCTAAATTGATGAGCTAATAAGGATTGGGTGAACATGTGTGCTACTTGTTCTTGTGAGGACACATATTGTGGTTTAATGAAACCTTCCTTGAAATGATTTCTAACCAAGTGACAATCAATATCTAGGTGTTTCGTTCTTTCATGGAACATTGGATTTTCTGTGATGTGAATGGCAGCTTTGTTGTAACACCAGAGTGAGATAGGAGTATTGAAATCAATCTTGAAGTCTTTCAAAATATATGAAATCCATTGTACCTCAGAGACTGTTGCAACTAAGCTACGATATTCTGCTTCAGTAGAAGATCGAGAAACAATATTTGCTTCTTAGTTTTCCAAGATATGAGAGCTGGACTTAAGAAGATGCAAAAACATGTTAAAGACTTTCTAGTGTCAAGACAAGATGTCCAATCAGCATCACTGTAAGGTTGCAAATGAAGACCATTGTGACTAGGATAAAATAACCCTTTGGATGGGCACCCTTTTAGGTATCTCAGTAAATGCATAGTTGCATCCCAATGAGGCTTGCAAGGGGTACTGACAAATTGACTCAATTGTTGCATAGGATAGCTTATATCTGATCGAATGATGTTCAAATACAATAACCTTCCAATTAAACACCTGTATTTCTATGGCTCAAGAAGATGAGAGCCCTCTTCAACAACCAATTTCTGACCTTTGGGAAAATGTGTCTTTGTTGGTTTAGCTCCAAGAATATCTTAATCAAAAAGAATATCTTGTAGATATTTTCATTGGTTTATAACAGTTCCAGAAGGCCCTATTGCAATTTATAATCCAAGAAAATATTTTGCATAACCAAGATCATTAATAGTGAATTGATTATCCAAATGTTTCTTAACCAATGCGATCTCCTTCTCTGAAGTTCTTATTAAAAGAACACAATCTATATAAATAAGCAAAGCTGTAAAGGAAGATTCAATTTCTTTAATAAACAAACAGTTATCATGAGCTGATTGTGTGAATTCAAAACAAGTTATTTTTTCATAGAATTGGACATTCCATTATCTTGAGGCTTGCTTAAGTCCATATAGTGATCTTTTCAATTTGCAAACTTGATTAATTTTAGCCTTGTTGTATCCTTCAGGTGGTAACATATAGACATCTTCATTCAAGAAGCCATGTAGGAAAGCATTGTTTATATCTAATTGATGAATTAGCCATCCTTTAGAAGTTGCAACAAGCAGAATTCTAACCATAACAATTTTGGCTACAGGGGAAAAACTTTCAAAATAATTGATTCCTTCAATTTGATTAAAACCTTTTGCAACCAATCTTGCCTTATGCCTATCTACACTTTCATCAGGTTTTAACTTCATTTTATAAACCCATTTTGATCCTATTGCTTGCTTACCTTCTGGCAAGTATGTTAACTCACATCTATTGTTCTTTTCAAGAGCATTCAACTCTTGATTCATGGCTTCTATCCATTCTGCACTAGTACTAGCTTGCTTGTAAGAACTTGGTTCTTGAACATTGGACATATTTCCCAAAAAGGACATGTACGCATCAAAAAATATAGGAGATTTTGTACAAGGGAAGGTTGGTGGAGTATATGTTCTGAGATCCTATGGAGGACAAGAGATTCTATCTAAAGATTTTATAACTAAATGAAGAACATAATCTACCATCCATGCTGGCTTACTTCTAATTCTGGTATTGTGTTTTTTAACTTCATTCGTTATTTGGGTTCTATTTGGATATTCTTCTATGAAATTAGGCAAATTATAATCCTCATTAGGAGTAGATGTATGATCTAAAATATTTTGATCAATTGTGGGTATAGGAGATTGGTCTGTGTTTAAGATGATTGGTTCAATGTCATTTTTACTTATAGGAATAGGTAAGACATCTTGTTCTATGTTTTCGATAATGTCATTTTCAATTTTATGAACAAGGAAGAATTTGTTCATAAAATTTTACATCTCTTGAAACATATAATTTATGTTTTTCCAAATCATAAACTCTAAAGGCCTTTTGAGCTTAAACGTATCCAAGAAATATACATTTGAAAGCTCTTTCAGTAAATTTGTCTTTATTTGGTAAAACATTTGTCACATAGCACAAGCATCAAAAGACTTTAAGGTTTGAATAATCTGGTGGTTTTGAGAGAATTATTTCTATAGGGAATTCCAATTTAAAATTGATGATGGAAGTCTATTTATTATGTAAGTGACCATAAGGATTGAAGAACCCCAAAATTTCTTTGGTAAACATGCCTGAAATATGAGAGCTTTGGCTATTTGTAAGAGATGTTTGTGTTTCCATTCTACTACCCCATTTTGTTGAGGAGTATAAGGATATGATTTTTGATGAATTATTCCTTTACTAAAAAGAAATTATTGAAATTCTAAATTTGTGAATTATGTACCATTGTCACTCCTTATGACTTTAATATGTTTCATATACTGTGTATGAATCATGTTGACGAAGTTAGTAAAAAAGGAATTGGTATGGCTTTGGTGGATCATGAGGTAAGTCTGGGTGGCCCTTCTATGGTCATCAATAATAGTTAGAACATATTTGGCTCATTCAACAGAGACTTGGCCATAAGGACCCCATAAGTCTAAGTGAATCAGTTCAAAAGTTTGTGAGGCTTTAGTATGACTAATGGGAAAATGTAATCTTTGCTGTTTGGACTTTTGACAAACTTTACACTGATCAAAAAATTTTAAATCTTGTTCTTTAAAAAAACATTGTGTTTCAAAACATCTATAGGATAGTGTCCCAATCTTCTATGCCACAATTAAGTTTTAAGAAATCTTTTTTTTTCATTGATAGAAACTTCAACACTACAATTCAATCCATGAGGATTTAATTTTAGAAACTCAACATTTTTAATAAAACTATTACAATTGAAATCTAGAGCTTTTCCTACTGCCATAATCTCTTTAGTCTATAGGTCCTGCAGAATACAAGTAGTTGGTGTAAAATGAAATTCTATTTGGGCATGGTCAGTAAGTTTTTGAACAGATATAAGATTAAATTTAAAACTTGGTATGTATAAGACATTTATCATGCAAATTTTATTAGGAAGATTTATTTATCCTATGTTATGAACATATTTCACAGATCCATCTGATAAAAAACTAGTGAAGGTCTTTTAGGCTTTCTTAGATTGCTAAAAAAATTTCTAACGCCTGACATGTGATTAGTGGCCCCTGAGTCCACTATCCAAGGACTATTTTTTAACAACTCAATAGTACTAGTAGTAGAACTTAAAGTACTTTGAAAGGAGAAAGTGTTACCTGTAGAATTGTTGAAACGAGCAAAGTTCGCATAGTTACCATTCACATTCATCTTGCCGTTGATCAACTTCATCAACTCTTGTTAAACCAGATTAGCTAAATCACCTTGTTTCTCTCCTATGGCTTCATTCATATCTTCATAATCAAGTGGACTGTCAACCATATTTACCATAGCATTGTTAGTATCTTTCTTCTATTGACCCTTTAATTCCTTGTACCAGTCTGAAACTCTAAGAATTTTAAATCAAGTATCTTTTCCATGCCCTTTCATCCGGCAATGTTCACATACCTTATTCTCCTTTTCTTTCTTCTTAGTAGCAGCTCCTTTCATAGAAGTTTCTTTCTTAAATTGATTCATTCTCATTTGAGTTCATTAAAATTAATATGAGCCTTTTTCTATTTTTCAACACTAATAAGCATTGAATAAACACGATTTATAGTTGGCATTCATTTAATCCCATAAGGAATTGCATCAATCTATTCATAGAGTAGAAATATGAAATTACCTTTGCAGCTCTACATGTGTAGGGAGGTAAAGACATAAGGCAAAAAAATTCATCCCATAAATGCTTCAGTTTTCCATAATATTTCGCAATAGAATCATTGCCTTGAGATATTGAAGTAATATCTTTTTGAATCTGATAAAGCAAGGGCCCATTGATCTCACCATATCTTTCAGTTATTTTATCCCACAACTCTTGGCTGAAGTTGTATAGAAAAAGCTATCAACAAGGTCATTGGATAATGAATTAAGTATCTAAGAAGTTACCATTTAGTTAGCTCTTGTCCAGAGTTCATACTATATTTTTTTCATTAGGTATAGGAATCTAACCATCAACGAAACTCAGCTTCAAATTGGCTCCAAAAGCAATCTTCATAGATCTGTTCCAAGTGAAGTAATTACCTCTAATCAGAGGTGCTATTACAAGCACCATTCCAAGATGATCTGAAATTTCGAGTAAATAAGGATCTCCATATAAAATTATTTACTTGATCAAATAACTCTGCTTGTTTCTTCAGCTTGATCTACAGTATCCCTCATTCTTAGTAATAATAAGAAACTAATTTTTCACAATTAATTTCCAAATGGAAGCTAATATATATCAAGTGACAGAACAACACTTGCTTGAATTAAGAAATAAAACAACTTCTGCATAATCACTCTTTTCTTTTTTTGAAACTTTGAGTCTGTGTAAATCTGGTCAGATAGATCGAGCCATGGAGTTCTTTGAATCGACGAGGATAAAAAATTCCATAACTCACACCTCCTTGGTGCACAATCTTTGCAAGGCAAAGAGGTTCCGTTGTGTACAACGCATAGTTCTTAATGAGTAGTGAAGCTAAAACAACATCAATATTATCTTGTTAATGCAGTTCTTTATGGAATCCCTGGAAAGCTCTAATCAAAAGGTCTTATAATAATATTCAGAGCAGATATCAACTTGAAACTTCATAAACTTGAAGACCAGGTGGGTGCTTTGGAATCAATAGCTTCTTCTGAAGGTGAAGAAATAAAAAGAGATGGGTGTGGAGAATTTGACTAAAATGTTAATGACAAAATTTAATTAAACTGGAAGGAATTAATGTCGTAGATGGAGACCTAAAAACTACATAGAAGAGCTCAGGTGAACAGAGTCCAAGAATACATAGTTGCTCTCATACCATGAACAAAAAAATAATCGAAGAGAAAAATACTCTGATGTATCATCTTAATCCCTCTCAATAATACAACGGAAGGAATATTTAAAACAATAAAGAAAAAAATATTATTATGCAAAAACATTTAAAATATCATTATGTCACACAAATGATTATGTTTATCGTTATAGAACATAATCATTTGTGTGTTCCCCATATTAAGATGCTATTTTATACAATTTTTTATTTGTTAAAGCATTAGCATGTCATTGTATCATAAGCATTTTAAATTTGTGGTTTTTTAATTATTTAATAAATGGAGTATATACGTCATCAGAAGTTTCTAATTTTTAGCTTCATGTATTTTTTTCCATACCATGCAGGGCAATTGAAAGCTGATGGCATGAGTGGAAAGACATCAATTATTTAACTAGACATTCAAATTATGTCATTTGTATCCTCAAAGCATGCATTCCTGATTAGCATGCGACAAAGTTACTCTTGTAGCATATCATCTACATTGGATATGCCTCTAACATTTTTGGTCTCGATTTGTTTTCTCTTGCAGATAATTTTTTTAATATTTAGCACATTTTTTTTTGTCTTAGGAGATTGATTTTATCTAGTAGTATTGTAGCATTGATTTTCTCACTTTTAACTATAGCTCTAATACTACCAAGTGTTGTTACTAGATAGATGTATCCCAATTTTAGTTTATCTTTGTATTTTTTTATTTTATTTTTTGAATTAAAGACTTTGCAACAAATGTTCGATGAAAATAATTTTCTAAATAATTTTTTTATTGAAGAAGATTATTTTCATTGACAAACTTTGCAAGGAAAAGGAGTTTCCCACAATTTATTTTATCGAAAAAATTATTTCTTCGTCAAATTGTTTTGGTCAGGAAATTCACTTTCTTTGACAAATATTTCTGAGGCAAAAATACTTTCTTTGACAAATTTTTTGTCTAGAAAAATACTTTTTCCAATGATTATTGGCATTGTTAAGAAAACATTTTCAATGATAGGTTATTGGAACAATCGTCCCGACAAAATAATTTATCGAGGAAGTGTTTTTAGAGATAGATGTTGGTGTTTTTCTGACAAAGTGGTTTGTCATTGAAAACAATTTATCTTGTAGTGTACTATTTTAGTTCAATGGCTCTGTGGATTTAGTTCGCTGACTTCAGTGGTTGGTTTGTGCGCTTTGTTGCTAGTTGGTGAACTTCTAATAAAGTACCCGTGAATGGTGACAGTTGATCTATCCAATAATATCCTAACGATTTCATTTCTACCTTGTTCTCCGAGTCAAGCCCTATAATTTAATCTCTTGCCATTTTGGTCCATTTTTATGCGAATGTCTAGTATGGGAAACATTGTAATATCATATTGGACATAGATATAAAATAATTATGTATTCATACATCATATATTGGATTGAATGTAAATCATGTGAGATTGAGCCAGGTTTGCATAAGAGTGATTTCAAATATGCTTATTGGAGAATCATTTCATCACTTAGGAGATCCACAAACTTTAGGCTTGTAGGTAGATGAGTAACTACTGTGAATCACAATGGTGCCTGTGAGACGAACTTGATCTAAAGAGGATTGGTGTTATGACAAGTAGTATGGCCATTTAATGTAGTTGGTACAACACAATACAACACAACAAAGGATCATCTTGTAGATTACGATGGTGACTACACGAGAATAAGTGGTTAAGTGTTGTACACTCTACTTTTAGGCGGTGTTTGGTTCATGGAATAGAATGAGAATGAGAATGAGAATGAAATGGAATAGAATTGAATGAAATTAAAAGGAAATAGTTTTGTTTGATTTGACTACTGAAATCAAAGAAGAAATTTGTATTAAAGTGTTTGGTTTACAATTGGAATGGAATGAAAAACATTATATATTATCTTAATATCCTTATATTCAGTAAAGTTTAAATAATATCATTTAATTATTATTTTTTCGTCAAATAAAATATATTATTGAAATCATTATTTTTTTAAATAATTATCACTTAAAAATAAAATATATTATTAAAAGTATTATTTTTCTAAATAGAATTTAGGGTTATATTTGTGGGTTAAAGTTTAAAATTATATCTGTGGGTTAAGGTTTAGGGTTAAAATTATTATTTTTCCAAATTGAGTTTAGGGTTTAGGGTTTAGGGTTTAGGGTTATATTTGTGGGTTAAGATTTAGTGTTAAAATTATTATTTTTCCAAATTGAGTTTAGGGTTTAAGGGTATATTTGTGGGTTAAGGTTTAATTAGGGTTAAAATTATTATTTTTTCAAATTGAGTTTAGGGTTTAGGGCTATATTTGTAGGTTAAAGTTTATGGTTAAAATTATTATTTTTCTAAATAGTGTTTAGGATTTTGGGATTTGAGATTTAAAGTTTAGGGTTATATTTGGGATTGGGGTAATATTGGAAAAAAATGAGATAAGAATGAAATCATGATTCCTTAAGGGGGGATAAGGAATTCTAATTCTTTCTCTTTTAAGAATTGATTAATTTCATTCCTACTTTTCAGCCCAACCAAACATAAAATTAGAATGAATCAATTTTAATTCCCTTCCATTCTAATCAATCAAACATAAGATTAAGGCGAGTCAATAATACTGGTGCTACTTTGTACAACTGTTTTTTCATATTGTGAATTTTTGATGCAGTGATTGCAAGGGCCAGAAAGGCATGTATTCTATGTGGTTTTACCACGTATATAACCAATTTATTATTTTGTATGATTAATGTTTATAACAATACAGATGAAAATTACGTGGTTAACTAGCAACATATAGAATAAGAGGCCTAGATTAATTGGAAATCCATGTATCATTGAAAGTTTACACTTGGTACTAACAAGCAAAAGGAGGTGATACACACTTCAAGGACTCTTATCACTTTCACTTATAGTGAAAACAAGTGATGACATTAACAATAATAAACAATCACAACAATTAAATATATAACAAAGGTTGATAAATACAAGAAAGCTGTAAAAAAGAGAGAGCTCTCTAATCACATTTAGAATCTCCTATGTGGACATATTTTGTAATAATCCTAATTGTACTAACTTAAACATGTGCTTGCCTAAACACAACATATAATATGGTAAACCACATAAGATCTAACACCTCTATGGAAATATCCCCAGATTACATAGCAACCATTGGTAGTAAGTAATTCACTAAAGATTCAATAGTTTAGGACAAATAGAATATAAACGTAAATATCTCTATCAATTGAAGTACCTATCCTAACTGCACTTTAAGTCCCCAATTATGTTGTTTGCACAATAACCAAATCAATATGATGCATCTCTCTTCCAGAGCTCACCACCACGTGATTGTACACTCAACCATGACTCAATATAGTGAACAACTTAGGTTTGGAAAACTCTCATGCACGTGAACTTAGATAACTAAAATATGACTTGATTTTAATCCATTTAAACTAAATCCTTCAAAATGTATTTTTGTAAAAGAACTTTTAAAATGTGTCACTGATACACTGAACAAGAAAATTTATTTCAAAATTGAGATTTGATTTTACAAGAACTTCCTCCCATATTTCTAATTGAGAAAAAAAATAAAATGTTGAGTATTTATAAGATATTCTTCGTCTTTTGATATGCTCATTTACTATCCTCAATGACCCCTTGGCGAGGATAACAACTACCGTACCCACTCATTGATTGATACTCAGCAAACACTCATTAGCCTCACTGAGTTTACCTCGATGAGCCTTATTTCACAAAATGATGATCTCAACAAGCCCTTGTTGACATCTCAACAAGATCTCGACGAGTATAAAAAACATGTATTTTTTTTAATTTAAAATTATTAAGTACTTTTTCACATATACTAAAAACAACCTATGTACACACATAACTTAAAGGTGTAGACCAAGTATTATTGAGTATTTGTATAGAATTTGGATATGAGCCACTAAAGTAGACTAGATATTGAGTTTTGATAAATACATTTAATAGATGTACGAATTCTAGTTAGGAGCCACAAAGTTTTATACAATTTCGACGAGGCTTGATCCCACAACCTTAAATACCCATTTAAATACCCATTTTATAAACTAGAATACCAACTAAGTTATAAGCCAGTGGTTAATGTTGTAATTCATATGCTTAATGTTTTCTAGGTTGTAAGTGCTCATGGTTGATTTATGAATTATGACTTGTTTATATATTTATAATGAAAATTAATGTCTTTATGGTGCATTAAACTTGAGAAAACTTGCTTATATTGTTGTTTCAAAGTGTAGTTTGTTCATTTAACAATTTGAGGTCACATTTGGTTGAGTTTGTACAAAGCTTGAAAAAAAAGATTTCATGAATTTTGAAGTCAATACCCGTGCTAGATTTTTTTGAATTTCAAGGATATATAACACTTTTTTCCTCCTTATTCTGACGGGAAACTCAATTAACATTTTTTTCTATGTATTCTCACGGGAAACCCAATTACCAATTATTGACTTATTTGAGATTTTCGAAATTTTGATATGGATATGTAATATTTGTCTTATGACATAAATATAAAAAAATTTATAAATGTTGTGATATATTATCGAAAAAATATCATTGTCTAAAACTATCATTTTAGACCAAATATATATAAAAATATCTTTTCATTATTTCTTAGCAACTTATATATTTTTAACTTTTTTATTTCCTGCATGATTTATCATTTAATTTATATATTTATGTTCTTTAATCATAATATCTGTGACTATTTTACATTTGTTTTGATATTTAATTTATTCTTAACTATTTTTTCTAGCTATTATCTTATTTTTCTTTTATAATTTAAATTATAGTGATTATTGCATGTATTTTTTATTTTCTATTTAAATTATATCAATGTAGTAACATGCGAGAGGTTCATGAGTTGGAAATTTCATTGAACATATATTTGTTGTAATTATTTGAATTAATTTTAGGACCAATAAGTCATCATTTATACAAATTTTTAGTTTTTAAAAAATTTATAAGATATGAACCTAATTAACTTAGAGAAGGTGAATAGGTTATTTTTAATTTTTATCGATTTATAATTTAATAACCTAAACAAAATTATCAGGCATTGAATCGTGTGTAAAAATAAAGTACTAAAATAAGAGAATAATACACAATATTTTTAGGTAGAAACAATTTAAACCATAATCATGACCTAAAAGTAAAATCACTAATCTATCGGACCACCTAATTTTTCACTATGAAAATCAAATGTTCTAGTGCAAACTCGATCTTATGCTATCATTTCTATGATACCGCCCCAATGTACTTTACTTATGAAATCTTACTCTATTTTCACAGTTTCTAAAATTAATGTGAGCAGTTTCTAAGCCAACGTTTTAATAAGTTTTTTGCCAATCATATATGTTCTCGAGTTAACTGCAAAATGGTTAGCACAAAAACATGTATCCGTGTATGTTGTAGAATAGATTTAATAATGAATAATTCTAACTAGATGATTTAAAACATATGTCATTTAAATCAAATCAACTAACAAATTCTAAAATAAAAAAATTAAGAACAAGTATAGTAAAAATAATTTTTTTAAAATTTAATAATCAGATTAAATAATTATAATCATACGTAAGATTATTTAATGTAAAAATCTAATCAATAAAAAACTATATAAATATAAAAATATCAAATAAATTTACTAATAAATATATCTAATATAATATTAATTTATTTAATCATTATGTTCTAATTAATAAAGATTCATTACTTAACAATATTGTAATCGTTAAAGTTATTAAACTTTTTATAAGCAACCTCTTATAAATCAATACACATATATAATCTTATAAATCAATCAATATGTATTAATTATATGTTAATTACCTCTGTCGCCCAGGATGGAAATATGTAAGAACTGTATAACAGTGGGAAGCCAAATAACCGTTTCTTGACAATATTAGATGCCAATGTTGATGAAGTTAGTTTCCTCTCTAAATTCAATTAAGAGGCAAACTTGTTCCTCTTTTTTGTTTCGGCACAGTAAGGTTTTTCATGTCTTTTTTAAAATAATTATTTCGGTATTTTCTTTTTTTTTTTTGGAACCTACACTTATTCATTCAACCCTAATGTATATATATATTTTGGAAGTAGTTTTTTAAAATCCATTAAAAACCATAATATTATAAAAAATATTTTTTTAAACACATCTTAAAAATATTAAGATACATCTAAAATAACTAATTAATAATTTCATAAATTGATTCAAGTTTAAATAAATATTTTTACACAAAATAATTTCAGATTTATAAACATATGCTATTAAATACATAAATGCAATCTTGTGTGTCGTAGTTATAAAAAATATACTTAGAATACGATTATATAAAACTCGAATATTTGTTGACTTTTTTTGATAGACTTGATAGACTTGATAGCAGGCCAACAAACTAGTTTATAGGTAAATATTTTATTTACGAAAATACCCAACACTCATAGTTCTTATAAACTCTCTCTTTGGCATTTTTGTGTGGCAAAACCTCTCACTCACTACATGACACTTATAAAAAATAAGATAAAAATACAATGATGTCCGAGACATTATAATAGAATTATCTTATGGTTCGATGAATCCATCTTCGTTGCAACTTGACAAACTTGTAAGTAACTGAAATGACATAAACAAAAAATACGACAATTTGACTTGAAAACCTCATTGTACATTAATTCAGTTTACATAGAAATAAGTGAAATGTAAAGAATAGTCATGTAGTATGCATTCATACTAATCAAGCTTAATTAAATACGTTTTGCCCATATATGAATAAAAAAATACAAACATGGAAGTAAAATACACTATTCTCTCCTCCTTTTTGACATACGAGAAGGACAAAGCACTAGACAAAGCAATGAAGCTAAACTCCTCCTAAAGATATAACAATGTAAAAACAGAGTAATGTAGAAGTGCAATGTGCTTTAAACCCTCTCTGAGTTCTATGACTTTCTAACTTAGAAACAAATTAAAAAGTAATAAATAAAAAGATGTAAATGAAAAAAAAATCTGATTTTTTTTTAAATTTGCATAAATAGCCACATAAAGTAGTAAAGTCATTTAATCACAAATGAAAACACAACCAATTGAGAACTCATCATTCTTTATCTAAAATTTTGATTGTTTATTATATAAATAAGAAAGTAGAGTAGAAGAGGCACACAAGTACACAAGCACATATAATGAAATATTGACATTTACTTAAAAGTAGTGTATATGTTTGAACTCTACAAATATACCAATGAATTCATTTATGACCAATCAAGAAAGACTTAAAATAAAATAAATATCACTTATCATATAAATTTATAATCGAGTCTTTAATCTCACAAAATAAAATATACCTACCAAAAGAGTACTTAAATTTTTCTTTATTTTATAAATGAGGCACATGAAAATTTTTTAAAACTCTATTGGCTCTTTCCTTTTGTGCATTCCAATTACAAGTTTTATAAGCAGTAGATTTTTGCACAATCTTTCCTTCCTTTTTTTGTGCACAAGAAACCTAACATGATGATTTCACACTAGTTGTGAGGTAGTCCTCTCTGCTCACTGTGATAGCTTCACACCATCATAGTAGGTAGCCCTCTCAATACTAGGTGCCTCTATATGGTAAAATTTTAGAAAGTAAGAAATATAACTCAACAAAATTCTATAGTCAAGATTAGTTGAAGTCTTAGAGTCTTTAAAGAAAATTCATAAACTTCAAGCATAGCATATATGTGTGTTTGTGAGTGTGTGAATAAGTTTATATCAACATCCATCATCACATGTACAAGAATATATGTGTGCATAAGTCAAAATTGTAGAATAATTTAGATAATAAATATTAAAATGAGTTAAGTCACTAAAAATGAGGTTATGTATACGTAAGTATTAAATAAGTCCAATACCGTGTTGGCCAGATAAGCATTCTACTCATATTTCTTCTTTTTTTTCTTTTTATTTTGTAATAAAACTTGAAATTCAATTTGAGGCAAACTTGAGATTCTCAAATCTTTGAGTGTATACGACTTTGGTGAATATATCAACTAGTTGTCTCTCAGTAGGTACAAACTCAAGTGTCACTACTTTCTCTTCAACTAAGTCTAGATTAAAGTGATGCCTAATGTCCATGTGCTTAGTTCTAAAATGTTGAACTGGATTCTTAGAAATAAATATAGCACTAGAATTATCACAATATAAGGGCATCATACCTTGTGGTTAACTATAGTCCTTGAGCATGTTTTTCATCCAAAGTATTTGCATGCAAGAGCTTCCTACAACAATGTTTCTACTTTAGTTGTAGAGAGTGAGATAGAGTTCTACTTTTTACTGTGCTATAATACTAAGTTGTTCCCAACATAGAAGCAACCACTTGATGTATTCTTCCTATCATCCTGGTTGCTTGCCCAATCGACATCTATAAAACCATTTACTTCACAAGTAGTGTCAGAAGTAAAATATAGACCATAATTACTTGTTCCTAAGATATACCTGATGATTCTCTTTATATTCTCTAAGTGTGATTCCTTAGGATCAGCTTGATAAAGGGCACACACACACACACTAAAACATATGTCAGGCCTACTTGTAGTAAGGTAGAGTAAACTGCCTATCATACTCCTATAAAGTGTTTGATCGACACTTTTACCTTGAGTGTCCTTTATAATATTTGTGCTAATACCTAAAGGAGTCCTTAATGGCTTGCTAGTTTCAAGACCAAACCTTTTAACAAGGTTATAGGCATACTTGGTTTGAGAAATAAATATATTATCATGAGATTTTTTTATTTGCAAACCAAGAAAGAAAGTCATTTCACCTACCATGGAAATTTCAAATTCATTTGTCATAATATGCACAAAATTATCCACTAGTGTACTAGACGTGGATCCAAAAACTATATCATCCACATAAATTTGAGCAATATATATCTCATCAATACTCCTTTTAATAAATAGAGTCTTATCAACTCCCCCTCCAATAAATCCCTTATTCAAGAGATAGTTGGTAAGTTTCTTATACCAAGCTCGTAGAGCTTGTTTCAAACCATAAAGAGCTATATTAAGTTTGTAAACATGATTTGGAATTTTATGATCAACAAATCTTTTTGGTTGTTCCACGTATAACTCATCATTCATAAATCCATTCAAAAAGGTAGACTTAGCATGCCTTTGATATAATTTGAATTTCATGTGACAACCAATGGAAAGTAAAATCCTAATTGACTCTAGTCTAGCTAGAGGTGCAAATGTCTCATCAAAATCAATTCCTTCTACTTGCATATAGCCTTGAGCTACTAACCTAGCCTTATTTCTAACAACAATGTCATACTCCTCAGATTTATTTTTGAACACCCATTTTGTTCCAATAACATTTTGGTTTTTAGGCTTAGGTACTAATATCCACACATGATTTCTTTCAAATTGAGCTAACAGATTGTGCATGGTATTTATTCAAAATTCATCCCTAAGACCATAATTACTTGTTCCTAAAATATACCTGATGATTCTCTTTACATTCCTTAATTGTAATTATTTAGGGTCAGCTTGATAATAGAAACACACACCAACACTAAAACATATGTCAGGCCTACTTGTAGTGAGGTAGAGTAAACTACCTATCATAGTTCTATAAAGGGTTTGATCAAAACTTTTACCTTGAGTTTCCTTTGTAATATTTGCACTGGTACCTAACAAACTCCTTAATGGCTTTCCAATTTCAAGATCAATCCATTTAACATGGTTACATGCGTACTTGGTTTGAGAAATAAATATATTATCATGAGATTTTTTTATTTGCAAACCAAGAAAGGAAGTCATTTCACCTACCATGAAAATTTCAAATAGGGTCAGCTTGATAATGCAAACACACACCAACACTAAAATAGATGTCAGGTCTACTTGTAGTGAGGTAGAGTAAACTACCTATCATACTCCTATAAAGGGTTTGATCAACACTTTTACCTTTAGTTTCCTTTGTAATTTTTGTGCAAGTACCTAACAGAGTCCTTAATGGCTTGCTAGATTCAAGACCAAACCTTTTAACAAGGTTATAGGCGTACTTGGTTTGAGAAATAAATATATTATCATGAGATTGTTTGATTTTCAAACGAAGAAAGAAAGTCATTTCACCTACCATGGATACTTCAAATTCATTTTTTATAACATGCATAAAATCATCCACTAGTGTACTAGATGTGGATCCAAAAACTATGTCATCCACATAAATTTGAGCAATAAAGATCTCATCACTATTCCTTTTAATGAATAGAGTCTTATCAACTCTTCCTCGAATAAATCCCTTGTTCAAGAGATAGTTGATAAGTCTCTCATACCATGCTCGTGGAGCTTGTTTCAAACCATAAAGAGATTTCTTAAGTTTGTAAACATGATTTGGAAATTTTGGATCGAAAAATCCTTTTGGTTGTTCCATGTATACCTCATCATTCAAAAATCCATTCCAAAAGGTAGACTTAACATCCATTTGATATAATTTGAATTTCATATGACAAGTAATGGAAAGTAAAATCCTAATTAATTCTAGTTTAGCTACAGGTGTAAATGTTTCATCAAAGTCAACTCCTTCTACTTGTGTATATCCTTAAGCTACCAACCTAGCCTTATTTCTAATAACAATGTCATGCTCATCAGATTTATTTTTGAACACCCATTTTGTTCCAATAACATTTTTGTTTTTAGGCTTAGGTACTAATATCCTCACATGATTTCTTTCAAATTGAGCTAACTCATCTTGTATGACGTTTATCCAAAATTCATCCCTAAGGGCTTCATTGACATTTTTTGGTTCAAATAGAGAAATATAGCATAAATGGGTTACCTCACTTATTTGTCTTATTCTTGTTACCATGCTTGCATTAGTATCTCTAATTATATTCTTAATAGGATGATTTTTTGAAGTTCAAGTTGGATTTATCATTGATGAGGTTGATGCTTCTTCCTTCTTTTTTTCTCTTTCCTCTAACTCCTCTTCTTTTAATCCAATTGTGTCACTGGTCATGGTTAATTGAGGTGTTGTGAAATTTTCTTCATTACCAACTTCTTCACTTGTAATTTGTTTACTTATATCATTTATAATGACATTTATAGATTCCATAATAATATTAGTTCTGTAGCTGAAGACTCTATAGACTCTACTATTTAGGAAATAACCAAGAAATATACCTTTGTCACTTCTTGAATCAAACTTACCTAACTGTTCTCGATCCCCAAGTATGTAGCATTTACTTCTGAAAACATGCATGGCTTTCAGATTGGGTTTTTTACCTCTTCATATCTCATAGGGAGTTTGGTTTGTACCTGGGCGAAGATATACACGATTTATAATGTGACATATGATGTTTATAGCTTCAACCCAAAACCTTTTGGAGACTCCCTTGGCATGCAGCATTACTCTTTCCATTTCTTGAATTATTGATGGGAAAAACCGACAATGCTGATCCTGTCGATAATTTGATTTTATATTTATAAAACTCTTGCAAGTGTACGAATCATTTCGTAGAAAATGATAAGTATACTCCCAAGGACGATCTAAGGAAGGAATGTATGTGGTTTTTAAGTTATTATTCAAACTTTTAAAAACGAAATTAAATCTTAAACATCCTGTCACAATAATTTGGGGTTTTTGTGTTTCTAATCTAATAACATAAAAATAAACATAGATACAGATTCAATAAATATTGATGCAAATTTTATCATTTATAATAGTGAAGTATTTATGGATATAATAACTAAGTAATTATGCTTGCTCATATTATTTAGGTTATTAAAGATATAAATTGATATTTATTGATTCTCTCTTTTTTATATGAATACCACCTTTGGTGGGTTAGATATTCTTTGTTAACTAAACAAATCAATTAACACCTATGGGTGGGGTTGATAACTAATTTGGTTAATTAAATTAATTCTTTTTCTAAGAGATTGAAAATGAACCATTTAAATGCCACCTTTGGTGGGGTTAGACAGTTTAAACTTTATTCAAGGTATCCAAATTAAACCTAAGAATTTAGTTATCCGAGTACTAACTTTCAAGTTTTAAAACCACTACTGAAAACATGTTGTCAATACATTTTCAGATAATAATTCTTATAAAAACTTTTGAAATAGAGCTTCGCTCTAACTACTGGGCGATTGTACCAACAAATAAAATAGCACTACTATAAATCAGACCGGATAACTAAACCTTAAAATCTAATTTTCAGATTTAAGTTTGTAATGAAAAATAATATATTTCTCTCTAACATTCTTAATATAAAATCTTGAATAAAAACAAAATCAATTCATTTTAGAGATTTTCACCTATTTAATATTTCGCAAGCATAACAACGTTATTATTATATCATGTTTACAAACAGCTAGCAAAGTTAAATTTAATCACAGATAAATTAAATATAACATGTAAGAATAAAGCATAAAAAAATAACTGTAAAGAAAATAAAATACTTACAGTACTTTGATGCTATTTCTGTTGTTGAAAAACCTCCAAACGGATTTTGCACTCCCATTTATTGAATCAAAAAGCAAATAACTTACAAAAACATAATTAGTTCTTCTTAAAAAGAGAAGAACTCTAAAACTAAGAGAAATTAAGGAAAAACTAAAAACTAAGAAAAACTAAAAATTATGAAATGAGAGAAAGAAAGAGAGAAGAAGATGTGCTTTTAGGTGTGATTTGAAGTGAAGAGAATGAGGATATTTATAGGGGAGGAGAGGAAGAAAAAGTGGGTGAAAAAAATGATTAAAAATTGAAAAAACACGGAGTAGTGAATGATGACGTCATACTGATGATGTCATGCTGGTGTGGGAGCGGCAGCGTGCGCAGATAGGCGTAGGCATGCGCGGAATGGAAAGCTGGCATGCGCTGAAGTGGGCGTGCTGCGCGCGTGGACTGAGCGTTGTGCTGGCACAGCGCGCGCGTTGCTCGGCGAGCTGGGCTGTTGTGTGCATGATTTCCTCCTTTTTGACATTTTTGACCTTTTTGACCCATTTTGTCCAATTTTTTCATATTTGTTGACTTTTCCTCATTTATTTTATGAATATATTTGTGATGTATTGCCTCCAGTATTCCTCTTTGAGTCTTTAAGTTACGTTTTTAAGCGAAAATACCTAAAAAACAATAAAAGTACCCATGATTTCGAAAAGACAGATTTATATAAATATATGATAAAATCATATAAATATATATATTTTTAATCAATTATTGTGCATAAAATCATGGTAATTTTAGTACTTTTTGAGCCTCATCAATTATCCTATTTTTCCTTTCAACTACTCCATTTTGTTGAGGTGTAATGAGAGTATAGAATTCATGAAAGATACAATGTTATTTGCAAAAGTCAACATACTTGATATTTTCAAACTCTTTTTCATGGTCCGTTCTCAATGTCATGATGATTATTATTTTGTTACCTACTTCAACCTGTACTCTTGTACAATATGAGACGAAGAACTCAAAAACATCTTACTTGTCTTTAAGAAAGTCTACCCAAGTGTAGCGAGAAAATTCATCTACTACAACTATGATATATTTCTTACCTCCAATACTATCTGTTCTCATAGGACCATGAGGTCAATATGTATCAATACCAATACTCTATTTGCATTAATACTCTTGATCCTCTTATGAGTGATCCAAGTTTGTTTACCCAATTGACATGGTCCACATACAAGTGTTTCAAATTTTGAGAGAACAGGTAAACCACACACAGTCTCAATTTTACTTAATCTAACCAAATCTTTAAAATTCATATGACCTATCGTTTCGTGCCACAAGGTAGTTGAGTCATTGCTAGCTAGGTTACATGTTATTGTGGGTTATGTATCATTACAATAACAGTTATCATATGATCTGATTCCCTTAATCATACATTCACCCTTTTGATCTATTATAATACAGTGATTGTTTGTAAATTACACATTAAAATCACTGTCATATATTTGATTTATGCTAATCAAGTTTTCCTTAAGTCCTTCCATATATAAAACTTCGTCAAGTTTAGGGATACACTCTATTTGAATAGAGCCTTTCCCAACAATTTTAGATGTTTTACCATCACCAAAGATAACTGCCTCTTCATTGTATTCCTCAAAGGTTTTAAACAAAGAATGGTTCTCAATCATGTGTCTAGAGCATTCACTATCAAAATGCCATGCAATATTTGTTTTAGCTTTAAATGTTATGTGGGCCACAAAGCAGTGCAACTCAAATTTCTTAACCATCCTCTTTTAATTTTGGACATTTCAGTTACTAGTTTCTTAGGTTCCTCTTTTTGTGTAGTTCTTGCAGTAAAAACTTAATGTTTTGAAAAATTTTAAGGTGTCCTAAAAACATTTGTACTCGTGATAGAATCATAAGCACAAATAATTCTACACTTAGGTCTAATATATCATTTCTTACCACAATGATGACATGTGGGAACAAACTGAATTTACTTAGAGTGATAAGATGCATAAACTACCTTCCCTACCTGAGCAATAGTGGGTTTTACAAATTGAGTTTTGGATTATGAAGGTGTTGATTGTTCATCTATGTATCCAAGACCTCTCTTATCTCTATATGGCTTTTCATAGTTTAGGACTTTGGTCAATTGTTTAACACCAATGGTCAAATTCCTCACCGTCTCTTTAGCAATACTAAGTTCTTTCCTAAGATTTTTGTTTTCCTCAATAATTTTTACAAGTCTCTGATTCAAGGCACTAATATGTTTAGGCAATTCCTTTTTATCTCTCTTTAGGCTAGAAAAATTTATTTTGTGAACATTGATGATATCATTAAGTTTAGTTACTTCCACCAGTAATTTATTTCTTTCTTCCTTATCACCTAGACAATCCATGAATAGTTCCTTATAATTCGATACATTAAACTTAGATAATAAGAGAGAAGATTTTACTTCGTCATTTTCTTCATCAGAGCTAAATTTAGAGTCATTTTGGTATGCTTTGGCAATTGCAGTGAAGGCATAATAATTAGTATCATCATGCTCTAAGTTACTAGCATTGTTCTCCTCATTTTCTGTGTCATTGAGTGTAACATTAAAGACTTTTCCAAATTTCTTTTTACTGTTAGCACATTCTGCATAAATATGATCAAATCCCCCACAAGTAAAGCATTGAGAACTAGTGGGCTTACTTTTCTTACCATCAAGGCTAGGAGGCTTGATTTTCCTTGAATTTAGGTCATTCAAACAATTGGATTGTCCCTTGTTGGATTGATTATTCTATTGACCCTTCTTCTTCTTGATCTTGTTAAATTTTCGTGCTAACAAGATTAGTGACTCATCATTCATATCATCATCACTACCAGAGATGTCCTTTTTGGAGCTTTTAATGCCACGTCCTTATTTTTCTTGGGTGGATCAAGAGAAAGCTCATAGGTTTGGATTGACTCGACAAGTTCATCAATGTTTAGTGTGTCCACATTCTCTCTTTTCTCTATCACTGTAACTTTCATCTTGTAGTATGCCGTTAAGAAGCTTAGGAGTTTGCATACTTGAATATGTTGTGGAGATACGACAAAACTCATCCATCGACACTACAACAAAGATTGAGCTTAGACATTTTTGGTTTTCCCCACTAAGGGTGCATTCTTCATTGGTCCAATTTTTTCTTGGCTTTAAGGTTGCTACACCATCTTTTGTTACCGAAGGTAGTTCTCAACCATCAAGAATAGCATCCCAAATTTTTCATCTTGTTTGAGAAAGGCTTGCATATGAGTCTTCCAGTAAGAGTAATTAAACCCATCCAAGAGTAGAGATCTAATAGATGACCCACCTTTTTTCATTTGGTCTATAAGTAGGAGTGTGTGTCCCTAAGGATCAAACTCACTAAGTGTGTCTAATGTTTGCTCTGATACCAATTAAAAGTTTATAAGATATGGACCTAATTAACCAAGAGGGGTAAATAGGTTATTTTTAATTTTTACCAATTTATAATTTAATAACCTAAACATAGTGGCCAATCATGTAATTGTGTGTAAAAATAAAGTACATAAATAAGAGAATAACACACGATATTTTAAAATAGAAACAACCTAGGCCATAACCATGACCTAAAAGGAAAATCACTTGTCCACTAGACCACCCAACTTTCCACTATGAAAATCAAATATTCAAGTAAAAACTTGATCTTATGCTCTGCTCCCTAGGATATTTTCCCAATGTACTTTACTTAAGAGCCCCTGCTCTATTTTTATAGTTTTTAAAATTAGTGTGAGCTGTTTCAAGACCAATGTTCCAATAAGCTTTCCACCAATCAGATACATTCTCGAGTTAACTACAAAATGGTTAGCACAAAAACACAAGTGTCTGTGTGTGTTCTAGAATAGAATTAACAATGAATAATCATAACTAGATGATTTAAAACATATGTCATTTAAATCAAATCAACTAACGAATTTTAGAGTAAAAAGATTAAGAAAAAATTCAACAAAAATAACTTCTTTGTAATTTAATAATAAGATGAAATAATTATGATCACACATAAAATTATTTAACCTAAACATATAAAAATTTAATCATGAAATTATATAAATATAAAAATACTAAATAAATTTACTAATAAATATATCTAATATAATATCAATTTGATATTAATCAACCTATTTAATCCCTTGTATTCTAATTAATAAAAATTCATTAATTAAGAAAATATTATAATTTTCAAAATTATTAAACTTTTTATAATCAACATCTTATAAATCAATAGACATATATAAGATTTATAAATCAATACACATATATAATCTTGTATATATATATATATATATATATATATTAATTATATGTTAATTACCTCTATCGCCGAAGATGGGAATATGTAAGAACTGTACAACAACTGTACAACAGTGGGAAGCCAAATAACCCTTTATTGAAAATATTAGATGCCAATGTTGACGAAGTTAGTTTCCTCTCTAACTTATATTAAGAGGCAAACTTTCTTTTTTTAATTATGTCGGCAGTTTTCTTTTTCAGCAATCACACCCGTAATGTCTCTCTCTCTCTCTATATATATAGATAATAATAATAATGATGATAAGAACCAAGGGGATAGGACCTAGCTAATTTCAGATTATATAGCAAAGGGTTTCTTCACAAATCAATGGATATTACTCACCATTTTTCTGAGAAAAAAAGACGCCACAAAGAGCTGCTAATTCCTTGATAAGTCTAGCATAAATGACACCCTAACAAGTATGGATATTACTCACCACAAATGCTTGGATGCTAAACAACGCCACAAAGGTTGCCAATCCCTTGATAAGTTGCTTAAAGAGGAACAAAGAGCTAGAATGAGCTCTCAAATGATCTAAATATTCAAACTTCATTCAAAAATTATATTTTACAAAGAAATTTAGCCGCTTCTTAATAGGATACAAACCAACCCTAAGCTCTACTACATCATAGCCCTTGATCTCATCCAAGGGTTGAAAATAAACACAGCTAAAAATCAGAAAAGGTAGCAGAAAACATTGACCAAATCATGAAAAAAATGAGGCAGCTGACCACAAAAATAATCCTATAAAATATTACATCTTAACCCTTGATTTCATCCAAGGGTTGAAAAGAAAGCTGCCCAAAATCAATCCAAATGGCACTCTACAATTGGAGCAAAATATGGAGCAGCTGAGAACAAAAGAAACCCTATAAAATATTACATCTTAACCCTTGTTTCCATCTAAGGGCTGAAAATGAAGCTGCCAAAAAAAAAGTCCAAATGGCACAACAATGTGCCTAGTTTTACTTTGCCAATTTTGCGCTAATTTCCATCCTAGGATTGTCCCAATCCTTGCACTCCCAATTTAGGTCCCCTTGATTATGCATGACCTCTTGAATGAGCCCATTTAAAGCCTTTTCGAGTTGTGCCTTCCTAGACCTTGTTATTGGTCCACTTGGAATTTGTAGAGCTCGATGGTTCTCATCATTCCCCCTCTCTTCAAGAGGATTCGTCCTCGAATCATCACCTGCATAATCAAAAGGAGAAAGATCAGAAACATTAAAGGAGGTACTAACATTATACTCACCAGGAAGATCAATTTTGTAGGCATTGTCATTGATTCGTTCAATCACTTGAAAGGGTCCATCTCCCAGAGGTTGCAACTTGGACCGTCTTTTTTCAGGAAACCTTTTCTTCCTCATATGCACCCAAACCCAATCACCAGGCTCAAAAATGACTCTTCGCCTCCCTTTGTTGGCTCTATAAGCATAATCCTTATTTCTCTTCTCAATTTGCTCATGAATGCGTTCATGGAGCTTTTTCACCATTTCAGCCTTCTTAGCACCATCTAAGTTAGTTTTCTCTGAAATAGGAATAGGTAATAAGTCTAAAGGAGTTAGTGGATTGAAACCATAAACAACTTCGAATGGAGAATGATCTGTAGTTGAATGCACACTCCGGTTATAAGCAAATTCAACAAAAGGTAAACAATCCTCCCAATTTTTCAAATTCCTTTTTATTACCGCCCTAAGCAACGTGGACAGAGTCCTATTGACTACCTCAGTTTGCCCATCTGTTTGAGGGTGACAAGTAGTCGAAAACAAGATTTTATAGCCCATTTTAGCCCAAAGAGTTTTCCAAAAATAACTAAGGAATTTAACATCCCTATCAGACACAATGCTCCTAGGAACTCCATGAAGCCTAACAACCTCCCTAAAGAACAACTCTGCTACATTAGTGGCATCATCAGTTTTATGACATGCTATAAAGTGTGCCATTTTAGAAAAGCTATCTACAACCACAAAAATGGACTCTCTACCCTTCTTAGACCTAGGTAACCCTAAAACAAAATCCATGGAAATATCTACCCAAGGTGTACTTGGTACGGGCAAGGGAGTATATAGTCCTTGTGGTAGGACCTTGGATTTCGCTTGCTTACAAATGATGCATCTAGAACATATTCTCCCTACATCCTTACTTATTGTTGGCCAATAAAAATGCTCACGCAAAACATCTAAAGTCTTCTTAATTCCAAAATGCCCCATTAATCCCACCCTATGGGCCTCCTTAATTAACAACTCACGCATGGAACATTTGGGTATACACAATTGATTTTCTTTAAATAAATACCCATCTAATTTATAAAACTTTTCAAAAGAAGTTTTTTCACATGCATGGTAAATAGCAGAGAAGTCATCATCATTAGCATACATTTCCTTAACATATTCAAATCCTAGAAATCTAGCATTTAAAGTTAAGAGTAAGGCATACCTCCGTGATAAAGCATCGGCTACAACATTCTCCTTACCTCTCTTATATTGAACAATATGAGGAAAAGTCTCAATGAATTCCATCCATCTAGCATGCCTCCTATTCAATTTACCTTGACGCTTCAGATGTTTTAGAGATTCATGATCGGTATGGATGACAAATTCTCTTGGCCAAAGGTAATGTTGCCATGTCTCCAGGGTCCTAACCAAGGCATATAGTTCCTTGTCATACGTTGGATAATTAAGGGCTGTTCCATGAAGTTTCTCGCTGAAATAAGCGATAGGTCGCCGTTCCTGCATCAAAACAGCTCCTATACCTATTCCTGATGCATCACACTCAACTTCAAAGGTTTTAGTAAAATCAGGTAAAGATAAAACAGGTGCAGAACACAAATTATCCTTCAATGCTTTAAAGGCTCTCTCCTGATTCTCGCCCCATTTGAAACCAACAGACTTTTTAATGACCTCGGTTAGAGGTGCAGCTAGTGTACTAAAATCTTTGACAAACCTTCAATAAAAACTAGCTAAGCCGTGAAAACTTCTAACCTCAGTTACAGATTTAGATGTGGGCCATTCTCGAATAGCCTTAACCTTTTCCTCATCTACTTCTACCCCCTTAGAACTAACAACAAAACCAAGAAAAACTAACTTGTTCATGCAAAAAACACACTTTTTCAGGTTCGCATACAATTGCTCTTTTCTCAAAATTTCAAGCACATACCTAAGATGTAAGACATGCTCTTCAAGATTTTTACTGTAAATGAGAATATCATCAAAATACACAACAAAAAATTTTCCAATAAATGCACGCAGAACATGATTCATAAGCCTCATAAAAGTGCTAGGTGCATTTGTTAGACCAAAGGGCATGACTAACCACTCATACAATCCATGTTTAGTTTTAAAAGCGGTTTTCCATTCATCACCCTCTCTCATCCTAATTTGATGGTATCCACTTCTCAAATCAATTTTTGAAAAAATGCAAGAACCATGCAACTCATCTAACATGTCATCTAGTCTAGGGATAGGATGCCGATATTTTACCGTAATGTTGTTGATGGCTCGGCAATCAACACACATCCTGCTTGATCCATTCTTCTTGGGAACGAGTAGCACGAGAACAGCACATGGACTCAGGCTCTCCCTAACTTGACCTTTGATCAAGTACTCTTCAACTTGTCTTTGAATCTCCTTAGTTTCTTCGGGGTTGGTCCTATAGGCAGGTCGGTTTGGAAGAGAAGCCCCCGGTATAAAGTCAATTTGATGCTCAATCCCCCTAATTGGTGGCACCCCATCTGGAATCTCTTCAGGGAACACGTCTTCAAATTCCTGCAAAAGAGAAATAGTGGTACTAGGCAAAGACTGGTTAAGATCATTAATAGAAAAATTTGCCTCCTTGTACAAAAGTACAAGTATGGGCTGTTTTGAATAAAAAGCTCTCTTGACCTCACTTGCCTTAGCATAAAAATTCACATTTTTTTTCTCTAGTATTTTTCCACTCTCCTCTCCTTTTTCTTCACTCTTTTTTTTTCTTTCACTCTTTTTTTATTTTTCATTTTTCATTCTTCTCTTTTTGTTCTTTTTCCTTAACCATCCTCAATTGATCTTCAAAGACTTGCTTGGGTGAAAGGGGTACAAGTGTGATGTTTCTACCATTCTTCACAAACGAATACTTGTTTCTATATCCGTCATGTGTAACCCTCCTATCATATTGCCAAGGTCTACCTAGCAAGATGTGTCCAGCTTGCATGGATACCACATCACACATCACCTCATCCTTGTACTTTCCAATGGAGAAGCTCACTAATACTTGCTTATTAACCTTCACTTCCCCACTATCATTTAACCATTGCAACTTGTAAGGCTTAGGGTGTTCAAATTTTGTCAACCCTAATTTCTCAACTAAGGTAGTACTAGCCACATTGGTGCAACTTCCCCCATCTATGATAACACTACATACTTTGTTACTCACATGACACCTTGTGTGAAAGATGTTATCTCTTTGTTGTTCAAGGTCATCTTCCTTGACTTGAGTGCTCAAAGATCGCCTTATTACAAGTGCTTCCCCATCCACGGGTCCTATCTCCTCTTCACTAGCTTCCCCTGCAGATGGTATCTCATCTTCTTCACTTTCATTATCGGTTCCAACCTCACCACTCGCTAAGGTGATCATTGCCTTCTTGTTGGGACATTGAGAGGCTATATGACCATTACCAAGACACCGAAAACACCTTAAGTCACGATTACGAATTGGGGTGTCGATTTTACCTTTGTCCTTGCTAGCCCCCATCTCTTTGGCTTTGTAAGGCTCAAATCTTGGTTTGGATGTAGCTATTTCATCTTTTTTCTCATTGGACTTCCAAGGACTAGTAAGGTTTGGTTTTTGAGTAATGGGACTAGACCTTAATGGTTGGGATCGAAAACTCCGTTTCTTTAATTGCCTTTCCACCTTGATTGCCATATGGACCATGCCCTCCATCTCCACATAATGATGAAGTTCCACAATGTTGGCAATGTCCGGATTCAACCCACTAAGAAACCTAGCCATGGTTGCTTCTCTATCTTCCTCGACATTAGCTCTTGCCATAGCCACTTCCATTTCCTTGTAGTACTCATCAACACATTTATATCCTTGAGTCAATCTTTGTAAGCGTTGGTGTAACTCTCTATAGTAGTAGCTAGGCACAAACCTCTTTCTCATGATAGCCTTCATGTCTTCCCAATTATCTATGAGCCTTTCACGGTTTCTCCTTCTACTAATGACCAATTGATCCCACCAATTCAATGCATAGTCAGAAAACTCAATTACAGCAAGTTTTACTTTTTTCTCCGTGGAGTAGTTGTGACATTCAAAAATATGCTCCACTTTCTTCTCCCACTCCAAATACAACTCCGGGTCATTCTTTCCTTGGAATTGTGGTGTCTTCATTTTTATACTACTTAGATCTCTATCAACTCCATCTTGATCTCTAGGTGGGGGTCTCCACATACCTCCTCTACCATTTGTTCCTCCTCTATTCCCATTTCTTCCTCCTCTAGGCATTCTTCCCCCTTCTTCCTCCAATTCTTCTTCCCAATCTTCTTCCTCTATATCATCCCCAACATGTGCTTGCCTATTAACCCTCCTAACATTGGGTGGAGGTGTTTCTCGTTGTAAAGCTGCTAAGGAATTTTCTTGCCTTTCCAATCTTTCATTCATATCAACCACCAAGTTGTTCATCCTCTCAAAAGATTGTTGCAACGCCCTCATCATGAACATCATATCTGGTCTTCCTTCGGGACTACTGTTTGACATTTTTTTTTCAATTCTATACAACAATAGGTTAGTGTAATAAAATAGAACTAATATAAATTCACACAATACCTCACGTGTTTAGCACTCGGATTGATCGCTCAAACCCTCTTAGTTCCTAATCAAAGCAACCAAATCCAGGGATTCCAACCAATTTGTAGAATTATCAAACACCCAAAAAAAATAGTTCACAATATCCCACTTGTTAAAGCACAAAGGAAACTAACTCAAAGTGTTTAGAGTAGTAAGCACAAGAAAAAGCAATAGAACAACACAATTGGAAAACAATAATTTCCCCAAAGGAACTAAGCACACAATGGAAGATTTATAATCAAAGTGTAAAATCCTTGAAACTATGAGTTCTAATACTCACTAGAAATTAGCAAATGTAACTTGGCCTCTCTTTTTTTTCTGTTTTTTTTTTAATTAATTCTGGCCACTCTTTTTCTGTTTTTTTTTTTTTGGAACAATTATGCTAATAACTCAAGAGTAAATCAATACAATACTTTCCATATGAGTTTAAGGAATTTTTAAGATTGGTAAATAACACATAGATTACAACACAAAGGGAAAATGAAATTTCTGCAGGAACTACCATAGAAATACTAGAAACCAACCAAAAACTGCAGAATATATCAGATATTGCAGAATTAGCAAGGAAAAATGCAGAATAGATTCAAAAATAGCAGAATTTGCAAGGAAACTGCAGAATATGAAAGGAAAATTCAGAAAACTTTCAGAAACAGCAGGATCTGCAAGGTTACTACTGAAAAACTTTGGACACAATAGAATTTGAAAGGAAAATGCAGAAAAAATGTGGAAACAAAGAAGAGCAATATTTTTAGGGTATGGAGAATAAATTTCAGCAAGAACACAGCAGAATGATACTCTTTTTTTCGTTTTTTTTATGTATCAGAAATACAACAAGAACACAAGAACAAGAACAAATATAAAGGATAGGAATCTGAAAATTAGCACCAAAAGCTTTGATACCAAATGATAAGAACCAAGGGGATAGGACCTAGCTAATTTCAGATTATATAGCAAAGGGTTTCTCCACAAATCAATGGATATTACTCACCATTTTTCTGAGAAGAAAAGACGCCACAAGGAGCTGCTAATTCCTTGATAAGTCTAGCATAAATGACACCCTAACAAGTATGGATATTACTCACCACAAATGCTTGGATGCTAAACAACGCCACAAAGGTTGCCAATCCCTTGATAAGTTGCTTAAAGAGGAACAAAGAGCTAGAATGAGCTCTCAAATGATCTAAATATTCAAACTTCATTCAAAAATTATATTTTACAGCAGCTGAGCTGCTCTTAATAGGATACAAACCAACCCTAAGCTCTACTACATCATAGCCCTTGATCTCATTCAAGGGTTGAAAATAAACACAGCTAAAAATCAGAAAAGGTAGCAGAAAACATTGACCAAATCATGAAAAAAAATTGGGGCAGCTGACCTATAAAATATAACATCTTAACCCTTGATTTCATCTAAGGCTTGAAAAGAAAGCTGCCCAAAATCAATCCAAATGGCACTCTACAATTGGAGCAAAATATGGAGCAGCTGAGAACAAAAGAAACCCTATAAAATATTACATCTTAACCCTTGTTTCCATCTAAGGGCTGAAAATGAAGCTGCCCAAAAAAAATTCCAAATGGCTCAACAATGTGCCTAGTTTTACTTTGCCAATTTTGCGCTAATTTCCATCCTAGGATTGTCCCAATCCTTGCACTCCCAATTTAGGTCCCCTTGATTATGCATGACCTCTTGAATGAGCCCATTTAAAGCCTTTTCGAGTTGTGCCTTCCTAGACCTTGTTATTGGTCCACTTGGAATTTGTAGAGCTCGATGGTTCTCATCAAATGACATACCAGTATTAAGGTTAAATATATTTGGGGGTTAATTTTTCAAAACTTATTAAAAATTTTAATATTATAAAAAATTATTTTTTAAAACACATCTTAAAAATATTAAAACACATATAAACAATATTTAAACACATCTATTTAAGAGATATTTAATTGATAATTTCATAAATTGATTCAACTTTAAATAAATATTTTAGCATAAAAAATAATTTTAGATTCATGAACATATTCTATTAAATGCATGAATACAATCTTATGTGTCATAGTTATAAAAAATATACCTAGAATACTATTATTTAAAACTCGAACATTTGTTATATTTTTATTGATAGATTAGATAATAGGCCTACGAATATTTTTTCCACGAAAATAACTAAGAGTCATAATACTTACAATAATTATTTTATTGCTATGATGTATTATAAAATATTTATTTTATATTTTACGAGAATATAAGTTTTTACAATTTTTGGGATTGTTTTTGAAATTTTGATAAATTTTTTATTAATTTTATTTTCTATTTATATTATATTAATTAGTAACATGCAAAAGGTTCCTGGTTTGAAAATTTCATTAATGACATATTTTTTTTTGTAATTATTTGAATTAAAATTTAATTAATCACATATATGTTGTAATGATTTGAATTAATTTTAAGACTGATAAGGGATAATTTATACAAATTTTTAGTTATTAAATTTTAGATATTTATACTTATTTTTTTTTGTTGTCATGCATTATAAGCTATTTATTTTATATTTTAGGAGAATATGAGTTTTTAAAAATTTTCAAACTTTTTTAAAATTTTGATGAATTTCTTATTAATTTATTTGATACGTAGTTATACCTAAAACAAAAACTGAATATACATAATAATGCGGATGTACTTAGAATCACCTAGAGTGAGGCGATGAGAAAAACGATGTGTATCTAATGGAATTGGCTTTACTCTTTTAGGAAAAAAAATAAGATTATTGTATCTTCTTTCTTTTTATAGTTATGATTTATTTAGTTACCCTTTTATATGTGTTGAATTTAATGTATAACTAAATAATTAATTGTGATTATAGATAATTTCAAGCTATAAATTATTATTTAATATGAACTATATTATGACTTGAATACAGATTCAATTATTATTTTCTTTTTATAGTTATGATTTATTTAGTTACCTTTTTGTATGTGTTGCATTTAATGTATAACTAAATAATTAATTGTGATTATAGATAATTTCAAGTCATAGATTATTATTTAATATGAACTATATTATGACTTGAATAAAGATTCAATTATTATTTTCTTACTGTATTTAATTTCATGTTTGCATATCAAAGCATATTAATTCTTAAATTAGGTGTGCAACTAATTTGATATTTAGTTTTATTTATTGTTAGATTATGAAGTTAGTATAAAATTGCTTAACAAGGTCTCGTCAAGGGGTCAACAAGGGGGATCAATGAGGTATCCTAAAGGATGAAATTTTCTATAAATACCCCATTTTTATTTGTTTATTAATTAGAAATTCCAAGTGAAATTTTTCCAAATTTTTCTTGTGATTCTAATTATGTTTCATAAATCACCTTGAGTATTTGTCGGGGTTTGTGATATGTACTTGTGAGAGTAAAATAATGTTATTAAGTTGTGAGTACTTAAGATTATTTTGCTAGTGAGTTATGAGCATTACTTTGTTCTTGGGAGTGCTTGTGGCTATGGTTGAGGTGGTTCCCACATTCTTATATACGTTACTGATTGGTTGGTTACTAATCACATTGCTATATATGGTATTGGTTCTAGAGGAGAGTCAGATACATGTGCCAGATCAAGTAGTTATAATGGCAACAAGTAAGGGAAACAATAGGCAGTTAGGACAGAGTGATCTCGACTGATAAAGGTATTTGCATTTATACATGTATCGAGTTGTATTTGTTTATTGTTTTTAGTAAATTGTTTGATGTCGAGTGGTTGCAATAAAAAATTGAGGATTTTTATCACATAGGTAGGGATTCTATGTGGGCTTATCTTATTCTATGACTATGTTTGCATGATGATCGAATACAAATTGGGTCCAATGAATACACAAGTATACATATCGTAAAAAGTAATATAATGATAAGAAAATATAATTCCTACAAAGATTATGTTATTAGAAACTGATTTTTAAAATAAAAAAAATCAATTTTTTTTGTGTTTTTATATTTTAAGAAAGTAAAATTAAAATAACTAAAAATAAATAACAATAATTAATTAATTCAAATTTGGAAACTAAGAAGATATATGAGAAAATATCTAAGAATACTTAATCTCCCAATTTTTTAAACATGTGAATCACTAAAATTTTCCCAATATAATTATCAATTAATTACATGATTAATTGAATCTAACCTAGTATGTATTCCTCTCTCAATTAAACTACACATCATATAATAATTAATTTAATCACATTCTCATATCAATTAAATTGCATACTACTCATTAAGTTTATCAATTATGGATCACATACATAAGAATCATATATCTTTGCCTAAAAACTATGCATGTTATTTAATCAAGACAAACTAGTATTAATCAATTAAATAATTCTCTCAAATATATTTAATTATCTTTATAGATCAATTGTTGGCCAAACTACTAATAGAATAAAAATTAGATTAAATAATTTAATTAAATTAAAATTACAATTACAATTGGGGTAAAATATTATATCATCGCATGGTGAAAATTTGGTTCATTCTCCTAGATTAATAAAATAACTATACATAATTGTTTTCATAAAGCTCATATTTTTCATAAAGAAAGACATAAAAATTGATAAAGAAAAGAGTAGAAGAAGAAATACAATTAATCTCTTTAATTGTAGTACCAATCTCTTCTTGAATTTCCACCAAAATTGTATCTCTTTTTGAGTTTTTTTTTTGTATTTTCACATCTTTTTAGCTCCAAAAATTGGAAAACATTATGTTAATTATAGCTCATTAGAATTCATGTGGTAATTAGGGGTAAATATAGCTCAGATGAAATCTAGACCATCAGATCAGCTTCAAATCAAGAGTTGAGATGAAAAATTGGAAAATTTACAATGCCAAGCAATAGGAGCATGACATATGGCACATGGTATTCACTAGGTGAATCAGAGTACGATGTGTGGTAAGGGAGACTAGTCTCTATCAACGAAAGCTAAGTCATCGACATATGGTATAACGTGATTCATGAAAACAGCTGGCATGGCATACAGATGGAATGGTTGGATGAATAAGGTGAAGATGGGTGGTGAGAGCTTTAACCAAGGGGACAAAGTCAGAAGGAACATAGTGTTGAGACATGGCATGGTACTACATCACACTACACATGCAAAACTATGTAATTGGGCCTCTCTGCTTATGTGGCGTTTGTATGGCTTAACTAGTAAGCTTCTATTCATACATGATGTCTATGTGGCATCTTCTTATTGGTCTTGCTTTAAAAATTCATTAAAAGTCCATAAAACTTTAAAAAATCCCAAAAAATATATTTTCACCATTTTTCACTAAAAAGTTCATATTTTCATATTTTTAACCCCAAAATACTATTTATTAAATAAAATAAAAAAAATATTAAGTAAAAAAGTGCACCGATGACTCTACTTTCATAGAGTCATCGTACCCTCAAACTTAACTCTTTTCTTGTCCTCGGGTACAGCCAAGTCTAACTAAATAAAGTGACATGGGCAATATATTCATAAATATATATCTATGAATACATGCATATTTAGTAAAAAATATAACTCTTAAAAGTCATTTAATTCTATGATAAGAAGATTCACATATTCATCAATTAACGTTCCATCAATACAAGCATATGCAAGGTTTTTGACGAATTTATTTGTGTGTGTTGCATATGATATCATCCAATGCATTCATGAAATCAACCTATATGAGAATGCCAATCAATTCAATCTTAGAACAAGTATCATAAGTCTATTTTTTACATCTTTCTCCACTAATATATGCACTTATCTAAAGATCAATAAGGAATTTACATTCTTGTAATGTAAGGCTTGATAAATGAAGACATTTAGGATCTTTTCACACCTTAGCTTTCTCTTTATTTATCGTGTACTTTTTAATTGAAATTGAGCATTAACTTCATATTTTAGTGCACCATCTTTTATCATTCTTTTCATATTCTTTTATTCCAAATCTTTTTTTAAACGTCACAATACCCCAAAAATTATTTTCAATTTTATTTTCTTTTTCTTCAGAGGGATAATTATGTTGTGAGTTTTGCTCTTCTTCTACCTTTTTTTTCTCTTTTTTGTATGGGGTACATTACATTTCACCTCGCTCTATAGCATAATGCATGATTCCATTTTTTTTCTTTTCATATAAGCTAAAGGTGGAAGGATAAAGGTAATGCTTATTGGTTAGGCATAAAATGTGGCTTAAATATATGAAAGGTTCTTTGTTAGGCTCAAATGAGTGACTACGGATATTAACAATAGTTATATTGAAAGGCTCAATCAATCCAAATAAGGCCTAAATAATTTCTCTTTCTAAATACTATTTAGAATTTCACCTTAAGGGATGATCAAATAGATTCTAAAACAAGGTAGATTTCATTAACTTGCATAACTCACTGCAAATTTTCTCTCAATAAGAACACAAAAATCAATCATGAACATATGCATAAAATTTTGAATCAATCTAATCAAAACTAGCAAGCATATCACATGATTAATGTAAGTATCTTCATTAGTATGTTACATTCTTTATCCTAGTCATGACAACAAATTTTTATCATTAAGTTCATATGTTTCATATCAGGCATGCATGCATTTAGTTTTCATATATTTATTAATTTCTACCCAAATCATGTTTAAAAGCATTCTAAAAGAAATTCCCTAAAAATTTAAAATGTATACTAAATATTAAAGTAGAGAATTAATTTCCCTCTCCCAAACTTAAATTGCATATTGTTCCCAATGTGCACATACAAATATGAAAAGTAAAAGGAAAGAAAACTTCATTAGTCATGGCAGACTACATATGTCATCAAAATGCTCAGCCTTGTTGCACCATTGCTCTCCAAATTTATTCACCTACAAAGCAAAAACAATAAAAATATAAGTCAAATAACGTTGGGTTTCCTCCCAACCAGTGTCATGTTTAACGTCCTTGACTATATGGCTATATTAAGTCATAAGATACATTCCTATGTGTCCATTTACTTTTAAGTTTTCTTGGAAATAGTTTGAGTCTTGATTTACTCAATCATACTTTATATTTTAGTTTAAAACATGGTTCTCAATTCTATTATCATGCCTTATTTTTGTTTTCTTTTTAAACTTTTTAACATTCTTATATGTACTCCACCATAACTCATCTAATTTATGTATTTCTAGCATATTTTCACCTCTCTAATAGACTCCTCTTCTTGCTCACTAAATTGAGGATGGGAGGGTAAAAGTGTGAGGCCTAAACTTGGTGGCCCTTCAATTGATGGTTTTGGCTTAAATCCTATTTCAAATTTTTCATAAACGCCTTTGATACACACATGAGAGGCATGTGCTCAAAAAAGTTCACATAGTTCACAATATCAATCTTTGATTCCATAGTTTCAAAGTTAAAATAGGTTGAGTTGTTTTTTCATGAGTTTATGTCCTTATTCATAACATCATGTGTAATAGTCTTAAGTGTAAGGCAACTCAATAGATTCTTTTAAGTTATCCTCACAATTAGTAACATTTATCTTAAAGCATTCATTAGCATTATAAATATTAGGGGCTTCAAATGATTTAAAAAATTTAAACATTACTTGTTCATCTTTCACTATCATTGTAAGCTCACCCTTTTGTACATCAATAAGAACTTTTCCAATTGTTAAGAATGGACGACCAAGTATGAAAGGAATGTTAGGATCCTCTTCCATGTCTAGTACAATGAAATCCACCAGAAATAACTTTTATAATTTTACTAGCTCATTTTCTACCACATCTTAAGGTTTCTTAATTGATCTATCCGCCAATTTTTAATTTTATTGAAGTGGGTTTGGGTTTACCAACCCCCAATCTTTTGAAAATTGATAATGGCATAAGATATATGCTAGAACCCAAGTCACACAGTGCCTTGTCAAAGTGGATGTTCCCAATAGTGCAAGGGATGTCAAAACTACCTAGATCTTTCAGATTTTATAGTAATTTTCAAGAGAGGATGGAACTACTACCACTAGCCAGGGTTATGGTTTCATTATCTCCAAGCCTCCTTTTCTTATACAAGATGTCCTTTAAAAATTTGGCATAAGAAGGCATTTGTTCAAATGCATCTGCAGATTATGTGCAGCTTCTTAAAGACTTCTAGAAATTTCAAAAACTACATATCTGAATTTTTCTTCTGTAATCTTTGAGGGAAAGGAATAATGGGTTTGTAGAGGCTGTTTTTATTTAGCTGAATTATTTCCTTTTTATTAATCTCTTTATCCCCTAATTCCTCCTCATCCTTGTTAGTTTTCAATTCCTCCTTATCCCTTTGGTCTCATGGTCCTCCTCATACTTTTGAGTCTCATCTTCCTCCTCTAGAGTTTTACTATTCCTTTAGGCTATGGTATTGCAATGCCCCTTACTTTCTCTTCTTGGGTTTATAATTTTTTCACTTGGAAGGATATCTTGAGGCCTTTAACTTATGACCTAGGAAAGTTGCCTCATTTAAGTCTCTAAATTTTGAATTGAAGCATCTTGATTTGACACTTTTTGTTTTTATTCATTGGATGAAGTCTTTCATTATTCCCATTAAAGCATTTGTATTTTTGTCCATAGGTGGCTTATTCTCTTAGGCTTATGATTATTGTGGTTATTTGAAGACTAGGTGGTGGAAATGATTGACGGTTGAATTGATTATCACCTTGATTGTTGTTATTACTCCAAGAGAAATTTGGATGTTTCCTCTATCCTAGGTTATATTTGTTTGAGTAGTTATTATTGTTTTGATTCACATTACCCATATAGAATGTTGATTTAGGATTATTTAAAAAATTATCAAACAAATGGGCTCTACTACAAAACACACAAGATACCTTTCAATATTGGACCTGATTTATACTTGCAAATGAGTTTTGAACCTTCAAAAGATTAATTAAAGATGACAGTTAAGCTATAAATGCAGTGATATAATTTACATCATGTACTCTAGCTATACTCTTTTTATGGTTGACATTCTATCCATTGGCCATTGATAATTATTGCTAGCCATTTTTTCAAGTAACTCATAAGCTTGATTGTAGGATTTGGCTAGAAAAGCTCCATTAGTGGATGTATCAATAATGGTTCTTGTTTTGAGCATTGAGACCATTGTAGAAAGTCTTGATTTGGATCCAATGAAGAATACCATAGTGAATACACTTCCATAGCAATTCCTTGAATCTTTCCCATGCTTCATATAAAGATTCTCATTCATACTATTGGTAGGAGTTAATATCATTCCTAAGCTTGGCATTCTTTGTTGGTGGGAAGTATTTGATCAAGAATTTCTCTACCAAATCATTCCAAGTAGTGATGGAATCAGGTGGCATAGAGTTTAGCCAAGCTCTAGCATGGTCTCGCAAAGAGTAAAGGAACAATCTAAGCCTAAATACCTCCTCGATCACACCACTGTATTTAAATTAATCTACAACTTCAATGAACAATCTGATATGCAAATGAGGATCCTCTATTGGTAATCTATTGAATTGTTCAACTATTTATAGCATTTGAAACATCACTAGTTTTAGTTCAAACTGATTAGCTTATATATTGGGCCTTGTAATACTTGGATTCACCCTTTTCAACATACGTCTAGCATATTCATTCATAAGTCTATCCCTATCATCAATTAAAGGAATTTGGTTGTTCCAATTTTTCTCATTATTGTTTATTTCTAATGGATTAGTCATTTCTTCCACATGGATGAGAACTTGTTGTTTTCTTATTGATCTCAAAGTACACTCAATTTCGGCATATAAAGGTAAGATTTCTCCCTCATAGACTTTTCTCATGTAATAGACTCAAATATGTATCTAGTTAAGTGAGAATATTTTCACCTTATGGCATAAGTGTTTAGGTTATATCTCTAAAAATATAATTCAGAGGCTTGTGTTGGATATAATTCTTAAAACCCTATATTTGATAGATTTTCATGTCTATGTTTAGTGCATTCAAGAAAAATGAATAAACTTTGCGAAATTAGGTGCTAAAAGAGCTACATACATCTTAGAACTCATATATACTGATACTTATGGTCCATTCCCTATGGCTTCATAGATGGATAATAGTACTTCATTATATTCATAAATAATTACTCTAGGTTTAGTGACCTTTTGACATATGAGAAATCGTAATCCTTTAATGTTTTCAAGTCTTTCAAAGATAAAGTTGTAATTCAAATTGGAAAAAAAATATTAAGGCTGCCAAATCAAACCATGGTGGTGAGTGCTATTGGAGGTATAACGGATCAAGAGAACAACATCCATCATCGATCATAAGTTTCCTCATTGAGTATGGAATTGTTCTGAAATACACCATACCAGGAAAACCTAGCATGAATGTTGTTACAAATTAACGAAATGGAACTCTTAAGGATATGGTAAGGAGTATGATTAATCATTTCTCCTTGCCACAGTCACTTTGGAGAGAAGCTTTAAAAACCGCAGTGTACATCCTTAACAGGGTACCGAGAAAAGCAATTGCCATAAGCTTTGGATAGGTAAGAAGCTGAGCATTAGGAAAGAAGCAAAGTATTACACACTTGCACATTTGGGGTTATCCAACTAAGGCACAACCTTATAGGCCATATGAAAGAAAACTGGACTCAATGATGATTAGCTACTATTTCATTGGTTACGCTAAATTATCTTGGGGCTACAAGTTTTATAATCCCATATCAACATCCTTCTTTGAAATGGGAAATGCAATATTCCTTAAGGATATTAAGTTTAGGAGGTAAGAAAACATAAAGAATTTTGTGTTTGAAGAAAAATCTATTATTGGCGATGATCAGGTCTCTATACCTATTGTTGTTCAAGGCATAATTCCAGCAATAGATAACTTTGTTTAGGTTCCTATAGTACTAAAGAATATGTCTAAATTAAAACTAAATAAATAAATAACTAAAAAAATTAAAATTAAGAAAAATAACTAAAATAAAATAAAATAAAAAATTAATTTCTAGTATTTACAATCCCTAGCAACGATGCCAAAAACTTGATCCAAAATGAATTTTATTCAATGAATATGCAAATATGCATATCACAATAAATAATATAATGATAAGAAAAGATCGTTTCCACATAGATTACATTATTAGAAACTAATTTCTAAAACGAAAAAATCAATTTCTTTGTGTTTTTGTATTTAAAAAAAACAAAATTAAAATAAATAAAAATCATTTATTATTTCAAATTTGGAAACTAAGAAGATATATGAGAAAATATCTTAGAATACTTAATCCCCTAATTTTTTAAACATGAATCCCTAAAATTCCCCTAATATAATTATCAATTAATTACATGATCAATTGAATCTAAACATGTATTCCTCTCTCAAGTAAACTACAAACTTTATAATAATTAGCTTAATCACATTCTTATGTCAATTAAATTGCATACTACTCATTAAGTTCATCAATTATGGATCATATATATATAAGAATCATACATCTTTGCTTAAAAATTATGCATGTTATTTAATCAAGACAAATAGTTAAATAATTCTCTCAAATCTATTTCATTGCCTCTATAGATCAATTGTTGCCTAAACAATTAATAGCATAAAAATAGTGTGATATAATATAATTAAAATAAAATCATAATTGGGGTAAAATATTATATCATCATATGATAAATATTGGGTTCATAAGACCCCTAGATTAATAAATTAACTATGAATAATTTTGTTCATAAAACTCATATTTTTCATAAATAAAGACATAAAATTGTCAAAGAAATGAGTAGAATAAGAAATACAATCAATCTCTTGAATTGTAGTACCAATCTTTTCTTAAATCTCTACCAAAGTTGTATCTCTTTTTGAATTTTTCTATATTTTTTTCTCTTTATAGCTCCAACAATTGGTAAAAATTATGTTAATTATAGCTCATTAAGGTTTATGGGGTAATTAGAGGATTGGTAGAATCTAGAACGTTAGATCAAATTCAGATCAAAGGTTGAAATGAAAAAGAAGAAAATTTACAATGCCGACCAATAGGAGTATGACATATGGCATGCATTTTTCAGTTGGCAAATTAGAGAGTGATGCATGGCAAGGGAAACTAGTCTCGATCAACAAAATGTAAGTCATTGACACGTGGTGCAACATGATTCACGATAATTGATGGCATAGTGCACTGGTGGAATGGCTGGATAAATCAATTGAAGACGCATGGCGAAGGAGTTGAGCCTCTATCCTTTCGTGGCATCCACGTGGCTTGCCTAATTAGGTCCTATGCTTGCGTGGCATCCACATGGTGTCTTCTGATTGGTCCTGCTTTAAAAATTCATAAAAAATTCTAAAAATTATATTTTCACCCTTTTTCACTAGAAAGTTAATATTTTAATGTTTTTAACATCAAAAATACTACTTATATAATAAAATGAGCAAATATTAAGTAAAAAACTGCAATTATGGCTCTACTTTCATAGAGTCATCATATGATCAGCTCTAATATGAGTACAATCTGAGTCTTTGTCGTGTATGTTACATCATTTAAGATTTAGACTCTTATTGGAAAGCATTTTATGTTTTTTTGTTGCATGATTCCTTTCCTTACTATGTAACATGCCTTCTGATTATGTTGTGTATTTCTTTACTTGTGTTGTTCTATTGCTTGTGAAGACGAGTCTTTAAGGAGTTAGTATCTTTTTATCCTAATAGTGTATCAGGTGTCAAACTCTTTCAATTGGTATCAGAATGAGTACACCCTTTTTGGCTTGACCGCTCCAATATTGATCCTTTCCTCTCTTCTCTGTGTTTAAATACTTTAATCTTTTATGATGAATGATGTGAGAGGTTGTTTTGGTATACATCCTAAATTTAATGGAAATTTACTTTTATTAGAGATCTCAGATGTGTCCTCTTCAAATAATTCTGGCAGTATCTCCAATTTGAAGAAAGATATTTGTATCTTGGAAAATGAAAAGACTATTCTTAATTCCCCATTGGATAATTATGAAGTAGAACTTAATGATCTTCAAGTTCAAGTTGATTCTAATACTCTCAAAGTCAAGCATCTTGAAAAAGATTTGTTGAATAAACATGAAATGTCCAAGTCTCTCCATCTTTAACTGTATGAAGCTGAAAGAAAATTAAGGAATATCGAGGCATCAATCAAAAATGGTCTCTTGGAAATAATTGTTTTGAAAAGTGTTGATTATTAATGATTCTCATATTCCTTCCTCCTCCTCTATTTAAGATCCTACTTTCTCTGTAAGGAATCTGGTGATGACTATACTTCTATTGTGTTAAGTGCAAACAATATCTCTCTATTTCCTATCTCAAGTACCTTTGGATTTTTCTCTACCTTCACCACTCATAGAGAATCTGATAAATTAGTCTTTCTCTTTTACTAATGAAGTAATTGTGCTTCTCTAGGAGTCAAAGTCCTCTCAAGTTAAAATTAATTGTGATATGAACATAAATTACAACATTGTTCATATTTTACTTAAGGTTCAAGCATTTGATTATTGATACTTTGATAATGGTTGTTCTTGACATATGACTAGGGATAAATCCTTCTTCACCAAACTTATTCTTACTAATGATGGGTCTATTACTTTGGAGATGGAAATAAAGCTTTGATTTATGGAAAAGTATCCATTAGTGGCCTAGAATACCTAAGCTTAAGGATGTTCTAATTGTAGAAGATCTCAAGGAAAATCTTATCAATATTAGCCAAATCTATGACAATAAGTTCTTAGCCAAATTCACTCACAGGGAGTGTATAATGTATAATAGTTTAGGAAATATCATGGTTAAGGTTACCAGGTCTGAAGATGACTATTATTGTGTTGGTAACTCACCTAAATTTTTGTGAAATATGTTAAGTCTCAATACAAAAGAGCTTTAGCACTAATGTTTAGTGCATGTTAACTACTAGCTCTTGAAGAAGATTTCTAGCCTTAAGACAATTAGAGGTCTTCCTTCCATCACTTCTCTACCTAAACATGTGTGTGATCCTTATCAGATGGGTAAGAAAAGTAAGAGCCAACATAAAAAAGAATCAACATCTCTCTACAATGAGATCTCTTAAGCTTTTACATATGGATTTGATGGGTCATATAGGAACTGCAAGTATTGGTAGGAGAAAACACATCATTGTGGTTGTTAATGATTAATCTAGATTTTTATGGGTTATGTTTCTAAGAGAGAAATCAAAAACTTTTGCTAAGTTCAAGACTTTGTGTATCAAATTAAAAAATGAGAAGTTTGAATCTATTGAAAATATCGTCAAAATCATAAGTGATCATGGGAAATGGTTTTAAAATTTAGAGCTCAAGACTTTCTTTGACAATATAGATATAAGCATGAGTTTTCCATTCCAAAGACCCCTTAACATAATGGTATTATTGAGAAAAAGAGTAGGGTCATTTAAGAAATGGCTAGAGTAATATTGACTAGTAAGATTTTGGCTAAACAATTATAGGTTGAAGTTGTAAACACCTCATGCTACATCTTAAATCGTTGCTTCTTGAGACCTGGCACGTACCAATCATCTTATGAACTTATGCATGGGAAGAAGCCTAATGTAAAACACATTTGCATGTTTGGTAGCACATGTTACATTCTCAGAGATAAATAGAATTTAGAAAAGTTTGAAGTAAGGAAGGACCATGGGATATTCCAACAATAGTCGTGTCTATCGTGTCCACAATCTAAGAACAATTTTGAAAGTTATGGAGTTTATCAAAGTAGAAATCGATGATTCTAGAGCCACTAAACTAGTTGAATCTAAAGATAATGATATTTTTGGTCATTGGGGATCCTTAGAAAATTCCCCAGATGATGTTAAGACATTTTCTACTATCACTTTGATTGACCCCCTAAAGACTATTGAATGAGATGAAGAAGAAAAATCTTGTCTTCCCAAATGGACCAAGGATACTCATTTTGTTGATAACATTATTGGTAGTGTTGAAGAAGGTGTCTAAATAAGATGTTAGATATAAGAGACATTAAACTATATGTGTTTAACCTTTTCCATTCTTCCTAAAAATGTTAAGAAAGCCATGTATTACATACATTAGGTCAACTCTATTAAGGAGGAACTTACTCTATTCCAATGGAATGATGTCGCATATCTTATTTCCATACCTTAGTTTGTTGTACAATAACAAAGAGAATGAAAATGGCATGATTTCTCAAAATAAGTCTTGTTTTACTACTCCAAGGTACACTCAGATAGAACTTATCAACTTTAAAGAAACTTTTTCCCGAGTTACTCATCTTGAGTTTGTGAGATTACTCATAGGATTGTCTTGTTACTTTTTAAGCTTTATCAGATAGATATGAAGAGTTCCTTTCATAAAGGTGTAATCAAAGAGGAAGTTTATGTTGAACAACCGAAAGGTTATGAAGACTCTTACTTTCTAGACCATGTAATGAGATTAAAGAAAGCCATGTATGGCTTAAATTAAGCTCTATGAGCTTAATATGAGCATCTTACTATGTTTTTCCTCAACAATGGGTTTCGGAGTGGAGGTGGTGACAAAATCTTATTTGTCTTAAGAAATAAGGTTAATGTTGTTGGCACGTAGGTGAACATAGATGACAATATTTTTGGATTCACGAAAGATAGCCTTGCTTAAGACTTTACAGTAACTATGCAAAATGAATTTGAAATGAGCTTGGTTAGAGAGTTAAAGTTCTTCCTTGGGTTCAAGTTACGGAGATGAAAGATGGGACTTTCTTTCTCAAACAAAGTATGCCAAGGAGCTTTTGAAGAAGTTTGGACCGGACAATGCAAAACTTACTCACATACCTATCACTAGCATATACTATTGCATGATTAGAAGTCTTCTATACTTGATTGCCAGTTATCTTGATATCTCATTCAGTGTTAGAGTGTGTGCTAGATTTTATGCTAGTCTTAAAAAGTCTCATCTCATAGTAGTTAAAAGAATCATAAAGTATGTCAATGGTACTTCATAATTTGGTATCCTCTTGACACTATAACATAATTGGTTGGGTATTCAGAATTTGACTGGGTAGGGTGTAATGATGACTGGAAGAATACATCAGTTGGTTGTTTCTACTTGAGTAAGTCATTGATATCTTAGCATAGTAACAAATAGAGTTATGTGTCTCTTTCTACTATTGAAATTGAGTATATTATTGCTAAGTTGTTGATAAATTCTTAAAAGTACTGAATATTGCATGATTTATTTGAACTTTAATGTCAAAAATATATGTATTTGTATAATTTTATTATTATTTTAGCAAATCTATGTTTTTGGAATCATGGGTATGTTTTGCTATTTTTCAATATTTTTAGCTTCAAATAGATTAAAAAATCAACATATGAAAAAATCATTCCTAAAAGCACTCAATTGCATATAAGAAGAATTCATAGATAACATATGTAAGCCTTACGTATGAAATAACCAAAATTTATAAGGGGGGTGAAACAAAAAGAATTTGAACAAACATAATTTAATGCATGCAATAGTTAGTGCTTTAGATGTACGACAACACATGTGTAAATACGTATTAGATTGAAGTAGGCTGTGGTGGTGGAAAAGTATGCCTTGGCACCTGACCATACAATCCACTTTTTTTAATTTTTGCAACGTTTTTCTACCTATATAAACACCCTCTTATTGTAAAAGACACATCAATTCAGCCAACAATTCTAATTTCTTCAAAAACTTCTCTTTGAGAATTTTGTTATAGTTTTAGGTTTATATTTTTCTTAGTTTAATGTGGTAATTTTTTTATCCAATAAACAATATTGGAGGATCTTTTTGGAGTTTTTTCATATACAAATCAATAATGAAACTCTATACATTGAAGGATACTTTTGACATATAAATTTTAAATGTATAAATTAATTTTCAAGATTAATTTTGTGCGTTGTTATAAATGCTACTTTTAATATTCTTATTATTTATTAACTCTAAGCATATCTAGCTAAAAATATTATAGGATATTAGTTATTTTGTTATGCTTGTAAAATATTTATTTAGGTAAATATTTTTATAAAATAAATCGATTTTTATTTCTTCATTTAAGAATTTTAGAAAACTTATTATAGAAAAATATATTGATAACATATTCTTTGTATTAAGTTTAAAAATATGAAAGTTAGATTTACGGTCTGATTATTTAGATCTGATTTAGAATAATATTTTATTTTAAAGATTTTTGATAAAGATTTCTCATTGAAAAATAAATTGAGAATATATTTTTCGTAATAGATTTAAAATCTGAAAGATAATTCTTAGATACATCAATCATAAATCTAACTTTGACACTTTGAATGAGATTCTAAATTATTGCTCCATCTTAACTAATTGGTAGGCCCCATCTAAGGATATTAATTTGTTTTTCTTATCAAAGAATTTAGGCCCTATCTAAAGACATTTTCATATAAAAAAATCACTAATATTAATTTATATATTTAATAATCTAATTAGTGTGAGTAGGTATCATTAGTCAACTAATATATCCCAAAAATTCACCATTAGGTATATAATGTTTATTTGCCTTATGTTTGTTGAATCAAATCTATCTTTAATTTTATCCCATTAGAATTGGATTTTTGAAAATCACTAATATTATTTTTTTATTTTTAAGAATTTTGTTAAATTATTTAAAAACTATTTAGTTCCTCTTTAGACTGACCTTGGAACTATACTTATCCATTTTTATAAAGTGATTCGTGTACTTGCAAGCTATTTATCAAATATAAAATTTATGCATCAATTGTGCTACTCTCAATTGCTATGGATGATAACAGATGCTATCATACTATGAAATTATAGTAATAAACCTGACCTCGCTTTATCACAATATGAGTGCTATTTGTATTTCAAAAAATATGGTCTAATAATCAAAGACCAAACATATTGACATTAGACATCACTTTGTAAGAGACTTATTGGAGTTGAATATGTTGTCTTTATAGTATATAAGTACTAATCTTCAACTCGTTGATATTTTTACTAAGCCTTTAGATTGTCTTAGGTTTGAGTTCCTAAGAAAGGCTATTTATGTCTGCATCTCTCCGTGAGATTACTTATATGTTCTTCATATTTTGTAAGCCTTAAAAACCTTGTGTCTTGTACTTTGTCTTCTATTTTTGTTCTTTCCACTTGCATATGTTACTTATTATTGTGTTTGGTTTAATTTTCTCTACTATGTTGCATGAGTGTTAGGATTATTTCATTCTTATATGTCTTTCTACCTCCATATAGGGGCATTCTTTTGATTTTCTATGTCAAAAAATGGAAGAAGTTTATGTGCACAACTCAATGTTTGTTAACATATTGTGTGTTGCTGATGCTTATTTTTTCAAGTGTACGAATCGTTCAAGTAATAAAGTGTACAAAAGTACGGATATCAAACCCACAAGGAATGGCGTTACTAAGTACCGAAATTGACTAATCCTAATTTTATTTGAAAACCGAATTGTTGAAATTGTTTAAGAAGAAAATTAACTTAAAAATAAATGCAAATAACAAAATTGAATGTTGTTCCCAAATGATTAAAAACTCTAAGGCATTTGATTTCGCTAAATCAATTCAATCCGATTTCAAGTCATGTTATATGAGAATCAAAGCTAAAAGTGATGGTTGAAAAACCCAAATTTACCTAATACTCTCTCTCGAGTTATATTAGAATTACTTATCTATAAAAACCAACTATATTTCTATGAAGATTTAATCACAAACAAGCACATTACAATTTATGGAATTTCTAGAATAACCACATACATCATGCATTAGTTCTCACACTCGTATTCAACATACGGTATTTATCACAAGAAGCATTCATTACACATCTCCTCTCGGTCTCAATATAATGCAACAAATCATCTAAATTTTGGCCAAAAATTTAAAAGCATTAAACATGGAAATAAATACTCAACTTGAAAACAATGACTCATATAACAATAATAAAAGAAATCAGATTTTCTTGATTCAACTACATCATAGCCTTAGCAAAAAGGAATTAGTTCATAACGGAAATAAGAACAACCATTATCTCAATTGAATCCATGAATAACAAATCTGAATAAAATGCAGAAAATAAAAGCTAAGGAGAAGAGATGAAAAACTCTTGAAGATGAAGACTTGGTAGCAACAAAGGTGTTGATCCATCAAGCTTCTCCAAACTTTCTCTCCAAAATTGCCTTTTCTCCTCCAAAAATGACTCAGATCTGCTCTCTCTTCCATGTGCCTCTTTCTCCATCATATTGTATATATAGATCTAGGGTTTTGGAGGCAATTTTGGAACAAAACAACATAAAAAATGTGTTTTCGGACGAAACTTGCCAGCGGCGACATTATTCTCGCCGTGGCGAGATTTCTGGAAAAGTTACGATTTTGGTTCTGTTGATTCTCACCGGTGGCGAGATTAATGTGGCTGGCGGCAATTTATGTTGGTTGGCGGCAAGATTACTTTAGCCGGTGGTGAGATTAATTTGGCCGGCGGTGAGATGAATTTGCCAAAACCTGTGCTCCCTGCATGATTTTCGCTGTATTCTCTGTAATATTCTCGCCGGCGGCGGAATTCCAAATTTTGAAACTTTGTTTTCTTTTTATTTGCACTCAATCCCGATCATTGAAATTTGTCCCAAACTTCTCCAAAATCATGATTTTACTTGAAATTGCACTTTAAACATGAAATACCCATGAAATGACATTTGTGGATTAAATAATCAAATAAATGCAATTTTCACACAAATATCAACATTTAAATCATAACAAAAATGCAATAATTTAACTCTTATCAACAACCCCGAAGCAGCTTCTTTCTAGTCTCTAACAAGAAAAGCGATCTATGAATAAATTCAAATGAGACATTAAACGAGAAATTCAAAGAAAATTTATTCTATTTACAACATTACATTAAGCGTATGCAATAAGCCTTTAAACCCCTAGGTGGCCCTAGTAGGATGAGTTGTAGTCTCGTGAGGGCTTCCAGTGATGATACCCACAAACATCTTACCTATAACTATCCTAACTCAAAACAATAAAATCACACAATAATTAATTTGCACAAATGTCTCAAAAATTGTAAATAACACACAACACATAGAATAATTAAATATCACCTAAGCTTTAAGAAATCTCAAATGCCAATTTCACTTTTATTATTGACTCTTAAACATCCATCAAACCACAAACCAATAGCCATAATGCACGGATAATATTATGCATAACATCCACAAACAAAAAGGTGAAATCTCAAACTCCATAGGCTCACTTTTCAAACCTCTCTCCACTAATGAAGGAAAATACACCACTTTGGATCAATAGGACTTTATGAGGCTTGTAATGTTAGGCTTAGGTATTTGGTCAAGAAAGAACGAGAAGTGTCAAAATACAAATAAGAGCACTTATTACATTAAACACAACCAATTAAGTAAAAGAGTAACACCATTTAACCCAAATTGTTTCTTCCGATCATAACCCATTTTTCCAAAGATAAACAAAGTTCTTCCTCAATCTTTCACCTCAGTACATCCATCACTAAAACTCTTTTATTTACTAGAAGTGAAGGCTTTGTTCTTCTTCTTTTTTTCTTACTCCAATTGCTCTTGAAAAGCCAACCACTTTCTTCCAATATATGTGGAAATTGTTTTTTTCTTTTTTTTGTGTTTTTTTTTCATCCTTACTCCAATTGCTCTTGAAAAGACATAACCCCCAACTAATTTATTCCAATATATGTGGAAGATTTATCCAATTGCTCTTGAAAAGCTTGTGTTCAAAATTAAGTGCTCTTAACAAATAAGGTAGGAATTATATATATATATATATATATATATATATATATATATATATATATATATATATATATATATTTTGGCTCAATAAAAGGTAGGTTATAGAAGGCAAAAAGAAAGAAAAGTAAGGCTAACAATATATTTAAATAGGCTCAAAGAGGTAACTAGTGATATAAGGATAACAAGGTAGGCTTAAAATGGCACAATCGATCCAAAAATGGCCTACATCATTTCCTAAATAGTGCAATTCCAAATTATTTCGCCTCAAGAGGTTTTCAAATGAGTTCTAGAGTTTGTTGAGATCACAAAAATGTCCATGAAAAATTCCCACATAAGACTTCTCTAAGCATTTAGACTAATCAACCAAATCATACCACATACCAAAAGAGTCGCCAACTAGGTAAAATCAATATTTGAAACTATCTTTAAACCAAAGCAAAATTTAATGTCTTCTAAAAGCTACTTGTTATCACAATCACATTATTATCATCAACGTGTAAATTAAAATAAGTAAAATGCAAATAAAATAAAAAAATAAAAAATAGAAATAAGACAATAAACAAATAAAAGAAATTAAATCAAAATGCAGAAAAATAAATGGAAAATCAAAATTACACACAAATAAACACATGAAAAAAACTACTAAAAATGAAGTGAAGAAAAGACTTACCATTTACCGCACCCCAACCAAAACCTTACATTGTCCTCAATGTACGAAAGAACAACGAGATCTCCTCTCCACCGGCGGCGAACGTAAATTTTAATTTATTTATTTATTTTATTTTTATTTTTTACCTGATGGGTTGCCTCCCATTAAGCGCTTTAAGTTATAGTCATTAGCTAGACTTTCTGTCATTCTTTACTGCAGTTGTTGTAACTCTAGAGAATCTTTCTATTTGCTGAATTCTCTGTAAAAATATGGCTTCAACCATTGTCCATTCACTTTGAACGTTCCCTTTGTTTCATGACTGATCTCAACTGCTCCATAAGGGAACACCTTGGTTACTAGAAAAGGCCCTGACCAACGAGATTTTAGCTTTCCTGGAAAAAGTATGAGACGAGAATTATAAAGCAACACTTTCTGTCCCACCTCAAAGTTTTGCCTCAAAATGTGCTTATCATACCAAACCTTCGTCTTGTCCTTGTATATTCGGGCATTCTCATAAGCATCATTCCTCATTTCATCCATCTCATTCAATTGCAACACCCTCTTTTCACCTGCTGCCTTAAGATCAAAATTCAGAATTTTAATTGCCCAATATGCCCGATGTTCCAATTCAACTGGAAGGTGACAAGCTTTTCCATACACCAATCAGTATGGAGAGATTTTGATAGGTGTCTTGAAATCTGTCCTATAGGCCCAAAGTGCATCATCTAGTTTCCTTGACCAATCCTTACGTGAGTTATTTACAGTCTTTTCAAGGATCCTCTTCAACTCTCGGTTTGACACTTCAACTTGTCCACTAGTTTGAGGATGATAAGGTGTTGCTATTCGGTGTGTTACTCCATATTTTTGCAACAAAGCCTCAAATTGGTTATTGCAAAAATGCTTACCTTCATCACTTATAATTGCTCTAGGTGTGCCAAATCTGGAAAATATGTTCTTCTTGAGAAAATTGATCACAACCCTAGCATCATTGGTAGGCAAGGCAATTGCTTCCACCAATTTAGAGACATAATCTACACCAACAAGAATGTATTTATTAGAATGAGATGAAGGAAAAGGCCCCATAAAATCAATACCCCAAACATCAAATAAATCAATTATCAAAATATTATTTAAGGGCATTTCATGTCTCCGTGAAATATTTCCGCTCCTTTGGCAATCATCACACATTGAAACAAACTTGAAAGCATCTTTAAACAATGAAGGCCAATAGAATCCGGATTGCAAAATTTTTGCTGCAGTTTTTGTTCCACCAAAATGTCCTCCAACTTCCTTCGAATGGCAATGACGAAGAATGCTTTCCATTTCTTCCTCCGGCACACATCTTCTAATAATTTGATCTGCACAATATTTATACAAGTAAGGTTCATCCCAAAAATAATGTTTCAAATCAGAAAAGAATTTCCTTTTTTGTTGATAAGACAAGTGAGGAGGTAAAATTTTCATGACCAAATAATTTGCATAATCAGCAAACCATGGAGTCGTTCGGATAGCAAGCAATTGCTCATCAGGAAATGTTTCATTAATTTGGTCTTCAACCTCAAGGTAATCTTCCTCCAACCTGGACAAATGGTCAGCAACCAAATTTTCGGTCCCCTTTTTGTCCCGGATTTCTAAGTCAAATTCTTGCAAGAGAAGAATCCATCTTAGTAATCGCGATTTGGCATCTTTCTTGGCTAGCAAATACTTAAGAGCAGAATGATCAGTATAAACAATGATTTTAGAACCAATTAAATAAGATCTAAACTTATCACATGCAAACACTACTGCCAAAAACTCTTTCTCAGTTGTTGCATAATTAAGTTGTGCATCTGTCAATGTCCTGCTTGCATAATAAATCACATGCAGCAACTTATTCTTCCTTTGGCCCAAAACAGCACCTATAGCATAGTCACTAGCATCACACATTACCTCAAATGGAACTCCAGTCTGGTGCACAAATTATAGGGGCCGAAGTGAGCTTCTCCTTCAAAAGGTTAAAAGCTTGCAAACACTCAGGAGAAAAATCAAACTGTGCATTTTTAACTAACAAACTACAAAGAGGTTTTGTTATTTTTGAAAAATCTTTAATAAATCTTCTATAAAATCCAGTATGTCCCAAGAAACTTCTAACGCCCTTTACAGTTGTTGGAGGTGGTAATTTTTCGATCACTTCCACCTATGCACGGTCCACTTCTATTCCCTTTGTTGAAATCCGATGGCCAAGAACAATTCCTTCTTGAACCATGAATTTGTGTCTTTACAACGCTGCATGACTAAAGAGAGATTATGCAAGCAATTATCAAAAGAATGACCAAAAACAGAAAAATCATCCATAAAAACCTCAATAAACTTTTCGACCATATCAGAGAAAATTGCTATCATGCATCTTTGGAAAGTTGCAGGTGCATTACATAAACCGAATGGCATCCTTCTGTATGCAAAAGTACCATAAGGGCATGTAAATGTTGTCTTCTCTTGATCCTCTAGTGCAATTGCAATTTGGTTGTACCCCGAATATCCATCAAGAAAACAATAATAAGCATGTCCAGCCAATCTTTCCAACATCTGATCAATAAATGGAAAAGGAAAATGATCTTTTCGGGTGGCGTCGTTCAAATTTCGATAATCAATACACACTCTCCACCCAGTCACTGTCCTTGTTGGAATAAGCTCATTGTTTTCATTTTCTACAATTGTGATTCCTCTTTTCATTGGTACACAATGAATTTGGCTTACCCAAGCACTATCTGAAATCAGATAAATTACCCCAGCATCCAAAAGCTTAATCACCTCAGCCTTGACCACTTCTTGCATTGTTGGGTTTAAGCGCCTTTGTGGCTGAATTATGGGCTTGTAATCCTCATTCATCCAGATTTTATGCATGCAAACAGAGTTGCTAATCCCTTTGATGTCCGCCCTTGTCCATCCAATTTCCGTTTTGTGAGTCCTAAGAGCTCCTAATAGCTTGTTTTCCTCTTCATCATTCAAGGAATTGTTAATAATAACAGGAAAAGATTCAGAGTCTTAAAGATAGGCATACCTTAGATGGGATGGCAGTGGCTTTAGCTCAATCTTGTTGGCTTCCTTCTTTACCACCGAGGTTGGAGTTTCATTTGTTCCCAACTCCTTGAATGTTCCATCACTGGACAAATATTCATCAAGTGCTGCCATTTATTCGGAACATTGCCTCACTCCCTCATCTTCCTCCTCAATTGTTGCAGATTTCACAAGGCAAGCTTCTAGTGGTAGCAATGGAGTTCTCTCCTCAAAAGTTTTCGAGATTATCCTGTCAAGAGTGTTAATTTGAAAACAAGAATGTACCTCACTTGGAAATTTCATTGCTTCAAAGACATCAAAAGTCACTTGTTCATCTTGCACCCGTAGAATGAGCTTTCCTTGCTGAACATCAATCAATGTTCTTCCAGTTGCAAGGAATGGTCTCCCTAATATCAACGGTACCTCTCTATCTTCCTCCATGTCAAGCACCACGAAATCTACAGGGAAAATAAATTTTTCAACTTTAATTAAAACATCCTCAATTACCCCTCGAGGATATTTCACCGATCGATCTGCTAATTGTAGAGAGATTGAAGTGGGCTTCACTTCTCCCAGGCCTAGTTTCCTGAAAACAGAAAGTGGCATCAAATTAATGCTTGCTCCTAAATCACATAGGACTTTATCAAAATTGCAACTTCCTATAGTACAAGGTATAGTAAAATTCCCTAGGTCTATCAATTTCTGTGGCAGCATTCTTTGAAGAACTGCACTACACTCCTCATTTAGCATGACAGTTTCATAATCTCCCAGCCTCCTCTTCTTTGAAAGAATTTCCTTCATGAATTTTACATACTTGGGCATTTGTTCCAACATTTCTACAAAAGGAATGTTAATATGCAATTTGTTAAAAATTTCCAAAAATTTATCAAATTGATTATCAAGCTTTTTCTTATTCAATCTTTGAGGATATGGGATAGGAGGCTCATATTTTGCATTTGGGGAAGGTTGAACATCTTGGGATGTTGATGGCTTTTCTTTAGATTCTTCCATCATTTTCTTTGATTTCCTCTAATTCTCAATTTCTCTACCGCTTCTCAATGTGATAGCCTTTGCATGCTCTTTGGGATTTATTGTGTCATTGGGCAACAATCCTTGAGACCTTTCTGCAATCTGCTTTGAAAGTTGCCCTAGTTGGTTTTGGATGTCCCTGTTGATTGCCTCTTGATTTCTAAAATTTGTTCTTGACTCCCCAATGAACTTTCCCAAAATTCCTTCCAAATCTGTTTGTTTCTTCTCTTGGGGTTGGTAGGAAGATGATGATGGTTTGAATCCCCCTTGGTTATTTCCCCATGACAAATTTGGATGATTTCTCCAACCTGGATTATAGGTGTTCGAATATGGGTTATGTTGGGGTTTTTGGAAATTTGAAACATAATTTGCTTGCCGAGCATTTGGTAAAGCAAATGGATTTCCAACTTGGCACTCAATAGTAGCATGATTTCTACCACATAAATCACATTGTGTAGTTGGTTTGGATTTGAATTTGGATGACAAAGAATCCATCTTTCTTGAAAGAACAGCAACTTGAGCCGACAAAGCATTCACTGAATCAATTCCATGCACTACTGCTGGTCTTTTTGCAATTACCCACTCTGAATGCCACTGATTGTTGTTTTCTGCCATAATCTCCAGCTGCAGCATCAATCATTGCACGATAGTTTGAAACCAACCCATTATAAAATGTAGATACTTGTAGCCAAATTGGTATACCATGATGTGGGCACTTCCGCAACATTTCTTTGAATCTTTCCCAAGCTTCATACAATGATTCTTGGTCATACTGTGTAAAAGATGTGATTTCATTCCTCAATTTTGTTGTCTTAGTAGGAGGAAAGAACTTGGACAAGAATTTCTGAACCAATTCATTCCATGTTGTAATTGATCCTGGTGGTAATGAGTTTAGCTACTCCTTGGCTTTATCCCAAAGTGAAAAAGGAAAAACCCTCAATCTTACAGCATCTTCGGACACACCATTTATCTTGTAAAGATCACACACCTCTAGAAAGTAAGCAATATATGCATTTGGATCATCCTTTGACATTCCCCTAAAATGATTTGTTTGAACCATTTGGATAAAGGATGGTTTTACCTCAAAGTTATTGGCTTGAATAGTTGGCCTCCTTATACCCGAAGTGTTTCCAGCAACATTAGGCGCAGCATAATCCCTCAAAGCCCTACGATTTCCACCTCCCTCAACAAATGATGGATCCATGGCTGATTGTCTATTAGGAGCTGAAGTTGAACATCTTCTCTCTCGATTTAGACGCCTATATGTTCTATCAATCTCTGGATCAAATGGAAGAAGGTTAAGACTTCTTGTACGTCTCATACAAAAATCCTACAACCAAAAAATCAACTAGCACAAAAACAACACAAAGTTACCTTCTTCTTTTTTTATGATAAATAAAATAAAAGAGCTAAATAAAAAAATTAAAAATGAAACAATGATAGAGCAAATTAACTTCAAATTAAAACTAAGATTAGGTAGTATCGATATTAATAAAATCAAACCATTCCCCGGCAACGGCGTCAAAAACTTGATGCTTTTTTTCGCAAGTGTACGAATCGTTCAAGTAATAAAGTGTACAAAAGTACGGATATCGATCCCACAAGGAATGGCGTTACTAAGTACCGAAATTGACTAATCCTAATTTTATTTGAAAACTGAATTGTTGAAATTGTTTAAGAAGAAAATTAACTTAAAACTAAATGCAAATAAAAAAATTGAATGTTGTTCCCAAATTATTAAAAGCGCTAAGGCATTTGATTTCGCTAAATAAATTCAATCCGATTTCAAGTCATGTTATATGAGAATCAAAGCTAAAAGTGATGGTTGAAAAACCCAAATTATTAAAAGCGCTAAGGCATTTGATTTCGCTAAATAAATTCAATCCGATTTCAAGTCATGTTATATGAGAATCAAAGCTAAAAGTGATTGTTGAAAAACCCAAATTTACCTAATACTCTCTCTTGAGCTATATTAGAATTACTTATCTATGAAAACCAACAATATTTCTATGAATATTTAATCACCAATAAGCACATTACGATTTATGGAATTTCTAGAATAACCACATACATCATACATTAGTTCTCACACTCGCATTCAACATACGATATTTATCACAAGAAGCATTCATTACACATATCCTCTTAGTCTCAATATAATGCAACAAATCATCTAAATCTTGGCCAGAAATTTAAAAGCATTAAGCATGGAAATAAATACTCAACTTGAAAACAATGACTCATATAACAATAAAAAAAGAAATCAGATTTTCTTGATTCAACTACATCATAGCACGAATTAGTTCACAATGGAAATAAGAACAACCATTATCTCAATTGAATCCATGAATAACAAATCTGAATAAAATGCAGAAAATAAAAGCTAAGGAGAAGAGATGAAAAACTCTTGAAGATGAAGACTTGGTAGCAACAAAGGTGATGATCCTTCGAGCTTCTCCAAACTTTCTCTCCAAAATTGCCTTTTCTCCTCCAAAAATGACTCAAATATGCTCTCTCTAGCGTGTGCCTCTTTCTCCTTCATATTGTATATATAGATCTAGGGTTTTGGGGACAATTTTGGTACAAAACAACATAAAAAATGTGTTTTTGGACGAAACTCGCCGGTGGTGACATTATTCTCGCCGTGGGGAGATTTCTGGAAAAGTTACGATTTTGGTTCCGCTGATTCTCGTCGGCGGCGAGATGCACTTGGCAGGCGGTGAGATTACTTTGGCAGGCGACGAGATTAATTTGGCAGGTGGCGAGATGAATTTGCCAAAACTCGTGCTCCCTGCATGATTTCACCGTATTCTCTGTAATATTTTCTCCGGTGGTGAGAATATTCTCGCCGGCGGTGGAATTCCAAATTTTGAAACTTTGTTTTCTTTTTATTTGCACTCAATCTCGATCATTGAAATTTGTCCCAAACTTCTCCAAAATCATGATTTTACCTGAAATTGCACTTTAAACATGAAATACCTGTGAAATGACATTTGTGGATTAAATAATCAAATAAAAGCAATTTTCACACAAATATCAACATTTAAATCATAACAAAAATGCAATAATTTAACTCTTATCAGTTGCACAGGATGTGAATGTTGGATTGCACTACATTTTGTTAACCAACTTGTATTCACTTAGGGGGACTGTTGCATGAAGTCAAGGAGAGCTGTGTACTTTGTATGTTTTTCTATTATATGTCTAAATATGCTTAGCTTATTACTGTGTACCTGTGTAGGGGTAGCCCAATAGTATCTAGATAGACTACATAATGTTTTTGTATGATATGTTTATGGAGTATATGCATATAGTTAGGTACACATTATATGTGAGCATGCATACATACACCACGGGGTTGATTTTCATAGTAAACATACTAGGTTGAGTGTTCTAGTTAATGTTTTGTTATGTTTGTGAGTATTTGTTGAAAATTACATAATAATACTTAAAAAGTAAAATAAATTTTTTGGGGAATATTTTGGTACCTTAATGACCCCCTTGACAAGAGGGGTTAGTGAGATACCCTAAAGGTAGAATATTTTTTATAAATACCCCCTCTTTATTTGTCTCTTAATTGGAAAATCCAAGTGAAACTATGCCATATTTTTCTTTCTATTTTGATTTTGTTTCATCAATCATCTTAAGTGTTTTTTTGTGTGTTTGTGATACGTACTTATGAGACTAAAATAGCCTTCTTAAGTTGTGAGTACTTAAGACTATTTTCCTAGTGATTTATGAACAATATTATGCTCTTAGGAATGGGCTAAGCTATATCTATGAATTCGCAAGGTAGTGATTGCTAACGGTTATGGCTGAGGTGGTTCCCACATTCTTATACATGTTATTGATCGATTGGTTACTAATCACATTGTTGTGTGTAGTGTTGGCTTTAGAGAAGAATAAACCCATGTGTTAGATCAAGTAATTATAGAGATAATGAGCAAGGGTAGCAATAGACATTTAGGTTAGAGTGGTCCCGACTGATAGAGTTACTTGCATTTATATTTTTATGGAATTATACCTATTCATTATTATTAGTGAATTGCTTGTTGTCTATTATTTTCCATAAGAACCCAAGGATTTTTATCCTATCGGCAAGGTTCTATGTGGGTTTACCTTGTTATATGGCTATGTTTGCATGATCAGTTATGGTGTGAGTACAATCTGAGTCTCTATCATATATGTTAAAAATATAAGATTTGGACTTTGATTGAAAAGCTTTTTTACTTTTTGTTATTGCATGTTTTCTTTCCTTACTATATTGCACATCTATTGTTTCCTAATTATGTTATTTATTCCATTACTTGTGTTGCTCTTGTGGATGTGTCTTTAATTAGTCAATATCTCCTTACCTTGGTAGTGTACCATATATCTTACTCTTTCAACATGTTAACCAAGTAGTAGCATCTCTGGAAAGAATGGAAGCGCATGCAATTGTTGAACTCCCATCCCAAACAAATACTAAACTTAGAGAGATTATCAATGTCATTAATGTGGATAGTGGCAAGAAATTAGACGAATTCCAAAAATTATCTACTAATGATATATCCAAAGAAGGGACTAGTGAAGAGAAAAAGACCATTAGCCCCCAAGAATCATATGTGGCACTAAAGGTAGTATCAAAATCTTCTTCTTTTTAATAATGATCTTGCTTTATCTCTTTCAAAAAATTCAACAAATCATAATCATGAAAAGGAAAATTTCAAGCCATTCCCCAAGGATAACAAGGAGATAGGTGTGTGGAAAAATGTGTCTAGTATGCTTCAAAGGAGATTACCATCAAGATGCAAGGACGCATATTATAGACAATTAACTCGACAATTTGGCATCACACACTTTAAGATCTTTAATGATGGTGGATGATAAAAGTGGTACAATAAGGTTAAAGATGTTAAACCAAACGCTTCGAGGAAGGCAACCCACCAGATTTGTTTTCAACTCTCTCATACTTAAATTTTTTTTAATATTATATTGATACATATACTTACATTGAGAACAATGCAAGAATTAGATGTGTGAGAGAGAAAACATATCTTTATATTTATTTCTCTCTATTTTATTTTCTTTATTAGTTTAATATGTTTTAGAACCATAATTTTTTTTATTTTATTAATTATTTATTATATATTTAAATTAATTAGAATCAATAAATACACTTAGAATTAATAATATGATATTTTGTTATTTTATGAAATCTATGATGAAATCAACTAAACAATGTTAGGTTTTAAATGATAATGGATATTAACAAAATCTTGGTATTGTTCCTAAGTGAAGACAAATTTATGATAACTTTGCCAAACATTTGGGTGTACAATAGCTAAGTTGGTGATATGTATAAAAAACTATGTGCTTAAAGTTGTGAAAAATGTTATGAATTTCTTGAAACTTTGCTATGATTTTAATGAACATGATGATTAGGATGCTACAAAAAAAAGTTTGCATATTAAAAAAAGATTGGCAAAAATAAAATAAAATAAGCCAATAATGATGTTTGAATCCAAAATACTAAAATTTGACCTTGTTTTATTGACAAACTTGGTTTTAGGATAGTGTTATTTATACATCTCTTTCTCTTACTCCATAGACTCATGAATTTTTTGTTTTTTTTTTCTTTTCCATTTCATTTGATTTAATCAACATGCCTAGTTACATTACAATTAAATAAAAGACCTTTTGATTTTAGGAAATACTTTTAATGAGTGAAGATACAACTATAAGAAAAAACTTATAGTGTTCAATTATAATATGAAGAAAATAATGTTTTATATGGAGAAATAATGCTTCAATTTATTTAAGTTATATAAATTGATTATTGCTAACAGATGTCGATCACAAAAACACTTTAAGCATGATTATTATATAGTAACTAAAGTGAAGGGATGACTAGAGATACTATTTATCATTTATTAGAATTTGAAGCCATAATATTTCTTAGCCTCTAAAATAAAATGTCTAAAAACTTATCTTCTCTATTATGGGTATTGACTTTTCTCAAAGATTAACAAAGAGTAGGTGTAGGAAATTTGATAAGTGATACTTTATACAAATTTTTAGCTATTAAATTCAACATGTTTATGCTCATTTTATTGTTATCATGTGTTATAGATTATTTATTTTATATTTTATGAGAAAATATAAGTTTTTAGAATTTTTGGGATATGTTTATTAATTTTATTTGACAAGTGGATTACTTAGAACAAAATGTGAATGTACGTAGAAATTTGAATGTATCTAGTAAAAAAGAGTCCAAAAGGACACCATTTTGAACCAACTAGGGCCAAACGCAAGACAAATGGCATTTCATGCCAAATTTCTACATTCAAATTTGTCTTGTGTTTGGCCCTAGTTGGTTCAAAATGGTGTCCAAAAGGACACATCATTCTCCTTCAATCCATGCCAAATGACATGTTATTTGGCCGACAATCATTTCACTCAAAACCTCTGTGTTGTTTCACTGTTCATGTGCTAATCTACAATTTGGACATGTGGGATGCTATTAACCCTCATTTGTCTCCATCCAATATTTGTGACCATAAAATCCAATTTAAAACCCATATAAATACCCACAACATATCATTTTGAAGAGGATGATGAAGGAAATTCATAAAAAAGAATAGAGAGAAAAATTTGAAATACTATCTGGGAGCATTTTTAAGAACTTTTGAAGAAAAATTTAAGAACAAGTTCAAAGATTGGTGTATCTAATTAAATTGGCTTCACTTTCTCATAAAAAATAAGATTCTTCTATCCTCTCTCTCCCTATAGTTATGAATTGTTTAGTTATCTTTTTTGTATGTGTTGATTAATGTATAAATAAACAATTCATTGCAATTATGAGTAATTTTAAACCCTAAATTATGATTTAATATTAATTAAGTTATGCTTGAATAAAGTTTCAATTATTAATTTATTGATGTGTTTAATTTTATGTTTGAATGTCAAAGCATGCCAATTATTGAATAAGGTGTATAACTAGTTTAATATTTAGTTTTGTTTATTGTTAGATTATGAAGTTAGTATGAAATTGCTAATTGTTTTAATTTTATTAACAAATTGTAATTTTTATTACAATTGGAATTAAATGGTTAGGTTATAAATTATTAATAATATTATTTTCATATAATTTATTTATTACTTTTTTAGATTTATAGTGTAACAAATGAATTAAATCCAGAAATCATAATTCTAGGTTGTTCATGAGTTAGATTAATTAATAATTGACATGATATGTGCAAGTATACGGGTCGTGTGATTAATATAATTTACCTAAATATGGAAATCGATCACATAGGGAGTTATATAATTTATAACCGAATACCAATATGACTATTACCAAAATAATTTGGATAATAGAAATTATATAAAAATAAAAAATAAATGACAACTAATCATTCAAATAACAAAACTCAACAACAACGAAAATATATGAGAAAACGATCTAGGAATTAATCTCTCAATTTTCTAAGCATATGAATAACTAATTTTTTTCCAAAAATAATTACTAACCAATTATATGATCAATTAAATCTAAAATTGCATGCATTTCTCTCTCTTCTAAGCTACAAACAATATATTAATTAACCTCACACACTCTCATGCCAATTAGATTACATACTACTCATTAAGCTCATCAATTATATATCACACACATAAGAATCACACATCTATGCCTATAATTATGCATGTTATTTAATCAAAACAAACAACTAAATAATTCTATGAAATCTATTTAATTACCTATATAGATCAATTGTTGGCTAAACAAATAATAACATATAAAAATCATAATAAATAATATAATTGAATGCAATCACAAATGGGGTAAATTATTAGATTATTAACACATGTAGAAAATTGAGTTCACAATACCTCTAAATTAATATATTAGCTATTAATGTTCAAGTTCATAATGCTCTTATTTTTCACAAAGAAAGACCTTAAAACTGATAAGAAAGAAGAAGGATTAAAGTTACACCCAATATTTTAACTTATAAAAGTAATCTTCTCTTGAATCATCTCAAAATTGTGTCTTCTTCAATCATTTCTTGAACTTTTTCTCTATTTTCACTCCTCATGGTAGCTGTTAGAAATTTTATGTGAATGTTAATTGTCTTTAAATCTTGCCAAATTAGGGTTAATTAAGGTTGAAACAACTTAATATGGGTCATTATATTAATTCCAACAAGATTAAAAACATCATCTCAAAATTTGAGTAAAAATAATGTAGGTTGCTAAGTAAAAAAGTGCCTATCATGACATGGAGCTTGCTGATGACTAGTGGAAGTATGCACATAGTGGTACAAAATAATGCCCACCATGGCATGGAGCTATCTGATCACCAGTGGAAGTAGGCACATCATGCCATAAAAAAGTGTCTGCAGTAGCATGAGCTAATTTTTCCACTTTTGTCTCATTTTCATTCCATTTATTATTATTCCACCTATGTTGAAATAATTAAACGACACATAAGAATTTTCATAAAATTTTACACAAAATAAGACAAGTAGTTGGTTTAGAAGTGGACAAATAACTTTACTTTCGTACGGTTATGACACCCCAAACTTAACTATTTGTTTGTCCTCAAGTAAAACCAAATCTAACTAAACTAATATGGTATGGGAAGAACATTAATAAATTGATATCTATTAATACATGTATGTTCATTAAAAATTGTCTTCCTCAAATATTATTCAATTTTATAATAAGGAGGTTCACATATCCATCAATCAACATTCCATTAATGCAAGGGTATGCAAGGTTTTTGACGAATTGATTTGTGTGTATGTATTGTATATGATGTCATCCAATGCATTTGTGAAATGAATTTATATGAGCATGCTAAAAGACTAAGTCATAGAACATATTTCATTAGTTTATTTTCGCACCTCTCTCCATTAATGTAAATTTTTCACTTGGCTAAAGATCAAAATGGCTTTGCATATTTGTAATGTAAGGCTTAGGCGAGGGTAGATGAATGGAGATATTTAGGTTTTTTCACACCTTAGCTTTCTTTTTATTCATGAATCAATGCTTAACTACACTTAATCTTTCACTTGATGTTCTAGTACACCTCTCTTACCATTTTTCATTCTTTTACTCCATATCATTTTTGTAACTTTATAACACCCTCAAATTATCTTTAATTTAATCTTTTTATTTCCTTTTTGTTTATAGGGATAATTGTGTTGTGAATTTTATTTTACTTTCCTTTATGTTTTTGGTAGAAATAGGGTCAATACATTTCACCTCACTCTATAGCATAACACATGACTACATTTTTCATTCAAGTTGAAGGTGTAAAGATAAAGATAATGCTTATTGGTTAGGCTTAAAATTTTGCTTAAAGATATGAATGGTTCTTAGTTAGGCTCAAAAGGGTGACTAAGGATATAAAAAATGGTTAGCTTAAAAGGCTCAATCGATCTAATAAGGCCTAAATAATTTCTCATGCCAAATACTATTTAGGATTTTCCTTCAAAGGATTATCAAATATATTCTAAAGCATGGAAGACCTCATCGACTAGCATAACTCACAATAAATTTTCTCCCAATAAGAACACCAAAATCAATCATGAGCATGTGCATAAAAAAATGAATCAATCTGATCAAAACTAGTAAGTATATCACATGATTAATGTGAGTATCATAATAAGCATGTTATATTTCTTATCCTAGTCATGACAAACGATCCTATCATTGGGTTCATATGTTTCATATCAAGTATATATGTACTTAGTTTTCATATACTCATCAATTTCTAAATAAATCATGATCAAAAACATCCTTACAAAAAGGAAAGAAATGAATACTAAAAACTAAAATAGAGAACAAAGTTCCATCTCTCACACTTGAGTTGCACATTGTCCATAATGTATGCAAATGAATATAAAAGAGTGAAAAAGAGAGAAAACTCCTTTAGTCTCAGTACACAATATTATATGACCTAATTTGTCCAATCTTGTTGTGTCATTTCCCTCCACATTTATTCACCAAAAAAACAAATAAATATAAGTATAATAATGTTGGGTTGCCTCTCCCAACAAGTGCCAAGTTTAATGTCCTTGACTAGATGGTTATATCAAACGCTAAGGTTCATCCACCAAGATCATCATAACTATTTCATTTGGTAGTTAGTCTACATGATAGTGCTTCACTCTATGTCCATTATCCATTAACCATTCTTTGTGATTATTGTTCTCTAATTTAATGGCTCCAAGGTTAGTTACCTTTGTAACGATGAATGAACCTGACCATCTACTCTTGAGTTTTCCCAAAAATAGTTTGAGTCTAGAGCTGTATAATAATATTTTCTGTTTGAGTTGGTCTTGCCATACCATCTTTTCATTTTCTCTTTTTATAGCTTGGAATTCTCATAAAAATTCCATTGTAGCTCATCCTGTTAATTTATTTACAACATCTTTTTTTTTTCACCAGCTACATCTATGGTCATATTCAACTATTTCTCTAAAATTCTTTTCACCTCTCTATTGGACACTTTCACTTGCCCACTTATTTGGGGATGGTAGGGGGTAGACACCTTATGCTTAATCTTATACTTAGACAATAAATAATTAAAGGCTCTATTAGAAAAATGACTATATCTCCATCACTAACAATGATCCTAGGAGTTCGAAACCTAGTGAAAATATTTTTTTCTTCAAAACTTTTGGAGCAATGTTGGCATCACATTTATTGCTAGCTATAACTTCTACCCACTTTGACACATAATCCATACCTATGAGTATGTATTGGTTACTAAAGCATGGTGGGAATGATCCTATGAAGTCAATGCCCCAAACATCAAACAATTCAACATCAAGTACACTATTCACGACATCTCATCTCTTTTAGAAATATTTTCTATCATTTGGCAATCATCACATGTATTTACATAAATGTAAGCATCTCTAAATATTGTAGGCCAAAAGTAACTTGAGTAAAGTATTTTAAATACTATTTTTGTGCTCCCAAAGTGACCTTCATAGTCTGAGCTATGGCCATGGTAAGGAATACTTCTAACTTCACCATAAGGGACACATCATTTCAAAATACCATCATTACATTCTTTGTAGAGGTAAGGGTCATTACAAAAATAATATTTAATATCATGGAAGAATTATTTTTTTCATGTGAGGTCCAATGGAAGAATGTTAAGAGCTAGAAAATTTGCAGTGTTTGCATACCATGGGATGTCAATTTGAGCCACTAAAAGAATTTATTTATCTAGAAAGCATTCTCCAATCACCATGTTGTCATCCATATTAGATTCTCTCTCCAATATAGATAGATGAACTTCCACTTGAGTTTTTGTTACTTTTTTATCACAGATTTCCAAGTGAAACTCTGTACAAGAAGAGCATATCTTATCAATCTTGGTTTGGCATCCTTCTTTGTCATGAGTTACTTTATTACAAAATGGTTTGTGCGTGCTGAGTGTTTGAAAATCACTAAATATAATGTGATTTATATGCACTCTAATGTTAAAATAGATTTATATTTACATAATTTTATCATCATATTAGCAAATTTATACTTTTGAAATCATGAGTATGTTTTGTTGTTTTTTCAGGTATTTATAGTTTCAAAATTATTCAACTAATAAACACTTTAATAAGTCTACTTATAAGCACTCAATTGCAATCGTGAAAAATAAAAAGGAAAACATATGTAAGCCTTATATATGTATCAACAAAATGTAAGGGGTTGAAATACAGAAGAAGTTTTAGAAGAGTAGAACAACATGGGTTGCAACAGAGGTTAATGTGTGCCATGGTGCAAAACAATTGGATCATGATTTAAATGCATACCAAATTTAAAAATCTTATGGTAGGGATAAATATGCACCATGGTGCCCATCCATATGATCCATATTTTTCTCTCTTTAGTCATATGCTCCACTCTATAAATAGCCATAACCTTCCTTTGTAATCATCATCCCTTAGCTCTTTCTTCCCTCTTTCTCTTAGTTTTATTTTTATTATTTTCGAAGTTTTTCTCTTAACTTTGAGAGTTTAACAAGTTTTAATTTATGTAGTCATAATTTTTTATTCAATAAACAGTTTAGGTAGATCTGTTTGGAGGTTTTTTTAGATGGATATCAATATTGAATTTTTGTATATTAAAAGATACAATTAAGGACCTTCCTTTGTAATCATCGTCCCCAAGCTCTCTCTTCTCTCTTTCTCTTAGTTTTAGTTTTGAATTTATTCTCTTACTTTTGAGAGTTTAATAAGTTTTAATTTATGTAGTAGTAATTTGTAATTCAATAAACAACTTAGGTAGATCGATTTAGAGGTTTTTCAAATGAAACTCAATATTGAATTTATGTATGTTGAAAGAGACAATTAAGGTGTTTATTTTAATTATTTTCTTATATTTTTAGAATTTTATGGATTTTTTTAATGCTATATTTAATTTACTAGTTATTTATTGAATTAAGTAGGTTTGGATAAAAATAATAAAGGATATTAATAACATTGTCATGCTTGTGTAATATTAATTTAGGTAAAATATTTTTATAAAATAAATTGATCTTTATTTCTTCATTCAAGATTTATACAAACATTGTTACAGAAAAATATATTGAGAAAATATTTTTCATAATAAACTTATAATATGAAAGTTAGATTTAAAATTTGATTATCTAGGTTTCATTTAGAATTAATACTCTTAGATTTTAGATTTGATTATTTGGATATGATTTATACTATATTTTTAAGATTTTTATACGAATTATTATTTGAAAATATATTGATAACATATTTTTATAGTAGATTTTAAAATTTGAAAATTAGTTCTCAAAAACATCAATTTTAAATCCATCTTTTGACACCTTAAATGAGAGTCTAAGTTATTTACTTCACCTTAAGCAGTGATTAGATAGATTGTTATTTCCTTAGAAAGAAATGATAATTTAGTATTGATCAATTGGTGATGCCCCCTTGGAATATTAGTTGATTTTTATTAACAAAGAATCAGATCCCTATCTTAGGATATTTTTCATACAAAAAGAAAAAAAAATAATATCAATTTATATATTCAATAACCAAGTATTATGAGCAAGCATAATTAACTAATTAGTATATCCATAAATTTTCTATTGAATGACTAAATAGTTATTTACTTGATACTTGTTGAATCAAATATCTCTTTTACTTTATGTTATTAGTGTAGATATTTCAAAAACTTAAACTATGAGACATAATGTTTAGGTTTATTTTTCAATTTTAAGAATTTTTTTGAATTATTTAAAAACCATGAAATTCCTCTTTAGACTTTCCTTGAAATTATACTAGTCACTTTTTACAAAGTGATTTATGTACTTGCGAGCTATTTAAAAATATACAAAATTTGTGTAACAAGTTTTTTGTGCATCAGTAGATAGTCACTTTGGTTCTCAACAAATAAGCTCTGAACTTATCAAAGCATACATAATGGCTAGGTGCTAGGAATTCCTTCTCTGTAATGGCATAATTCATTTAAACATCACTGAGACATCAACTCAAAAGGGTTGCTCTAATATGGTGCTACTATACAAGATGTTGATTTATTCTTAAGAATTAGAAATTTCTTTAAACATCTATCATCAAATTTAAAGGGCACATCTATCTAAAATAGACTATAAAGGGATTTGGATACTTGAGAAAAATCTTTGATGAATCTACAATAAAAGATTATTGTAACACACGAAGTGTGTAATGAATATGAAAGTATACGTATCGTAACAAGTAATATAATAATAAGAAAATATTGTTCCCATGAAGATTATTTTATTATAAACTAATTTTTAAAACTAAAAAAAATAAAAATCAATTTTTTTGTGTTTTTATATTTTAATGAAACAAAATTAAAATAACTAAAAGTAAGTAGCAATAATTAATTAAATCAGATTTAGTAACTAAAAAGAAATATAAGAAAATATATAGGAATACTTAATCTCCCAATTTTCTAAACATTTGAATCGCTAAAATCCCCCAAATATAATTATCAATTAAATTACATGATCAATTGAATCTAAACTAGTATGTATTCCTTTCTCAAGTAAACTAAACACCATGTAGTAATTAATTTAAGCACACCCTCATGCCAATTAAATTGCATAATGCTCATTAAGTTCATCAATTATGGATCACATACATAAGAATCATACGTCTCTGCCTAGAAACTATGCATGTTATTTAATCAAGATAAACAATTAAATAATTCTCTCAAATCTATTTAATTGCCTCTATAGATAAATTGTTTGCCAAACAATTAATAGAATACAAATCATATTAAATAATATAATTAAATTAAAATTATAATTGGGATAAAATATAATATCATCAGATGGTAAAAATTGGGTTCATAAGATCCCTAAATTAATAAATTAACTACACATACTTGTATTCATAAAGCTCATATTTTTTATAAAGAAAGATCTAAAAATTGATAAAGAAAAGAGTAGAAGAAGAAATACAATCAATCTCTTGAATTGTAGTATTAATCTCCTCTTCAATCTTCACCAAAATTGTGTCATCTCTTGATTTTTTCTATATTTTTTCCTCTTTTTAGCTCCAAATATTTTCCAAAATAATGCTACTGATGTCCCATTTGGGTTTATAGAGTGATTAGGGGCTTAAATATAGCTCAAGTGCGATCTGGACTGTCAAATCAACTTCAAATCAAGGGCTACAATCAAAACAAGAAAAATTGACAGCGCCAGCCAATCACAACTCAACACATTTAGAGTCAATGCTCGCTGATTCAACACCACATGGCGCAACATGATTCATGGAAATAGATAATGCGGTGCACAAGTGGAACGCAAAAATCAATTGGGTGTCAACACGTGGCAAAAAGGTTTAACCGCACTCTGAACTCAAATTGAACGTCGTGTTGACATATGACACGTGTTTCATCTTCCTCACACGTGGCATAACGTGTTTTGCTATCCCTGCTTACATGGAATCTACATGGCTTACCCAGTCAGATCCTCTGCTTGCATTGTAGGACACATGGTAGCTCTAAATTGGCCATGAGTTAAAAATTCATAAAAAAAATCCCAAAAATTCCAAAAATTATATTTTAACCCTTTTCACTAAAAATTTTATATTTTAATATTTTTGGCCATAAAAATAGTATTTATTGAATAAAACAAGTAAATATTAAGAAAAAAGGTGCACTAATAAGTCTATTTTCATAGAGTCATCACACCCCTAAACTTAACTCTTTGCTTATCCTCAAGTAAAGCCAAGTATAACTAAATAAAATAACATGGGTAGTATATTTATAATTATACTTCTATTAGTACATGCATATTTCAAAAAAACTATCCCTCTCAAAAGTTGTACAATCTTATGATAAGAAGGGTCACATATTCATCAATACAAGGATATGCAAGGTTTTTGAAAAATTGATTCTTGTGTGTGTGCGCGCTTCACATTATATCATCTAATGCACTCATAAAATCAATCTATATGAGTATGTTAATCAATTCAATCTTAGAACAAGTCTCATAAGTCTATTTTTCAAATCCCTCTACTAATATAAATATGCACTTAGCTAAAGATCAATAAGGACTTTACATGATTGTAATGTAAGGTTTAGGGGGTTGATAAATGAATACATTTAGGCTCTTTCCATGCCTTAGCTTTTTTTCATCATGCACTTTTTAACTACAATTGAGTTTTTACTTGATATTTCAATGCACCCTTTTTTGTCATTTTTTTCATATTCTTTTATTCCACATCTCTTTTCTCTCTTTTTTTGTAACTTCACAACACCCCCAAACTTATTTTCAATTCTATTTTCTTCTTATTTAGAGGGATAATGTGAGTTTTCTTCTTCTTCTTTTTTTAATTTATAGGGTGCATTACATTTCACCTTACTCTATAATATAACACATGATTGCATTGTTTTTCTTTTCTTTTCATACAAGCTAAAGTTGCATGGTTAAAGGTAATGCTTATTGGTTAGGCATAAAATATGGCTTAAAGATATGAATGGTCCTTTGTTAGGCTAAAATGGGTGACTATAGATATTACCAATGGTTAGCTTGAAAGGCTCAATCGATCCAAATAAGGCCTAAATCATTTCTCTTGCTAAATACTATTTAGGATTCTGCCTCAAGGGATGATCAAATAGATTCTAAAACTTAGTAGATCTCATTAACTCGCATAACTCACTACAAATTTTCTATCAATAAGCACACCAAAATTAATCATGAACATGTGCATAAAAAGTTGAATCAATTCAATCAAAACTAGTAAGCACATCACATGTTTAATGTAAATATCTTAACAAATATGTTACATTCCTTACCCTAGTCATGACAACTAATTTTTTATCATTAAGTTTATATGTTTCACATCAAGCATGCATGCATGCATTTAGTTTACATATATTTATCAATTTCTACCCAAATCATGATTAAAAATAACTTAAACATTAAAAAACAATTCCCTAAAAATTTAAAATGCATACTAAATACTAATGTAGAGAATGAAGTTCCCTCCCCCAAACTTAAATTACACATTGTCCCTAATGTGCACATATAAATATGAAAAGGTAAAAGAAAATAAAACTCCCCTAATTATGGCACACCACATCTATCACTGAAATGTTCATTCTTGTTGCGCAATTGCTCTCCACTTTTATTCACCTACAAAACAAAAACAATTAAAATATATAAGTAAAATAACATTGGGTTACCTCCCAACCAGCTTCACATTTAACGTATTTGACTAGACGATCATGTCACGTCCTAAAGCACATCCATTTGTGTCCATTTACTGAGTTTACATGGAAAAGGTTTGAGTCTTGATTTGTTCAATAATACTTTATATTCTAGCTTCTAAACATGGTGCTCAATTCTCTTCCCATGCCATTTTTTTCTTTTTGAATTTTTTGGCATTCTTATAAGTACTCCACCGTAACTCATCCAATTTATATATTTCTAACAACTTTTTCACCTCTCTGTTAGACTCTTTCACTTTCATACTTGATTGGGAAGGGAGAATAAAAGTGTGAGGTCTAAACTTATTGGCCCTTCAATTTATGGTTTGAGCTTAGATCCTATCTCAAACATTTCCATAATCGCCTCTGATACACACATGAGAGGTGCATCATCCAAAAAGTTCACACAATCCACAATATCAAACTTTGATTCCATCCTTTCAAAGTTAAAACAAGTTGAGTTGTTTTCTGGTGAGTTTATGTTCTTGTTTATAGCATCATGTGTTAAAGTCTTAAGTGCGGGCGACTTAACATATTCTTTTAAGTTGTCCCCACATTCAGTAACATTTATCCTTAAGCTATCAATATTAGGGGGTTCAGATTCTTTAAAACCTTTAAACATTATTTGTTCATCTTGTACTCTCATTGTAAGTTCACCTTTTTTACATCAATGAGTGTTCTTCCGATTTCTAAGAATCGATGAACAAGTATGATAGGAACGTCATGGTTCTTCCCTATGTCTAGCACAATGAAATCTGCCGAAAAGATGAATTTGCCTACTTTTACTAGCACATCTTGTACCACACCCCAAGGTCTCTTAATTGATCTATCTACCATTTGTAATATTATTGAAGTGGGTTTGGCTTTACCAATCCCAAATCTCTTGAAGATTGATAATGGCATAAGGTTAATGCTAGAACCCAAGTCACATAATGCTTTCTCAAAGTGGATGTTCCCAATTATACAAGGAATGTCAAAACTTCCTAGATCTTTCAACTTTTGGGGTACTTTTCTAGAAAGGATGACACTACAATCTTTAGTTAAGATTATTATTTCATTATCTCCAAGCCTTATTTTCTTAGACAAGATGTCCTTCAAAAATTTGGCATAAGAAGGCATTTGTTCAAGTAAGTCTTCAAATGATATTTTTATGTGAAACTTCTTGAAGACTTCCATAAATTTTGAAAACTGCATATTTAACTTTTGGTTTTTCAATATTTGAGAGAAATGAATAGTGGGTTTGTAAAGGTTTCTTTTTTTGGCTGAATTATTTCCTTTCCATTACTCTCTTTATCCTTTAATTCCTCCTCATCCTTTTTAGTTTCTAGTTTCTCCTTACTCTTTGGATCCCATGTTCCTCCTCTAAAGTTTTACTACTCCTTAAGTCTATGGCGTTACAATGGTCCTTACATTCTCTTCTAGGGTTTACAATTGTGTCACTTGGAAGGTTACCTTGAGGCCTTTGACTTATAGCCTGAGTAAGTTGTGCCATTTGGTTCTCCAAATTTTGAATTGAAGTCTCTTGAGTTGACACTTTTGTATTAAATGATTAGATGAAGTCTTTCATGATCCTTATTAAGGCATTTGTATTGTCCTCAGTAGGTGGCTTCTTTTCTTGGGCTTGCAATTACCGTGGTTGTTGAAAACTAGGTGGTGGAAATGATTGATGGTTGAATTGATTGTCACCTTGACTGTTGTTATTACTCCAAGAGAAATTTGAATGTTGTCTCCATCCTAGGTTATATGTGTTTGAGTATGAATTATTGTTTTGGTTCACATTACCCATATAGAAGACCAATTCAAGATTATGTGGACAATTATCAAACAAATGGGTTGCATCACAAGACACCCTTGAATCTTGGACCTAGTTTATACTCATTGGTGAATTTTGAAACTTCAAAATATTTACCAAAGATGACACTTGAGTTGTTAGTGCCAGGATATCATATACCTCATACATTCCTGGTACTCTTCTTGTGGTTATCGTTCTGTCCATTGACCATTGATAAATATTGCTATCCATTTTTTATTCTATGCTTCTAATAGCACTAAAGGATGTGTTTAAATTAAAAATAAATAAACAACTAAATAAATAAATTAAAGTTTTAAAAAATAAATAAATTAACTAAAATAAATAAATAAATAAGTTATTAAAAGAAAATAAGTAAATTAAAATTAAAATTAAAATAAATTAAGAAAAATAACTAGAATAAAAAAATTAAAAAAATATTAATTTTTAATATTTATAATCTCTAGCAATGGTGCCAAAAACTTGATCGCCACACAAGAACTATGTGTAATAAATACACAAGTATACGTATCGTAACAAATAATATAATGATAAGAAAAGATCATTTCTACTGAGATTATTTTAGTAGAAACTAATTTTTAAAACTAAAAAAATAAAAATCAATTTTTTGTGTTTTTATATTTTAAGAAATCAAAATTAAAATAACAAAAATAAATAGCAATAATTAACTAAATTAGATTTGGTAACTAAGAAGATATATAAGAAAATATCTAGGAATACTTAATCCCTCGATTTTCTAAACATGTGAATCAATAAAATACTCCCAATATAATTATCAATCAATTACATAATCAATTGACTATAATATATCATGTATTCCTCTCTCAAGTAAACTATACATCATATAGTAATTAATTTAATCACACTCTCATGCTAATTAAATTGCATACTACTCCTTAAGTTCATCAATTATGGATCACATACATAAAAATCATACGTCTCTGCCTAGAAACTATGCATGTTATTTAATTAAGATAAACAATTAAATAATTCTCTCAAATCTATTTAATTGCCTTTATAGATAAATTATTCGCCAAACAATTAATAGCATACAAATCATATTAAATAATATAATTATAATTGGGGTAAAGTATTAGATCATCACATGGTAAAAATTGGGTTCATAAGATCCATAGATTAATTAATTAACTATACATAATTATGTTCATAAAGCTCATATTTTCATAAATAAAGACATAAAAATTGATAAAGAAAATAGTAGAAGAAGAAATATAATCAATCTCTTGAATTGTAGTATTAATCATTTTTTGAATCTTAACCAAAATTGTGTCCTCTTGAATTTTTCTATATTTTTTCCTCTTTTTAGCTCCAAAAATTGACCAAAATAATGCTAATGATGGCCCATTTGGGTTTATAGAGTGACTAGGGGCTTAAATATAGCTCAGGTACGATCTGGACCATTAGATCGGATTCAAATCAAGGGATACGATCAAAACAAGCAAAATTGATACCGCCAACCAATCATAGCTTGACACGTGGCATAAAGAATTCATTGGGTGAATAAGAGAGCGATGCATGGTAAGGGAGACCGTTTAGAGTCAATGCTCCCTAATTTAGCACCATGCGGGGCAACGTGATTCATGAGTGAAACGTAGAAAGCAATTAGGTGTCAACACATGGAAGAAAAGTTTGACAGCACTCCAAACTCATATTGAATGTCGTGTTGACACATGGCATGTGTTTCATCCTCCTCATATGCAGTGTAACGTGATTCGTTATCCCTACTTACATGGTGTCTAATGAGTGCTCAAAAAGCACTAAAATTACCATGATTTTATGCACATTAATTGATTAAAAATATATATATTTATATGTTTTATCATATATTTATATAAATTTGTCTTTTTCGGAATCACGGGTGTTTTTATTGTTTTTCAGGTATTTTCACTTAAAAACGTAACTTAAAGACTCAAAGAGGAATACTGGAAGCAATACATCACAAATATATTAATAAATAAATGGGGAAAGGTCAACAAATATGGAAAAATTGGACAAAATGGGTCAAAAGGGTCAAAAATGTCAAAAAAGAGAAAATTGCGCCGCCGCGCCGCCCAGCCGTGCCGAGCCCTGCGCGCCCAAGAGCCCAGACCCGCGTGCGCCAGCGCCCAACCGCGCGCAGCACGCCCCACGTCCGCGCGCATCAGCCCGCGCCCATTCCCAGTTCCGCGCGCGCCCGCGCGCGTATCTCCTGCTCCCGCGCGCGCCCGTGCGCGCAGCGCCTGCCTTCTGCGCGCGCCTGTGCGCGCCCCAGCTGCCCTCCGCGCGCGCCGCTGCCATTTCGCCCCATTTTTTGCGCGCAGCCGCCTCATGTCATGCTGACGTCATCAGTATGACGTCAACAATTACCACTCCACGTTTTCATAATTTTAACATTTTTCCCCCACTTTTTCTCTCCATCTTCACCTATAAATACCCCCCTTCTCTTCACTTCTAAACACACCTCAAAACACACTTCTCTCTTCTTTCTTTCTCTCCATTTCTTAGTTTTTAGTTTTTTTTAGTTTTTCTTAGTTTTTTAGTTAATTTCTCTTAGTTTTAGAGTTCTTCCCTTTTTGGGAAGAACTAGTTATGTTTTTGTAATTTATTTGCTTTTTTATTCAATAAATGGGAGTGCAAATTCCGCTTGGAGGTTTTCCAGCAACGGGAATAGCATCGAAGTTCTGTAAGGATTTTATTTTCTTTACAGTTATTTTTTATGCTTTATTCTTACATGTTATATTTAATTTGTCTGTGATTAAATTTAACTCTGCTGGCTGTTTATAAACATGATTTAATAATAACGTTGTTATGCTTGCGAAATATTAAATAGGTAAAAATCTCTAAAATGAATTGATTTTATTTTTATTCAAGATTTTATATTAAGAATGTTAGAGAGAAATATATTATTTTTCATTACAAACTTAAATCTGAAAATTAGATTTTAAGGTTTAGTTATCCGGTCTAATTTAGAGTAGTGCTCTTTTATTTGTTGGTACAATCGCCCTGTAGTTAGAGTGAAGCTCTATTTCAAAAGATTTTATAAGAATTATTATGTGGAAATGTATTGACAACATGTTTTCAGTAGTGGTTTTAAAACTTGAAAGTTAGTACTCGGATAACTAAATTCTTATGTTTAATTTGGACAACTTTAATAAAGTTTAAATTGTCTAACCCCACCAAAGGTGGCATTTAAATGGTTCATTTTCAATCTCTTAGAAAAAGGAATTAATTTAATTAACCAAATTAGTTATCAACCCCACCCATAGGTGTTAATTGATTTGTTTAGTTAACAAAGAATATCTAACCCCACCAAAGGTGGTATTCATATAAAAAAGAGAGAATCAATAAATATCAATTCATATCTTTAATAACCTAAATAATATGAGCAAGCATAATTAACTTAATTATTATATCCATAAATACTCCACTGTTTTAACAGATAAAATTTGCATAAATGTTTATTGAATCTATGTTTATTTTTATGTAATTAGATTAAAAACACAAAACCCAAAATATCGTGACAGGATGTTTAGGATTTAATTTCGTTTTTAAAAGTTTGAATAATAAATTAAAAACCACATACATTCCTTCCTTAGATCGACCTTGGGAGTATACTTATCATTTTCTACGAAATGATTCGTGCACTTGCGAGAGTTTTATAAATAGATAAAACCAAAGTAACGGGCAGGATCGGCGATGTCGGTTCTGCCCCTATCAAGTTTTTGGCGCCGTTGCCGGGGATGGTATCAAGTTTTTGGCGCCGTTGCCGGGGAAGGAATAGCGTTTTTAAATTATTTATCAAAATTTTAAAAACTTTTTGTGTTGTAAATAATTGTGATTTTTTTTTATTAAAACCAAATTAACTTAAATTTTTATTTAAATTAACCTAATTAACTTAGCTTTTTAATTAACTTACATTTCAAAAACTTGATCGGAGCAGAACCGACATCGCCGATCCTGCCCGTTCATTTGGTTTTATCTATTTATAAAACTCTCGCAAGTGCACGAATCATTTCGTAGAAAATGATAAGTATACTCCCAAGGTCGATCTAAGGAAGGAATGTATGTGGTTTTTAATTTATTATTCAAACTTTTAAAAACAAAATTAAATCCTAAACATCCTGTCACGATATTTTGGGTTTTGTGTTTTTAATCTAATTACATAAAAATAAACATAGATTCAATAAACATTTATGCAAATTTTATCTATTAAAACAGTGGAGTATTTATGGATATAATAATTAACTTAATTATGCTTGCTCATATTATTTAGGTTATTAAAGATATGAATTGATATTTATTGATTCTCTCTTTTTTTTATATGAATACCACCTTTGGTGGGGTTAGATATTCTTTGTTAACTAAACAAATCAATTAACACCTATGGGTGGGGTTGATAACTAATTTGGTTAATTAAATTAATTCCTTTTTCTAAGAGATTGAAAATGAACCATTTAAATGCCACCTTTGGTGGGGTTAGACAGTTTAAACTTTATTCAAGGTGTCCAAATTAAACCTAAGAATTTAGTTATCCGAGTACTAACTTTCAAGTTTTAAAACCACTACTGAAAACATGTTGTCAATACATTTTCAGATAATAATTCTTATAAAAACTTTTGAAATAGAGCTTCACTCTAACTACCGGGCGATTGTACCAACAAATAAAAGAGCACTACTCTAAATCAGACCAGATAACTAAACCTTAAAATCTAATTTTCAGATTTAAGTTTGTAATGAAAAATAATATATTTCTCTAACATTCTTAATATAAAATCTTGAATAAAAATAAAATAAATTCATTTTAGAGATTTTTACCTATTTAATATTTCTATAAGCATAACAACGTTATTATTACATCATGTTTATAAGCGACGGTAGAGTTAAATTTAATCACAGACAAATTAAATATAACATGTAAGAATAAAGCATAAAAAATAACTGTAAAGAAAATAAAATCCTTACAGAACTTCGATGCTATTCCCGTTGCTGGAAAACCTCCAAGCGGAATTTGCACTCCCATTTATTGAATCGAAAAGCAAATCAATTACAAAAACATAGCTAGTTCTTCCCAAAAAGGGAAGAACTCTAAAACTAAGAGAAATTAACTAAAAAACTAAGAAAAACTAAAAAAAACTAAAAACTAAGAAATGGAGAGAAAGAAAGAAGAGAGAAGTGTGTTTTGAGGTGTGTTTAGAAGTGAAGAGAAGGGGGGTATTTATAGGTGAAGATGGAGAGAAAAAGTGGGGGAAAAATGTTAAAAAATTATGAAAACGCGGAGTGGTAATTGCTGACGTCATACTGATGACGTCAGCATGACATGAGGCGGCTGCGCGCAAAAAATGGGGCGAAATGGCAGCGGCTGCGCACAAAAAATGGGGCGAAATGGCAGCGGCGCGCGCGGAGGCAGCTGGGGCGCACACAGGTGCGCGCAGAAGGCAGGCGCTGCGCGCACGGGCGCGCGCGGGAGTAGGAGATACGCGCGCGAGCGTACGCGGAACTGGGAATGGGCGCGGGCTGATGCGCGCGGACGTGGGGCGTGCTGCGCGCGGTTGAGCCGGCGCGCACGGTTCACCGGGCACGCAGGCTCTACTGACAAGAAATGGCGCGATTTTCTCCTTTTTGACATTTTTGACCCATTTTGTCCAATTTTTCCATATTTGTTGACCTTTCCCCATTTATTTATTAATATATTTGTGATGTATTGCTTCCAGTATTCCTCTTTGAGTCTTTAAGTTACCTTTTTAAGTGAAAATACCTGAAAAACAATAAAAACACCCGTGATTCCAAAAAAGACAAATTTATATAAATATATATATTTTTAATCAATTAATGTGCATAAAATCATGGTAATTTTAGTGCTTTTTGAGCACTCATCAGTGTCCATGTGACTTATCCACTCTACTCCTCTACTTACGTGGCAGGCCACATGGCAGCTTTTGATTGGCCTTAAGTTAAAAATTTAGAAATATTCCAGAAAAATCTCAAAAAATTGCAAAAATTATATTTTAACATTTTTGGCCATAAAAGTACGATTTATTGAATAAAATAAGTAAATATTAAGTAAAAAAGTGTGTTTATGACTCTATTTTTATAGAGTCATCAAAAGCCCACATGCCTAAGAAATCTCCTTACTTTTCTTACACTGTTAGGTGGTGGTAGCTTCTCAATCACTTCCATCTTACCTCTATCCACTTCAATACCCCTAGATGAAATTTTATGGCTAAAGATGATACCCTTATTTATCATGAAGTGACACTTCTTTTAGTTCAAATCAAAAGTGTAGACATCTTTATAGCTCTAGGGAGAGATAGTCTAGACAGTCATCAAAAGTGTTTTCAAGAATCGAGAAGTTATCAATGAAGATCTCTAAATGCTTCTCCACCATGTATAAGAAAATAACCATCATATAGTTTTAAAAGGTTACAGGTGCATTATATAACCCAAGAGTACACTGTCCTAGTATTTATTAACTCATTTGACTCATTTTCCACTATATATATATCCCTTCTTTATTCGGTACACATTGAACTGGGTTTACCCACTCACTGTCTAATATTTGGTAAATGATGCCAATGTCAAGTCACTTAAAAACTTCCTTCATTACCACCTATTTCATAATAAGGTTTAACTTGCATTGTGCATCCCTAGTAGGTTTAGCTCCATCGTCTAACAAGATCTTGTGCACACATATGGATTTGATGTCAACAATAGACCAACCCATAGCTCTTTTCAATTGCCTTATAACCTTTAATAGTGAATTTTCTTGCTCTATATTTAAACTAGTAGAGATGATAAGTAGGAGTGCCTCTTTCTTACCCAAAAATGTACAATAGAGATGGCTTGATAAAGGTTTGAGTTCAAATTTGGGTGGCTCTTTAATGGATGGTTTGAGTTTAGAACTATCTCAAGACACTCTACAACCACGTTAGATACACACATGGGAAGTATAGCCTCCAAAGAGTTAACATAATCAACAATATCAACTTGCATCAAAGATTCCACAGTTTTAGAATCAAAATAGGTTGAGTTGTTTTCTTGTGAATTTTATCTCATTGTTCACAACATTATGTATAATAGCCAAGTAATTTACATACAAGTCGTTGCCTAAGTTATCAGTATCAGTGTGTATGCCTAAGTGAGTGTAATGGTATTCATCAGTATGTATTCACATAATTAACATGCACCCAAGTAATTTACTTACAAGTCGTTGCTTTTCTTTAGAGTCTTCGCAAGAAAGGTGTTTGGATTTGAACCAACATTTTGATAACTTGAGTCATACAAGCAATCAAACTCATTCAACTATTACTTGAAAAGTTAGGACAATAAAACTAAAGCAAAATATATTCTAAAGCATATTGAATAGTCAATAACCCTAACGAGAAAACCTAAAAATATATCAGGTAATATTAAATCATATATAAACCCTAGAACAACCAGATTTAGTACAAGTTTAATAAAAGTAGTTTCTTTAAAAATAAACAAGAAACCAAATAATTATGATATTACACACAATTATTTGATCTAATAATTTAAGAAAACAATAAAGAAAAAGTTATATAAACATTTAATCAAAATATCATAAACTAATTAGGCTTATTAAACAATTGAACACAACCACCAATATTTGATAGATTAATTATAGAAAGAAGCCTAAGAAAATATGATCTAGTTTTTGCAAGCAATTTGAAAGTGAGAGCTTAAGATGAAAATATTAATGCTCTTATGGTTTATTAAAATATGAAACATTAGGTTCTTTATATAGGAAAGAATGAAGCTAAGGCTAGTTAAAGTTTAATTACAATTCTATCCATTAAACAATTCATTGAGCAGTAAATAATAGGGATAAACTAGTAATTAGAATGTTTGACTCGAGTAAACAATTAGGTTAAAGTTAAAACCTTGGTCGCTTGATCGATTGATCTAACTAATCCTTAATCGATCTATGGTATTAAAAATAAATTCCGAGACAGGTGGATCAATCTAGTACACAATTAATTGAGCATTAAATTTTGATCGATCTACTTCATTTAAATATTAGTTCAAGGGTTTTTTAATCAAGGTAGATCGATTCTCGATTTATCTACATGTCTCGATTAATCCAAACTTTTCTCAATTGATCAAGTAACATAAATAAAAAATGTTCCTATATGTCTAATATGAAATGTAATATGCATAAGAATAGAGTTATACCTTAAGGTGGCGTTTGGTTCGTGGAATGGAATCGGAATCAGAATCGGAATCGGAATGGAATGGAATGGAAAGGAAACAATTTTGTTTGGTTTAACCACTGGAATCAAACTCAGAATCAGGATTATAGTGTTTGGTTTGCCACTGGAATGGAATGAAAAAAGCTATAAATGACCTTAATACCCCTACATGCTGTAAAGTTCAAATAATGTCATTTAATTACTATTTTTTCGTCACACAAAATACATTATTGAAATCATTATTTTTTTAAATAAGTATTACTTAATTAAAAAGAAATATATTATAAAAATTATTATTTTTCTAAATAGGGTTTAGGGTTTTGAGGTTTGGGATGTGTGATTTAGGGTTTAGGGATTTAAGATTTGGGGTTATATTTGTAGGTTAAGGTTTAGGGTTAAAATTATTATTTTTCTAAAAATAGTTTAGGGTTTTAGAATTTTGGATTTAGGGTTTAGGGTTTAGGGTTTTAGGGTTTTAGGGTTTTAAGGTTTAGGGTTTATGGTTTTAGGATTTGGAATTTGGGGTTTAGGGTTTTGGGATTTATGTTTTAGGATTTTTGGTTTTGGGATTTATGTTTTAAGGGTTAGGGTTTAGAGATTTGGAGATTTGGGGTTTAGGGTTTTAGGGTTTAAGGTTTAGGGTTTAGGGATTTGGGTTTTAGGATTTGGAATTTGGGGTTTGGGGTTTAGGGTTTTGGGTTTTAGGATTTATGTTTTAAGGTTTAGGGTTTTATGGTTTACGGTTTAGGGATTTGGGATTTGGGATTTGGGGTTTATGGTTTAGGGATTTGGGCATTTAGGGTTTTAGGATTTAGAATTTGGGATTTAGGGTTTAGGGTTTAGGGATTTATGTTTTAGGGTTTAGGGATTTATGTTTTAGGGTTTTGGGATTTATGTTTTAAGGTTTAGAGTTTTAGGGTTTAGGTTTAGGGTTTAAGGTTTTAGGATTTTAGGATTTGGATTTAGGGTTTAGGGTTTTGAAATTTTGGGTTTAGGGTTTAAGGTTTTGGAATTTTGGGTTTGAGAATTTGAGATTTGAATTTAAGGTTATATTTTAAGTGAGGGTAAAATTGGAAAAAAAAAGTTTAGATGGGAATGGAATAATGATTACCAAAGGTGGGAGAAGGAATTGTGATTCCTTCTCTTTTAGTAATCGGATTCCATTCCGCCCTCCATTCCGTTCAACCAAACACACAAAATGGAAGGAATCAATTCTGATTCCATTCCATTCCCTCCAACCAAACGTGGGGTAAATGTGTTTGTTTAGAGCTTGATTACTTCATCGGCTTAAGTGTTCTTGAAAGACTCACCTGGAAACTAAACTTACGTTTAGATGTCTTGTTCTCAAATATAACCAATACTTATAAACCTTATAATCTCTCCTTTTGGCATATTCCTATGACAAAACATCTCTCTTACTACATCACACTTATAGGAAAATGAAACTATCCTATGATCTGGTGAGACAATCTTCGCTTAAATCTCTATAGCTCATATGTATAAGGAAGAATAAAAATACAAAGAAGCACACAACTTATCCCAAAAGACTCATTTTTATTAGTTCAGTGTATTTAATAATAAAAAAGTGAAGAAATAGACCTAAGTGGTGAGTAATAACAGATAGAATATTTAAGTATTACTCCCTCTAAGTGAATAAAATTGAACTCTTAGTGTGTTCTCTCCTTATATGTAATTTCTCTCAAAGAAAATTTTCAATCAATAAATCTCTCCCTTTATATATTTTCAATTACCGCTCAACAATTCTCCCCTCTTTCTATCATATGAATAACTAATTTACTCATGAAGCAATGCCAAATAGTTTGAGCAAGCAAGGAAGGAAATTAATGACTAAAAGGAGGAGTATACATTTTAAATACTCAATAACAATCAAAATAAAGAACTAAAAATAATATGTTTTTGAAAAATGAATTATAAACTCCCTCTAAGTTCTACGACTTTAAATAAATTAGAGTAAAGCAAAAATTTATAAAAATCGATATACATAATTTGTTTTAATTGAGAGTAATAGACTTAGCTAAACATGACTATAACGGTACACACAAAAGATGAAATTGATTTTGTTCAAAATGTGACCATCCATTAATAGCATAAATATACGTAAACAAGACACACAAACATACTAACTCATATGGTGACATATCAACAATAAAATTAAAATATGTGTTGGAACTTCAATAGAATGTCAACTTGCTCATTTATTTTCAGTTATAAAAGATTTAAAGAAAAGAGTATCACCTATCATGAAAAAATTACGGTTGAATTCATACTTGCACATAATAAAATTTTATATACCAATAGATAACTTAATCTTTTTTTTTGTATTCCTTTCTCTTTTTTTGAAGGATTGGTTATTTATTTTTATTTTGTATAACCATTTGTGGCTCTTTCTTTTTGTACATACAAAAGCTTTGTATTTTTCTTTTTTCCTTTAATATTATTATTCTTTTTAAAGAAATATGCATGAGCCGAAAACCTAATATGATGAATTTCACATTGGTTGTGAGGTAACCCCATCCGTTTACTATGGTAGCTTTACATATCAAACTAGGTAGCCCTCTCAATACAAAGTGTCTCTCTATAGTACCATTTTATAAAGTGAAAGGTAGAGCTTAAATACAATTTTATAGTTAAGATATTTAAAGCCCTAAAATCTCACAATATTAATCATAAACTTCAAGAATGACATACATGTGTCCAATGAGTGTATGAATAGGTAAATATACAAATCAAAATATCCATTTACACAATGTAAAGTCAATCACAAAAATTATAATAATATAACAGTAGTATGTAAAATTCATGTCAATGTTAAAGAAAGCCTACCTTTCATTTTTTTTGTTAAAACTAAAGAAACATTAATAAATATATAAAAAGAAACAAACAAATCTAATAAAGATACTCACCTAAATTGAATTAAGCACTCCAACAAAATTATCTAGCGTAATAGTAAATGATAGTCAGGTGATGGAAAGAAACATTTTTTCCTAATACAAACTTTCTTGAACTTTTGGTTTCTCTATATCTTTAGGTTGGAAATCAAATGCCTTAGTTGTCATAGGCATTTTCTTGGACTTACCTTTTGATTTTCACATTCATCCTAAATGAAGATGCAACATATTTGGTAGGATGTTGATAATTAGTCCTAGAATTAAAAGTTTTGAAATTCACTTGCCTCTTTGAACCAACAACTTCAAGCTTTTTAGTTGACTTATTGAAGATACTATGTATAGATGGATGATAATAATGAGTCCTATAATTAGAAGCATGGAAAGAATTATTAAAGTTAACAGCATTCATAAAAAAATCTACATTTGGACCTAATGTGACCTTTCCTACCACAATAATGACATACAGACCCAAACTTAATAGTTCTATCAATTATAGGAACAATAACTCTTTGTGCATAGTTAATAACAGTTTGAGTAAATTTAGAATCCCTTACAAGTATAGTCTTTGATATTGGAAGTGAATGTGTAGCATGTGTAGAAGGGTTGGAGAGTTTTATAAACTCGACTATATTTGAAGATGATTGTTGTCTCTTTTATAGAACATAAAAATGTGCAAGTATACACGGTCACAAGTAATAAAATTTGATAAGTGAGTTATCGTTCCCACGGAGATTTGTTACTACAGTTTGTTGAGTACTAAAATTATTTCACTCTGATTTTATCCAAAACAATCGTTAATTGGAAGATGATTTAACTAACTAAAAAGTTTTATAACAAAATAAAAGAATTCTAGGATTGTAGTTTTTCACCAAATTAATCCACTCAAATCATATTATTTTCTCTTGATTTATATTTCTTTAGTAAATTTAATTTGTCAACCAAGAACTTCTAATTTTATCCATACATCTCTTCTGAGCTCCGTATAGACACACCTCGTTAAATTAATTCACTATATTCCTATGAGAATTACATTCACCAAGATTCATTACGTTCTAAGTTCTCAAATGGTCACACATACGATAAAGGTATACTTCTATCCTTCATATATACATGTTATTCTATCCATGAGAAATATACACAAAAATGCCTCTTCCAAGTTTATTTAAGTGCCACGGATCAACTGATAAATTTTTCAATAATCAAAAGCATTAAGCACAAATAGAATAAACAAATTAAAAGTCTTATAAATCTTTCAAAAATAATTAAATCCAAGCTTCATAAATTTAGATAAAATGCAACCCTAGAAAAATTAAATTAGTTCATAATAAAAATTAAAATTACAAAATTTAAGGAATATCAGTTACAGAATACAAAGAAAATTAAAACTTCATCTGCTCTTAAATATTTAACACACATAGAACACAACAGAAGCCAAAAATGGCTTCTGCGTGTTCCACAGTCCAACCCCAAAACGAACCTAAAACAACACTCTCATTTATCAAAATAATCCCCTATTTATAACATCAAATCTCTAAAAAACAAATACATTTTAAAATATATTTTTCTACACGCGGGGGACATAAACGTATGTTGAAAATAATAAATAAATCCACGTGGTAGACTTTAAATGGTTGGAGGGAGATATTGCACGTGGTTGCGCCGCACGGGATCAACGCATACGAGACACGTGGGTACCACCCTGCACGCCGGCCTGCACGGTAGGTGGGCCCCACACGACGCATCGAGCAGCATGCAACCAGAAAAACCTCGTCGACTTTCTTTTGTCGCATCTGGTTCCACGCTCCTCATCGTAGTCGTTTCTTTCCTGATTAAATGGTGCGTATCGCGCGTTGGTGATTGAGCGAGTGGCCTCCTTTTTCTGCACAGAAAATAAATTTTCTTAATTACATTTTAGCCCTCCAATTTAATTCAAATTAACTTTTAAACTTTCTTTAATTGTAATTAAGGCCGATTTTAATTCAAATTATATTTTAGACTTTTATTAATTGCAATTAAGCACTCTTTTATTTTAAATTATATTTTTAGACATAAATTTGCAATTAAGTACATTTTCGATTTAAATTCTTTAATTTTCTTAATAATATATTCCTTAACAAATAAACAGTAAATATTAATTTATTCCACTAAAATTAACTAAAAATGTCAAGAACATAGCGATTATAATTAATAAAATAAATGAAAATAACTATATAAAATACAGTTATCAATGATGGCAAAGAATGCTTATCTTTATAGCCTAACGTTTTCAAATTGATTTCCAAGCATGCAAAGTTTAGTTTATTTAACTTATGTGGTACCCTCATAGGAAACATATAAAATATCACAAGCATGCTTGGCAGTATCAACATTAGAGATATGACGTAACTCATCCATAAATACAACACTAAAGATAGCATAATACCTTTTTTATTCTAGTTACTAATAGTTTTATCTTCATTAGTCTATTAATTCCTAAGTTTAAGAGTGACTACATATCTTTGGTAGTTGTAGGTAGTTCCCAATCATAAATAAAAAAAATTTCAAACACTCATATAAGTCTTTCAATATGGATAGTTAGACCCATCAAATAAGGGAGCACAGGTTGTAGATCTACCATCTCTTAAATTATCCATAACAAGGTCCTAGGCAACACTAAGTTTATCTAATGACCCTATCTGATGCCAATTGAATGTTCTTATGTTACAGATCTACTTAGCCAAACAGATGAATAGATAATTAACAAAAATATGCCAAATTAAAATTTTCATAGATGGCCAAACATACAATCACGTGTAAATAAAGTAATGTTGAAACATGAATTAACATAAGATATTTTTAGATGGAAACAAACTAGGTCACAACAATTACTTAAGAAGAAAACCACTGATCCATTAGACCACTTAACATCCATTATGAGAAGAAGGTCCAATTACAAGGCTAGGACTTAAACTATCATCTAAGATAATGTCCCCAAGTAATCTACTTAAAAGCCGTTAATTTTCTTTAGATTCTTCACAAAAAAGGTGTTTAGCTTAGGACCAATGTTCCAATAACTTGAGTCACACAAGCAATTGAACCCATTTAACCAATACCTAAAATTTTAGCATAATAACACAAGTCCAAAGTGTGTCCTAAAGCAAATTCAATAATGAATAAACCAAACTAGAAGATTCAAGAATACATCAGTTAATATTAAATCATCTAGCAACCCTAGACCAAGCATATTAAGCACAAGTTCAATAAAGATGGCTTCTTTGAAAATAAACAATCAAAAAAATAATTATAATATTACACACACAATTATTTGAACCAATAATTCAAAAACAAAATAAAGAAGAATTTTTATGAACATTTAGCCCAAATATCATAAATTAATTAGGCTAATTAACCAATCAAACATAACTACTAGTGTTTGATAGATTAATTAAAGAAAGAAGCCTAAGGAAATATGATCTAGTTTTAGCAAAGTAATTTGAAAGAGATAGCTTAAGATACAAAGATTGAGGCTCTTGTAGTTTATTAAAATATAGAGAATTAGGTTCTTTATATAGGGAATATTGAAGCCCTAATGCTAGGTTAAAGTTCAATTACACGTTTTTACATGAAAAAAGTCATAGAGCAAGAAATAATAGAGACAAAGTGGTAATTGGAATATTTGGCTCTAGTAAACAATTAAGTTGAAGTTGAAACCTTGGCCACTCGATCGACCTGACCAATCCTCAATTGATCTATGGTATTAAAAAATAAATCCCAAGATAGGTAGATTGGTTCTTGATTGATCTAATACTCGATTGTTCTACCTCATGTAAAAATTAATTCAAGGATTCTTTTAATTAGGGTAGATTGATTCTTGATCAATCTATATGCCTTGATCGATCCAGATATTTCTCAATCAATCAAGTGACCTAAATGTAGAATGTTCATATATAACTAATATAAAATCCATGCATAAGAAATGAGTTATATCTTAGATGTGTTCGTTTGGAGCTCGATTGTTTCTTCGACTTGAAAAGTGTTCTCGAAAGACTCACCTAGAAGCTAAAACTATATTTAGATGGTCTGTTCACGAATATTTCCAACACTTATAAACCTTATAGGTGGCTTGAAAACCCAATGGTAGGAATGGTTAATCATTGAACTGATTACCACCTTGATTGTTGTTATTGCTCCAAGAGAAATTTGGGTGGTTTCTTCAATCTAGGTTGTATATGTTTGAGTATGGATTTTCTTGGTGGTTTTGTTTATTGACATAGTTCACCGCTTGAGGAAGGTTACCATATGCCTCAGTAAAATGAGGTCCATTGCAATAATCACATACTACTAATGGGCTTTGTACCATATTCACCTTTACACGACCATTATCCAACTTTTTAGTTAACCCTAACAGCAATGCATTTGTTTAGGCTTGTATTGTTGCTATAATACTACATATACTACTCTATCCATACTCTTTGGGTTGAGCCTCTCCATAGGCCATTGGCAATTTTTGGATGCCATCTTATCAAGTAGTGCAAAGGCTTCCTCTTTAGTTTTACTCATTAAAGCCCCCCTAACTATAGCACCAATTATGGTCCTTGGTTTTCCCACTAATCCATTATAGAATCTTTGTACTTGCAACTAAGTGGGAATAACATGAGGTGGACATCTCCTTAAAAAAATCCTTGAAGCATTACCAAGCTTCATAAAATGATTCCCTTTCAATATGCTGAAAAGATGTGATATTGTTTTTAAGCTTATCTGTATTTTTAGGTGGAAAGTACTTTATCAAGAATTTTGGAGGCAATTTATCCAATGTAGTGATTGACTCAGCAGATAGTGAAGCCTTAACCTTGTTCCTTAGTGAGGAAGGAAATAATTGAAGGCGAATTGCATCGTCTGAGATACCATTCATCTTGAAGATGTCACAAATTTCCAAGAATGAAGTAATGTGAAGATTTGGGTAATTATTCATGTTATGCTAATTGTTCCCTTCTTAAGTTGTGTAAGGTTCTCTCTATTTTCAAATCACAAGGTACAAGATTATCACTTGTCAACCTAGGCATATAATAGAAATGCTAAAATGGAAATTAAAGAGTCCATACTAGTATAATAGAAACTGTTATTGATATCTGTTTCAAGTAATTAAATCCCCAGTAACAATGCCTAAAACTTGACACACTAATTGAAAGTGTACTAGTCGTACGAGTAATATAATGTATTTAAGTATAGATATTGATCCCACAAGGACTTGTATAACTTATAACCGAGTACCAATATGACTATTATGAATACTATTTGGACAATAGTAATTTTATAAAAATGAAAAATAAATGATAACTAATTGTTCAAATCATAGAACTCAATCACAATGAAAATATACAAGAAAACAATCAAGAAATCTTAATCCTCCAATTTCATAAGCATAGGAATCACTAAATTTCTCCCCAAAATAATTATCAACCAATTACATTATCAATTGAATTTAACATAGCATGCATTCCTCTCTCAAGTAAACTACGTACTATATAGTAATTAATCTAATCACACTCTCATACTAATTAGATTGCATACTGCTAATTAAGCTCATCAATTATAGATCACACACATACAAATTATACATCTCTATCTAAAAACTATGCATATTATTTAATTAAGACAAGAAATTAAATAATTATCTCAAATCTATTTAATTGCTTATATAAATCAATTATTGGCTAAACAATTAATAGTATAAAATCATAATAATTAATATAATTGAATTGCAATCACAATGGGTTAAATTATTAGATTAATACATGTAGAAAATTGGATTCATAAGACCTCTATATTAATAAATTAACTATTCTTGTTCATGTTCATAACGCTCAAATTTTATTATCACTAGTGCAATAAGCACCCCGTGGAACATAAAAGTGCTCGTCCTAGCATAGATCTCTCTGATCACCAGTGGAAGTAGGTGAATTGCATCATAAAAAAGTACATGTAGTGACATGGAGGTTGCTAAATGCATACTCTATAATGTGCGCTATAGCACAGGAAAGTGCTAGCCACAGCATAAGTTGATCTCCCCCCTCCCCCATCTTTTATCTCATTTTCATTCTATTTGCTACTGCTCCACCTATGTTGAAATAATCAAACACAACTTAAGAATTTTCATGATATTTAGCACAAAACAAGACAAATACTTAGTTCAAAAGTAGCTAAATAACTATACTTTTATAGACTTATCAATAATTGAGTTATTAGTTAATTACAAATTAAGAAATTTAAGGCAAACTTAAATTCATAAAACTAAAATTAAGAAAAAAAAAGAATCTTAAAATTATATAATAAATTTTAGATTTGGAACCTGAATGAATCATAACATAATAAACTTAATTGTAGTTTAATAGTAAAGATAATCCAGTAATCATATGTTTCACTTATTAATTTAAAATTTTCTACTTTTTGTTGTGCTCTTATTCTTGTATGTTATTTTTTTTATGCAAAAATATTCAAAAACCACCTTTTTTTATTTTTAATATTTAAGATTTGATTTTTAAACTAGTAATTAATAATTAAATATATTCAATCATCTCAGTGTAATGACCCTGCTTACAAATATATTTACAACGACACAATTTTTGAAAAAGTAGAAAAATAAGGTTAAATATTTGATAGTCAAATTCAAACTCACCAAGGACTCGATTAGTTTCATTGGTTAATACATTAATAAAGTTACAAAAAGTTGAAAAGTTATGAAAGCTCTCCATTTATAGGTAAAATTGTGATATATGCATGCAATTTTGATATATGTTTGTGTTTGTCTTATAGTTTAACAATTCCTGAAAAGTGACCAAGCTTTCAATAGTTTAACATATTTTGATATATGTTTTAGTGGCCAATGTATCAAGCTTTCAATAGCTCAAATTTTGATCATATTTGTGTGAGCCCTCCCGAATTTCTGGAGTCCTTGCCAACACTTTGACCATCTAATTGGAAATCGAGTAGTGCTGCTCAGGTAACCAGGGAGCTGCGAGTAGTGTTAGATTTACCAAATAGATTTTTTTCCATTTTTGAAGCTTGATTGATCAAGAACCTCAATCGTTAGTGATTCAATGTTTTAAAACTATTTTTTAAAGTTTCTCGATACCCATTTGATTTTGTTTCCTTTCTAAGCCAATTGGAACATATTTGGATAGTTTTAAGCAATACACGTACCCTAATTAGATTCTTATGTGGTAGGCTCTATATAAGAACATCAAATATCATTGTGCCTATTCACCAAAAAAACTCACAAGGACACAAGAATTGCATGATTTCATCTTACACATGCTTAGCATTTTGTGTTCATTGATTTTGTGAACATTTAACTTCTAATTCTTCTTTAGTTCTTATACTTGATTCATATATCATGTGCATGATCATGTCAAGATCATTTCTTTTTCAAGTTAAAATAAGCTTTTAATTATTGATCTTGGGCTAAACTTTTGTTCTAGGATTGATAGATTGTTCGATTTTCCTATTTTTTATTTTGAATTAACTTGCTAGGATTATTCATTATTAAGTCTATTCTAATAAATGCCATGCACTTGTTTTATTTGTGCTAACATTTTAGGTTCTAAGATTGATGTGTTCGATGGCTCGAAGGCTCAGGTTAATCAAAGCGTTTTTCCAATTCAAACACACTAGACAGATCAAACACACTACCTTGGGAGATTATGAAAAATGTGATGGCTCAATAGTATAGTACATTAGGGATTACCATTGAAAGGGTTGTCTAAGATTTACTTTCTACTGAAAGTTATTTTACATAGCATATTGGTTATATGGTTTGAGAACTAGTGGTGTTCCTCTTAGGTCATCGTGACCTAGTTTACTTCCACCTAAATACCATGTGTTAATCTTTTATTTTCTGCATCAATTTATTGTAAATGCACTACTATAATAGTGACATTTGGTTTGAAAAATTTAGTCACAATCTTTTTAAAAATCAAGGCCTTAGGATTTCAGTCACAGTCCAATAAAACTATAACTATAGTGTGTACATATAACCTTTATTTTTATCAGTAGCCATGACCATAAGTTAAATCGCAAAAGTTATTTAAAAATAAACAAACATATAGTCACTGTAATTAAACAACCATGACCTAATTTAAAGATTCTCATATATAGGAACAATTATAAGAAGATCAATTATTCTTCTAACTCTAATAGGTAATCGGGACCTAGATGAGGGCTGGAGATGCCAACCAATGGAATATTTTTGCGATCTCTATATCAATTAGGCCAAATAGGCCCCACAATGTGAATTGAGAAATTATCAAAGTGAAAGTACATAAACAACATTCTTAATTCACACAAAAGAAAAACTACATGTAATAAGAAATAAGAAACTGCAATAAACACACAAGAGATAGTGAGTCTTATAGGCTCCTGTCCAAGCTAGCAATATGCATACATGGCAATCAAGACTTAGTATATGAAACACTAAAACATACTAAAAGGCCATAAATGATTTTCACTCACTACAATACCTCATATGTGTAAATATATTTGATAGTTGATGATTATACTCTCAAATCATGCTATCATACATATCATAACAAACCAATTATAGAGTCCAATTATATTATTTAGGTCTGTTATGTGCATAAGAGTTTATTGTGACTCCTTAGAGACTCACAACAAACTTACATGCATATTATAGACCTAAACAATATAAATTAACCAGAGAGCAAATAAATTAATTTATCACAACAAGTAATGATCAAAAAGCTTATATGCATGCTAAATAAAAAGGAAATGAAGCATACGACAACATATAACAAACATGCTTTCTAATCAGGGTATGCATCTAGTAGTTAAAACATGTATACTAGATAATCAAAAGATACTAACATACTTACAAATCATGCATAACAACAGTGAAAGAGTCTTAGACCTTACACAATTAGGCTAAGAAGATACTAACTCCTTAAGAATTCAACTCAAATATGCAAATCATAGGAGATAAACGCAAAGTAGATAAGCATAGTTGTAATACATATAATCAAAGACAGGTAGTATAAATAGTAGTAGATATAGATTTCAATAAATAGAAAGCATGTGATAAAAAAATAAAAGCTTCCCAATCAAAGTTTAAACTTTAGTATGCAAGATCATACACCATTTAAACTCTGATTATACTAGCCACACACTCGAACATGCATAACACTAGATATAATAGGATAAATCCATAGGAACCTTATCTATGTGGAAACATCCTGGGATTTCTTAAGGCAACCACTCAGCAGCAAATAATCCACTAAATAATAATAAAGTTATACTTTGAGAGAAATAAAACCACCATTATCTCTATTAGTTAGGACCTCTATCCCAACTGCATATTGCTACTCTTGCTCTTTGCTTCTTCAAAGACTTAGTTGGACACACCAACCCAACTCTCCCCTAAAGCCCACACCTCCTAAAGTGGTGTGATCAGAAACCAAAGACTAGTAATATGTAAATTGAATAAGAAAATGTTGCACGAATACAACCACTAATCGACACACGGCTCAGAACCACATAAGCTCTTCACATAAGAAATAATTACGCGAGGGCAACTAATAGCCAACACCTGGCTCATACATAAAATCCACTCACAAACTTCGTCTCAAGTACTCTCTACTCAAAAAGCATGGTTTTTCTCACACTATCACAAATCATTAATATTGATCAACACTCAAGGTATTAGTGGTTCAAAAATACAAAAAAAAAAATGATATGTTAATTTGACAGAACTTCATACATTTTTTGGATGCAAAATAAGAAGAAATATGGGGTATTTTTAGAACTCGAAATTACCACCTCGCCACCACCTTTGTCGAGATCCCTAGTGAGCTTGGTGGCGAGATAATAAAAATCACATTTTTTCATTTCAAAAGTTATAAAGTACTTTCCATAAATACCTGAACTCGAAACAAACAAAAAACTCAAGTGAAAATTTTGGCTCTTTTACACGCTTGCTCGTCGAAAACCACCACTCCACCTAGTATGCACACTTCAAAAACCAATCTCATGGTGTGTAAAAATACTTACATATAAAATATTCCTAACTATATGTGTATTATTAATCTATAACAATCTCACATAAAGAGTAATAGAACACTAAATAAAAATAAAATAAACATCGTATTTTTTACACAGGAAGCGAACAAACAGTTACAAGAACAATGCAACTTACATAATTTATTAAAAAAATTATTTTACAATTTTTCATTTACCTCTCACAATTTCATTTTTGCTCTCTTCCTTAGATTGTTTTTTTTTTTTCTTCCTAGTTTTCATCCATTCTCGATTGCGTTTTCTTTCCCTCTTAGTTTCTTCCCTCCCCCTCAGTTTCTTTTTTTCAGTTTTCATATCATTCTTGTTTTCTTTCCCTCGCATTTTTGCTTCTTCCCTATCAGTTTCCGACACCTCCATTCCCAATCCTAATTAAAAAATCAAGAAACCTCCAGCTCGTGCCTCCAGTTCAACCCAGCACCTCCAGTTCAACCTCCAGCTATTCATAATGTCTACTTTATCTTTCTCTTTTTAACAGGTGTCTGTTGGAAAAGGATATGTACTAAAAATCTTACCCTAAATTCTTCAAAGATGACAATATATATTTCTTTCTTGTTTTCCTTACGTGATGAATTTCAATTCTTTCGTTTTGAAATATGTGCTAGCTTGGTCATTTTAGTGATAATGCAAGTAATATACCGTATTTGATTTGTGTGTCCTCTTTTCATATTATTCATGTCATGACTTTATCATCATCGGAGTTATATATAATCTTTCGGTCAATTAAAAGTAGCTCAGGAGGTTCTCTTGTTATTATTATGGTCATCCATTTGATGCAACAGCTCCAAATGTAATTGATCCTTCTCCAATACAATTATAGGCTAGTGATGGGCTGGTTAAAATTCTCTGATTCCGGGTAAAAGTTTGATTGCTTGAACAAACCAAGTGCTGTAAGAATGATGTTATTTCTTATCTGATGTCATCTGCTACTTTGGCATTTGCCTTAACTCAATCTGCATTTGGTTAAATTGCAGCCTCATCCAATTCCTGTCCGTGTCAAAGAAGGTATCAATCTGGATCGTTCAGACATTAACTGGACAAAATTAACATTTTTTTTTATGTTTGATTTAATTTTGTGAACTTTGTTGAGGTAGTTATTGTAGATCTTGTAAGCATCATATGAAAAAAATTTGTTGTATTTTGGTGCTTTTGCCTTTCTATTTGCTACAAGCATAGTGAGTACAGCCCACTACATTCTTGTTGTAGAGAAAGAATCAGGTAAGAGCTTTGATAGAAACCCTTGTGCTTTACGATGCTTTTGCCAAGTCACAAGTGTTTCCATCAGCTACCACCATCTATTTCTTTTCTTTTTTACAGTGTTCCAGCGCTTGGCTAATGACCATTTCTGCACCACAAATCGTAGCGTTGTTACCACAGTAAGTATGCCCCAAGTCCTATGGTTTTATAAATGGCTTTAGCATTGTCTTTCTTATATTGATGCTTCTGGTTTCCTTTACAGGGACGTGGATATCCTGATATTTCCACAAGTAGGTAGAAAAATCACTTATATTTTCCAAATGAAAATGATGATAATCATCTTGTTTCTTTTTTCAAGTCCATTATTGACTATTACCGCTATATAACTACATAAATATTTAACCAGGTTTTTGCGTCTTCTCGTACTAGATACCCTTAGTCTGCCTATCTATTGTTTGGTAGATGATGATCTTTATGGATTCCACATCATTTCCACATACAAATTTGGTTCTATGGTGGTAATACATCTTCCTTAGAACATTATTGCAAAACTGAACTAGAAAAAAAAGAAGGAAATTTCAAGATTAAAGCTACAGATTTTGTTCTTTCCTGGTTAAGATTGGAGCTACAGATTATGCTACAAAGGGGAATTAAATTTGAGATAGAAGCATTGTATGTGCATGCACTGTCATTCTTATAAGAGCAGTACATACCATCCAAAATTGAACGTGGAATATATATCTAGCTAGGTATTGGATAATATTTTGACAAATAGCATAAGAAAATTGGAAATAATGCTATCTTTACGTAATTTTTCCATAACCATTTAATATATACGCAGTTAGAGTGGTCAAATAAGTTGAGGACCCAACCAGTAATTGACAGCAGGAGTGCAGGAGACCAAAATGCTTGGGTTCTGATTTCGTGGAGGAGAGTGTTGAGCCTGATGGGTATGAATTTTGTTGCTGGTGCTTGCATGGCTGCTTCATCCTTTGCAGTCTTATAAGAAGCCTATGCAAGTTCAGTTTGCTCGTTGATCAATATACTTAACTAACTCTGCGTATTGATTCACTGATGGACTTGAGTTGCAATTCTAAATTGAAAATATGGCTGATTGTAAAAAAAAATGTAATTGTATTATTTTGTTTGCGTTATTAAGATTTATATTAACTAGTAAGGTTTATTATGTTTTAGTGCATAATGTTACATCTCACTCAAAATGTTCCTTAAAATCCAAATAAATGGTGGTTGCCTAAAGGATCTAGACTCTCCTACATGGGAAAGTTTTAGAGTGGCTTAGAGATGTCTAAAAAAGGCTAGAGTTGGATGGACTCAATGCAAGCCTTGAAGACTCTATAATGCTCCAGAGTATACTAGCATGTGCTTGAAGGTGTTAGAATGGGCTGGAATACTCTAGAACGTGATGGATGGTTCTTGAAGAATGTAGAAGTCGCTAGAAGCTTACGGAACATTCTAGAACTAGCATGAAGGAACTAGACACTCCTAGCAGACTATAGAGTTGACTAGAAGGTCCTAGAACCTTGTGGCATATTGTAGATAAAACTAGAACACTCTTGTACATTCTAGACTTAGAATGATCTAGAAAGTTGTGGCATAGCCTTAAGCTTGGAGCCACACTATAAATAGACCCATTGGTCTTCATTTGTATTCATCTTGGGAAATTGTAAGATAATCTCTCTCTAGAACAATACAAAACATTCTTTACAAACTCTCTTTCTAGTTTCTTTGGAGTGTTTCATTCGGGTTCAAAGGCAGGCTTAGTGCAACGGATGGTGCTAAGTGTCGCACGATCGTTACTTGAAATTTAAGATCGTGACAATTGGTATCAGAGCTTTAGGTTGAAGCATTACTATCCTTGGCATAATGAAGAACATTGTCCCAGCTACACCAAGCGTGGATGTTCCACCAATGAAACGTGGGCGTGAGAAAGTTCGGAAACCACCAAAGGAGTCTCGAGCCAAATGGAAAGACATTATCTCTAGCTTGGAAGCACGTGTTGGGAGTGCGCAGGACAGCTTAGGAGAGCTGTTTGACCAGGTGGACAACTTGGAGGAACGTTGCAACAGCCTGGAGGCCGAGGATGTAGAGATCCATGCAGCGGTCAAGATGTCCCTTAACGAACTAGATGGTGGGCTAAGGCAAGAGATCGATGGGTGGAAGGCCGAACTTGCCAAGGTACGAGACCTTGTCCAAAGAGAAGTTTCTAACGTGTTACTTAGAATGAAGGACATGGGAGGTGACCTAGCTCTTTGTAAGCGGGCTATGGTCGCGGGAACTAGCACAACCACCATCATTGAGGCCAAGAAGGTGGATGTTCCCAAGCCAAAGACCTTCAATGGTGCTAGGAACGCTAGGGAAGTTGAGAACTTCCTATGGGGGCTTGAACAATATTTTGAGGCTACTGGCATAATAGACCATGCCAGCAAGATCCGAACTGCTGCCATGTACTTGTCTGACACTGCTATGCTATGGTGGAGACGGAGCCACGGTGATGTGCAACGAGGGTTTGCACAATTGACACCTTTGATGATTTCAAAAGGGAGTTCAAAAACCAATTCTTCCCCGTAAATGCTGAAGAGGAGGCAAGGGGCCGATTACGACGGTTAAAGCAAACAGGTAGCATAAGGGACTATGTGAAGGAGTTCACAACCTTGTTGCTAGAAGTCCCTGACACTTCAGACGAGGTCTCTTTATTCTTATTCATGGATGGTCTCTAATCATGGGCTAATCTTGAACTCAAGCGACGTGGTGTCCAAGACTTATCTTCGGCCACTGCGGTTGCTGAGAGCCTTATAGATTACTCCAAAAACAAAGAGAACTCAAAGCCCATAGATAGAAAGTTTATTGGAAGAAAGAGTGGAGGAGGCCATGCGAAAAGTCAAGGACCCAAAAATAGCAAAGAAGGCTCCTCGTTCAAATCACGGGATAAAGGGAAGGAAAGGGTGGATCGTGGTGCCTCGAAGCCCCGTGTGACGTGCTTCATTTGCGACAAACCTCATTGGGCACGTGAATTTCCGAAAAGGAAGGCCTTGAGTGCCTTAGTTTCCTCCACGCTTGACCAAGATGGAGGAGAGATGGACGAAGGTGCAAAGATGGGTTCTTTGCACCTACTTGGTGCATTACAGAGCGCCTCAAAAACCCCCAAAGGCTTGGTATTTGTAGATGCAACCATCAATGAGAAGGCCGTGGTCGCCAAAGCTTTGGTGGACACAGGTGCATCTCATAACTTTGTTTCAGTGGAAGAAGCAAAGAAACTTGGCCTTAAGGTTGTCAATGGAGGAGGATCGCTCAAAGTAGTTAACTGGACAGCACTGCCTCTGCATGGAGTTGCTCGTTGAGTTAAGGTCAGTTTTGGTGCTTGGACTGGCCAATTGGACTTATCAGTGGTGCCTATGGATGACTTCTCAGTAGTATTCGGCATGGAGTTCTTAGACCAAGTTAAAGCTTTCCTTGTGCCATGCTCAAACTCTATGTGCATCATGGATGGAACAAAAGCTTGCATGGTGCCGACCGAGAGGACCACCAGACCTACTATGCAAGCTCTCTCAGCATTTCAATTCAAGAAGGGATTGAAGAGGGATAAAGAGAGTTACTTGGACATCTTAAAGGAATACGACGATGGGGAGGCATCACCAAAGCCAAGCCTGTCGACGGAAGTGCAAGTTATCCTAGATAAGTTCCAGGATGTGATGCCTAAGGCATTGCCCAAACGGTTACCTCCAAGGAGGGAGGTGGACCATGAAATAGAGTTGGAACCCAGCAATGAGCCCTTATCGAATGGCGAACTCATAGTTGGCAAAATTGCAGAAGCAACTCGACGAATTACTGGATGTTGGCTTCATAAGGCCCTCCAAAGCCCCATTTGATGCCCCGGTGCTCTTTCAAAAGAAGAAGGATGGCTCGCTACGGATATGCATTGATTATCAGGCTCTAAATAAAATCACAGTAAAGAACAAGTATCATATCCTACTCATTGCTGATTTGTTCGATCAATTAGGGAATGCTAGATACTTTACAAAATTGGACTTGCGGTTGGGATATTACCAGGTACGGAAAGCCAAAGGGGATGCGCCTAAGACCACATGTGTGACCAGGTACAGTACCTATGAGTTTCTTGTCATGCCATTTGGTCTCACGAATGCACCTGTCACCTTTTACATTCTTATGAACAAGATTTTCCATCCCTACCTCAATCGGTTCGTGGCAATATATCTTGATGACATTGTGATATATAGCCAGACTTTGGAAGAACATCTAAAGCACTTGAAAAAGGTGTTTGAGGTCCTGAGGGAAAATGAGCTATATGTCAAGAAGGAGAAATTTTCCTTTGCCCAAGATGAGGTGATGTTCTTGGGGCATAGGACAAAGGATGGGAAATTGATGATGGATGGAGCCAAGGTGAAAGCCATCCAAGAATGGGAACCTCCTACCAAGGTTCCCGAGTTAAGGTCTTTCCTTGGACTTGTGAACTATTACAGAAGGTTCATCAAGTCCTACTCAGCGAAAGCAGCCCCACTGACTAACTTGCTAAAAAAAACAAGTCTTGGGAATGGACAAGCGAATGCGAAGCCTCGTTTGAAGACTTGAAGAAGGCCATCAGTGGAGAATCGATACTTTTCTTACCAGACCCCTCCAAGATGTACGAGCTACATACCGATGCCTCAGACTTTGCCATTGGTGGAGTGTTGATGCAGGAATGGCGTCTGATAGCTTATGAGAGCCGCAAGCTTAATGACACCAAACGCCGCTACACTGTGCAAGAAAAGGAAATGATAGCTATCATTCATTGCCTAAGGATGTGGTGAAACTACTTATTAGGTTCTCATTTTGTTATCATAATGGACAATGTAGCAATAAGCTACTTCCAGACTCAAAAGAAGTTGAGTCCCAAGCAAGCTCGGTGCCAAGACTTCTTGGCGGAGTTTGACTATAGGCTGGAGTACAAACCCAGTAAGGCCAATGTAGTGGCTGATGCGTTGAGTCGAAAGGCAGAGTTAGCAGCCTTGAGTAGGCCAAGCAGTCCTTTGCTTGAAAGGATCAAAGAAGGGTTGGAACATGATGCCCTTGCTCAAAACCTCCTTGCCCTCATCAAGGAAGAAAAGACAAGATGATTTTGGCTGAGTGACGGATTACTCTACGCCAAGCAGAATCGCATCTTTGTGCCGAAGTGGGGAAGCATAAGGAAGGAGCTTATCAAAAAGTGCCATGATTTTCTATAGGCTGGACATCCAGGAATGAGATGCACCCTTGCTTTGATCAAGTCAATCTATTACTGGCCTCAACTACAGGATGATGTTAAAGCCTATGTGAGGACTTGTCTTGTGTTCCAACAGGACAAGATAGAGCAGCATGTACCTGGCAGTTTGCTAGAGCCGCTACCTATTCCAGAGAGACCATGGGAGAATGTCTTTATGGATTTCATCACTTGCTTGCAAAAATCAGAGGGTTTTGGTAGCATCATAGTAGTCATTAATCGCTTTAGCAATTATGCAACATTCATACCTGCCTCAAAAAATTGCATGGCAGATGAGATGGCACGGTTGTTCCTCAAACATGTTGTAAAGCATTGGGGGATTTCATCCAATATCGTAAGTGATCGAAACCCATGATTCACTAGGAAATTTTGGACATAATTGTTCAAGTTGTTGGGATCAGACTTGAACTTCTCTACAAGCTTTCATCCCCAAAGCGATGGACAAACAGAACTTGCCAACGCCTTGCTAAAGCTTTATCTCAGGCACTTTGTTAGTGCCAACCAACACGATTGGGCTAAGTTGCTGGATGTAGCCTAATTCTCTTATAACTTACAAAGGAGCGAGTCCACCATAAAGAGTCCCTTCGAGATTGTCATGGGGTAGTAACCCATGACTATTCATGCCTTGGCCACGAGTTATGAAGGAAAGAGTCATGCTGCCTTCAAATTTTCCAAGGCATGGCACGAACAAGCTAAGTTGGCCCGAGTCTATTTGAACAAGGCATTTAAAAAGATGAAGAAATGGGCTGACAAGAAAAGGAGGATGGTGGAATTTTAGGAAGGAGATTTGGTCCTTGTTAAATTATTACCCCAACAATTCAAATATCTACGGAAGGTTCATAAGGGGTTGGTACGGAAGTATGAAGGGCCATTTCCAGTCCTCAAGCAAGTCGATAAGGTATCCTACAAGCTACAACTCCCTCCGAAACAATCTTGGCAGACCACCTAATCCGACGTAGGGGCGTACCAAGTTATCAAGAATACTTGGTCAAGTGGAAGAATGCCCCGGACATAGAGGCAAGTTGGGAACCTAAATACTCTTTGTGGCAATTCAAAGAGGACATAGAGAGGTTCAAGCTTGAAGGCGCGATGAGAGCGTTGCGAACTTGAGTGGGAGAGGGTGTTACATCCCATTCAAAATGTCCCTTAAAATCCAAATAAATGGTGGTTGCCTAAAGGATCTAGACTCTCCTACATGGGAAAGTTCTAGAGTGACCTAGAGATGTCTAGAAAGGGCTAGAGTTGGATGGACTCAACTCAAGCCTTGAAGACTCTAGAATGCGCTTGAAGGTGCTAGAATGGGCTGGAATACTCTAGAACGTGATGGATGGTTCTTGAAGGATGTAGAAGTCACTAAAAGCTTACGAAACATCCTAGAACTAGCATGAAGGAACTAGACACTCCTAGAAGACTCTAGAGTTGGCTAGAAGGTCCTAGAACCTTGTAGCATATTGTAGATAAAACTAGAACACTCTTGTACATTCTAGACTTAGAATGATCTAAAAATTTGTGGCATAGCCTTAAGCTTGGAGCCATACTATAAATAGACCCATTGGTCTTCATTTGTATTCTTCTTGGGAAATTGTAAGATAATCTCTCTCTAGAGCAATACAAAACATTCTTTACAAACTCTCTTTCTAGTCTCTTTGGAGTGTTTCATTCGGGTTCAAAGGCATGCTTACTGTAACGGACGGTACTAAGTGTCGCACGATCGCTACTTGAAATTTAAGGTCGTGACAATAAACTCTTAAATGTAATTGTGTTCTTAATTTTAATACAATATTGACTTTTAATATTATAATTGATAAATTTATTGTAAATTATATTAAAAACATTGGTATTTAAATTTATTGAATGCATGAAAATTAGTATAATGTGATTAATTGATATATGTATGGTCACAATTTAGTATGAATTGAGACCAAAAATGAAGATAAAAGTTATGATTTTCATGTAATGGAGACTAAATATAAAGATAAAATATTACTATTTTTATGTAATTGAGACCAAATATGAAAATAAAAAGTCACTATCTTTATGTAACCAATATCAAATATGAAGATATGATCACGGTTAACATTATAACCGTGGTTGGAAGTATACAATTGGTCACAATCTTTCATTAAAAACTTGACTAAATTGTATGTGTATAGTCATAATCTTTATAAGACCTTGACCAAATAATGTTTATGATTACAGTTCAAAAACAAGACCATATGTAAACATTTTAATTTTTTCCACTAAATCTTAGTTTTTATAACTATAATCATAGATTTATAATGAATATTAAAAATTATGTTATATATCAATATTATGGTAATGATATTACATATCTAACTACTTTGTGTTATTTAAATTTTATTTGATAATATTTTGATTTTAAACCAATTCACCTCTCATGTCTTATTAGATTGGTAGATTTATAGTTAACATGTAAATTGCATTAAGCAATTATGCCCTTCTTTCTTTTTTTTTTTTTTTATCAACTAAATCTTCCATTTATTATAGTATTAAATATAACATTCTAAGTAATTATTTTAAATATTTTAGGTATTCATTCTAAAAATTGTAGTCAAATAAACATTACAAGTAATTATAAATATATCTTTTTAATATTGGTCACTTATTTATTCTTTTATTGACGTTACTATTGTTTATTTTTTATTTTGGCATATAGAGAATTGGATGGTTCTGGCCTTTGCATTTTGTTAGTGCCTTCTAGCGTAAACATGTGAGATTGGTTGTCTCGTTTTGGGTCAGTGTGTCCCAAGTCTTGTCAAATACAACCGGATTTGTACTGTATAAACAGTCACATCCCACGTTAATTTTTAATAAATAAAATTTTAAATATAATATTTATAAAATTATAAATAAATTAATATATAAAATATATTTATATTTTATTTAAATTTTCAACTTTTAATACTTAATATATCAACAAAATTCAATAATTTTAACATATTTTTACTAAAATAAAATATATATAATATTTTTTTAATTAAAAATAAAAAATAAACAAAAAATAATTAATATTATTTTTTATTTTATACATATCTTTCTTGAATATAAATCATAATGTACCAACACATATTATTTCTTATTTAAATTAGTTAATATTTTATTTTTTATTTATAATTATTTAATTAGAAAAAAAATCACTAATATCCATATGAATAATACATATATAACATGTTTATTATATAGCATTAAATACCCACTTATATAATATTTAGTAATCTTTTTGATTGGTTGTAAAATCAAAACATATAGTAAAATATAAAAATAAAATAATTATATAAAAAATTTATACATACGAGTTTAAATCATACTAAATATTTAATTTAATATATCTAAATTTTTTATTATAAATTATATATTATAATTTTTTATTTTATATTAAATTAAAAATAATATTTTTTTTTTATTTTTAAAATGTAGTAAAAATATATAAAAATTAAATATGATTTAAATAAATTTTATTTTAAATATAAATTATTTTATTAAAATATTTATATTTAATTTTATTTAAATATCTTATACTATTTATAATATATTTTAATTTAATTTAATATAATTATATTTAATATTTAATTTATTTGATACATTACATCATTCGGATAACATTACATGGTTGACACCCTTGTTGCAAAAATTGATGTATCTTTAACTTTTTGAAAAGTCATACGTAATGTTAAATTTATGACCTGTGCTTTTTGGCTGAGAAACATAAGTCCTCTGCTTTTTCGCTCAGAACAAAAGTTTTATGCTTTTTTCGCTTTTGTCTATACATGCAATAATGCAATATAGTGGATGAAAATGTGGACGTGGTTAGTGATATGCTCTCAATAATATATTTTTTATACGTCTTAATATTAAAATATAATTTTTTATATATTTTAATTAAATTATTATAAAAATATTTATAATATTATAAAAATATTTTTATGGTTAAAATATAACTTAAATATTTTTTACTAAAATATTTTAAATATTATAAATATTTAAGTTAAAATATCATTAAAATATTAATTAATTAATTTATTTATTTTTTCTTTTTTTGTTCTTTTTAAGTTTTCATTTTAATTTAAATTTTTTTTACTTTTAATAAATAATATATTTTATTTTATTTAACATATTTGTTATATATAATTAATTCTAAATATAAATAACGAATGAAATTTATTTCATACTAAAAATATTTATCTATTTATAATAGTTAAAATATTTTAATTAATTATATAAAATAATTTATGTATATAAAAAATATGTATTAAATAAAAAATTAATTTAAATTATAAATAATTTTTTATTTGGATGTTTAATAAAGTTTTATAAAAAGAATTTATATTTTTAATAAAAAAATTATACTTTTTATGATTTTTAAATTTTTTTTATCAAAAATAATAGTATTTTTGATATTTTTACTGTATTGATATTTTAGCGATAACTATGTATTAATCAAGTTGGAGTAGTATCTTGTCAAACAAAAAAAAAGGTTTTTTTATTTGTTAAAAAGAAAAATCAAGGTTGAGTAGTATTATGATCGACAATTTCCCTTTCAGTGTGGCCCTCATCTCGTTTTTTTTCTCACTCCATCCGTGCTATTAATTGCATCGTCTACTTCTATTTATTAGATGTAAATTATATATTTTTAATCAAAAGATTAAAATATTATTTTTATTAATATTTTTATATTATTACATATATTAAATATAAAATTTATAACTAAAATTTAAAAATAAACATAAACAAGTAGAAAAATATCTTAATACCCTTTTCATTCGTTTTTTTATAGAATCTTTTCATTATTTTTTTAATAGAATTTTTTCATTCATTTTTTAATTAATAATATTTTACATAATTTAAACATATAAATTAAAAGAAAAAAGAGATAAGTTTTACCCTTACACTACGGGCTACTTTCGTTCATTTAATGCCATACATTTAATTCCAAAAAATTAACTTATAAAATATAATATTAATAACTTTTTTATGTCATTTAACATAATAATTATAATACTAACAATCTTATAATTTTTTATGAAATAATTATTATAGTCTCAAAAATTATATATTAATATTTAATGGATTGATTCTAACTATGATTGTAATTTTTTATATAATCTATTAGATGTAATTTAGTATTGTGATAAGAAAATAGTGATTCCAATCCACAAAAGACCTTACAAGTTAAGTCCAATAAACATTAAGTCATCATATAAACATGATCATAAAATAAACTCAATAAAGAGATAGATGCCCAATGATTATTCCATGATTATCCTAAAGAGATAGATGCCCAATGATTATTCCATGATTATCCAACAAGTCTATCTATATAAATAAAAGATATGTTAGTTATTTTTTCTATATATATTCACATATATACACATTCATAATATATGATATCTCACATATGATAAAAAATCACAACCAAACACTCTATTTTCTCTCAATCATAGAGAGAGACTTAAATCTCGTCTAATCTTCATCATCTTGTTATTGATCGGAGAGCCAAAGACCACCTTTCATGGTGGTTTAACATCCTAGTGGTTTGTTTCATCTTGTAGATCTATAGAGGACAGTTTTACTTGATATTAACAAAAATTGACATCAACATCTAGTGCCATCTATGGGAAGGAAATGTATTCTACTAAGCAGAGAAATCAAAATTGTAAGACTCTTAAAAAGTTATCTAGTTCTTCATCTACAATATACATATATGTCTTTGAAAAGAGGCTAAGGAGCATCAAGGTTTTCCAAGAGAAGGCTTCATATTCGTCTGGTCCCTCGCATCTACCAACATAACTTTCTAAAATTTTAAGCAAGGTCATGAACCAATCAACTAGCTCCAACACTCAGACCTCGACTAATAGTTAAGAGGTCTAGCTTGCCAACTAGTAGACCATCCATCTACCAATCCTTCTAGCTCCACCACAGCCTAATAGCAATGTAGGTCATGCATATGCACCAACTTGCCACAACGGGCCAGGCATGTTTAGAGAAGGAAGCCCATGCTAGAGCATATCTAGATCTAATAGAAAAAAACACTCCAAACCTCTTGTAGCACCTACCAAAGCCATTGGTTCTTAAACTAATCCTTGCCCTATAAAACATCCTTATGACATCTTCCAATGCCTATAGTGTACAAGGCCAAACCCACAACCATCCAGATCTTTGCTAGCAAGATGACCATTTACAATGGGATTAGAGTCTCGTGGTCGACTAAACTTTGCTACCTATACTATTTACATTTATCCAACCACAGATGCTAGGACACAATCCTACCAACCATCCATCTTGGACCAGTTAGGGCCAACCTAAGAGGCTTCTATCCATCATGATATACACGGCCATTTTGATAGACTTTGTTAATACAAGTTGTGTGCCAACGCATGGTAGGATGATATAACAAATAGGAAACCTCAACCCGGATAAGTCTCGATATTTTAAGTTCCATAACAATACCAGCCTTTTCGATAGTTAAATAATGAAATTTAGTACCTAGTCAAAGATACTTAGAAGATTTATGAACAACTCAAGGCCATAACAATAATGGCCTTCATGGTAGGCCTTCATACCCATACAAAAAGACTAGCCTCAATGACATGAATTGTGGGAGGTTAGAGACATCATGGGAAGCCTTGCCATGGGTAGTTCCAACAATGCCCGGTAAGTACTTATTCAAGAAGCCATCTCTAGCCCATAAATTTTACAGGTTATCGCTACAAGTAACCTTTGAAAGGATTCTAAACTTACGGGCTCAAATATTAGATTTTTAGAAAGAAAAGCTCATAGGTTGATCCATCCTCACATAAACACTCTGGTAGTCACCTTTACAGTTGCCATCGTAACTCTACACCAAATATTGGTGGGTATTGTCAGGTTAATCGACATCCTATTCTTTGAGGCTTGGAAAATAATTAAGCTTTCCTTCCTTCTCAAGCTAGTCACTTCACTTTTGGTAGGAATCTCTGGACTTCTACTTGTCCTAAAAGGCAGTGTAACCATACCATTCACAATTGGGAAGGGCACCAACATAAGAACAATCATGGTGGACTTCAACATTGTGGATTGTCCATCCTTATAAAATGACATCTTAGGAAGACCATTCTTTCATAGAGCTAGGGCTATAGCTTTAACCTACCAACTTGGCTTAAAGTTCTCACATGATATGGGTATACACACATGCTAAGGTAGTGAATAAGAAGCATCTCCATAGGCGAGCTCTACGCTTCAAGGCCCAAGCCACCGAGCAGTCCACCAAAGCTAGGTACTTTAAGTTACAAATAGGATGCACTCTAATCAAGTTTATTTTCTTTGAGAGAGATTACATACAAGAAGAACACATTGAATTTTCAAGTTTATTCACAAAGGAGGAGTAATATTTAAATATTTCATCTATTATTATTCATCATTTATGTCTATTTTTTTATTTTTCTGTTATTATATACATTGAGCTAATAAACAATGAATCCTTGGGGATAAGTTGTGTATTTATTTGTGTTCTTGTTTTACAATGTATTTATGAGCTGTCAAGATTCAAGCAAAGATGGCTTCACCGAAACATAGGATAATTCCACTATGTAAAATATATTTTTCCTATGAGTGTGATGTAGTAAAAGAAAGATTTTGTAACATGAATAAGAAAAAGAGGGAGATTGAAAAGTTTATAAGTATTGACAATATTCGTGAAAAAAACCATTTAAATGTAATTTAGTTTTTAAGTGAGTCTTTTAGGAACACTTTTTAAGCCGAAGAAACTATTGAGCTTCAAATAAACACATCTCAAGTATATTCTTATGCACATTATATTTCATATTAGACATATAGGAACATTTTGAACTTCGGTTACTTGATCAATCGAGACATGTCTGGATCAATGAAAGTGAATAGATCGATCGAAAATCAATCTACCTTGTTTAAAAAGTTCTTGATTTAGTTTTTAATTGAGGTTTAATGTTTGATTAATTGAGTACTAGATCGATCAATAATCGATATACTTGTCTCAAAATGTATTTTTAATACCTTAGATTGATCAATGATTAGTTAGATCAATCGACCTTTTTGACTTGATAGATGGAGCTCTACTTAGATCGATTGAGCTCAACTTAGATCAATCAAGCGGCCAGGGTCTCAAATTTAACCTAATTATTTACTCGAGTCAAATATTTCAATTATCATTTTGTCACTATTATTTACTGTTATATGAATTTTTTAATGGACATAATTATAATTGGACTTTAACCTAGCATTATAGTTTCAATCTTTTATATATAAAGAACCTAATGCTTCATGTTTTAATTAACCACAAGAGCATTAATCTTTTTATCTTAAGCTCTTTTTTTATATTGTTTTGCAAATATAAAATCATATTTCTTTGTACTTCTTTCTTTAATTAATATGTTAAACATTAGTGGTCGTGTTTGATTGATTAATAAGCTTAACTAGTTTATGATATTTTGATTACATAATCATATAGCTTCTTCTTTATTTTATTTTTAAATTATTGGATCAAATAATTATGTGTGTAATATTATAATTATTTGTTTGATTATTTATCTTTAAAGAAGTTTTCTTTGTTGAATTTGTGCTTAATCTGTTTATTATAGGATTACTAAATGGTTTAAAATTAACTAATATTTTTTTTTATCTTCTAGTTAGGGTTATTCATTATTGAATCGACTCTAGGAGACATTTCACACTTGTGTTATTTGTGCTAACTTTTCATGTGCTAGATAAACAAGTTTGGTTGCTCGTGTGACTCAAGTTATTAGAATATTGGTCTGGATTCGAATACTCTTTTTGTGAAGACTGTGAAGGAAAGCAATGGTTTGTAAGTAGATTATTTGGAGGCATTATCTTGGATGGTAGTTTATGTCATGGCCTTATAATTAAACCTTTATTTTTATAGTGGATAGTTAGGTGGTTCGATGGATTTTCTCTTAGGTCATTGGTGTGATTGAGGCTGTTTCCATCTAAAATATCATATGTCAATCTTTATTTATTTTTCGTTTATTTTATGTACATGCGATTGCATTTCTGACCATTCGTGAAATTTTAGTTTAACATAATTCAATTAATTATCTATTTTTATATCCAATCAATAATTGACATATCACTTAATATAATAAATTGATGCATATAACATTTCAAAAACATTATATTTTCCACTATTAATTAATATAATAATGATCTTTTCACGATTTACGTGACAAATAGAAATTAAATATATATATCTAAATATGAATTATATTTATTGCTTGATGTATATTACATACAAATTTTGACTATATATTACATACAATTTTTAACTAGTTATAATTTTATTTGCTAATTGTTGTGCATATTTGTTTTGCGTGAAAACGAGTATATTAAATTAATATGAATAATAAATTTGGTATATTATATTTAAATTTTTATTTTTTTTTATCTTTTAGAAATATATATTGCTCGATTAGTTTAACTTATTTAAAAATAAACTGAACTTAACTTACATAAATTTAAATGAGTTAAACTGAGTTATAATTCACTTAAGGTGAGTTTAGTCAACTCACCTTATTTGACACAGCATAATAATTGGTATTAGAAGTGGGGCTCAATTTTCATTATATGAGTACATATAAGTTAGATCTTTAAGATAAAAATGGACCTGTGTAGACATCACATGTGACCAAAATTTGAATAAATAGTGGGCCTTCCGTTGTATCGAGATAGAAAATTTTTACAATGGTGTTCTAGTCTCATACATGAAACTTTCTTTTTTTATTTCTTAACACAATTCATGAAATCGATCGAGTATAAATATCGGGTTAACGATGAAGAGGCTAAACGTATTGGTGGTCCATGATATATATGTTCTCGTTCGAGTGCGTTTGAGGGAATATAATTAATAAACATTGTAAGCCAATCTAAACACTATCATTACCAATTTTAACAGTAGTACTTAATATATATATATATATATATATATATATATATATAGCATTACTTACCAATTTAAATTGATTGTATTACTTACTAATCTGTAATCAATTTTTTAAACATGCTGTTCAAGCGTTGTAGAATTGAAACTTGAAAAAACTGTAGGACATGTCATTGTTCAGTGGTGGGCATGTTGTAGGGGTAAACGTAAGGTGGTTGGTGAAACGGTGGAAGGTTTTGAGTGGTGGGATGGTATTAGAAGTTGGGTAAGAGTTAGAATGTAATTCTGTTTAGAGTTAGTTTTCTGTTATGAAGTTTGTTACAACTTCCCTCCTTTTCTGTATTTCAGTTATTCCTCTTTGTATATAAGAGGACTCTCCTCTTTGTAAATAATTCAATCAATATACAAACCATTTCTTCCTCTCTTCCATTTCTTGTTTTCTCAACATCTCAGAAAACTAACTTGGTATCAAAGTAGTAGCAATTAAGGCTTCAGCAGGGGCTTAGTCAAAGGGGTTTCTTCTTGTGTGTGAGCAAGATTGGCATGGTTCTGAGTAGGATTGTAGTTCTGGTTGGAAGAACTTGAGGGGTTACTACCTTCACTTACTTGAAAATTCTGATCAAAATGATAGTAACATTTGATGACTGTGTGTCCAATCTTGCCACAAAGTTGGCATTGAGGTCTGCCATTGTTGGATCTTCCCCCTCTTCCTCTGCCACGATAACCATTGTATCCTCTTCCTCCTTGATGGTTGTTCTGTGAAGTACCATTGTAGCTTTTCCTGTTGTTAGCAAGATTGACAGAAAGATCATTAGCAGTGGAGTGTTTTTGTAATATATGACCTTCATGAGACAAGAGAAGCGTATTGACATGTTGTAGGGTATAAGGGATCTCTCTTGAGCAGATGATGGAAACTATGGACTCGTACTCATCCCCTAGGCCATTGAGGAGGGCAAGAATCTAATTAGTGTCTGTCATACTATGATTAGTAGCTCCAAGCATGTCGAAGTAGGATTTCATCTTCAAGATATACTCTCTCATAGAAAGATTGTCTTTCTTGAGAAGTTGGATCTGCTTTTTGTAAAACATGACCTTGGCAGTGGATTGAGAACTGAAGAGTTGTTCTATGGTGGCCCAAATTTGCTGAGAGGAAGAACAGCCAATCAATTGAGGGAGGTAGCTGGTGCTGATCGAGGCAAGAAGCCAGGAAACGAGTAATCTGTCCTATCTTTGATGGCAAATGAAGGTAGGATTTGATTCTCCATCACGAATTCTAGGTGGAACATTGCAGGTTCCATGGATGAAATCCTCAAGACCGTAACCCAAGATCATGTTTTCTACTTGAAATTTCCATATGAGGAAGTTGTCTTCTTCAAGTTTCATCGTGATCAACTGGCTAAGGGGGTTGATGATAGATCTCATAGGATTTTCATTGTTGGTCGGGTGAGCACTTCCATTGGGTGCAGAGGAATCCGATCTAGCCCCATTGTTAGCATTGCGATTGCTTGTCTTTGCCATGAAGAAGAAGAAGATGCCCAGAAAAATTTGAGAGAGCAACCTTGGCTCTGATACCAAGTTACAGAATATAGGAGCATTGTTAGAGCTCTTCAGTACATCACCATCACCCGACCTGAGATTGCCTATTGTGTAAATCGTGTGTGCCAATTCATGTAGAAACCTCTTGATCATCACTGGAAAGCAGTAAAGAGGATCCTCAGGTACTTGAAAGGGACTGTTGATGAAGGAATCACCTTGAGGAAAACAAACAATCTGTCTCTAATAGGGTACTGTGATGCCGATTGGGGGAATGATTTGGATAATAGAAGATCCACTACTAGTTACTGTATTTTCCTTGGAGATAGTTTAATTTTCTGGTCTTCAAAGAAACAAAGTGTAGTTTCCAGATCCACTACTGAAGCTGAGTATCGCAGCCTAGCCAATACCACTTCAGAAGTTGTTTGGCTTCAGTCCCTTCTTAGCGAACTCAGAATTGATGTGAAGACTGCTCCTGTTCTTTGGTGTGACAACACCAACACCATCTCCTTATCAGCTAATCCTATACTGTATTCGAGAACCAAACATGTGGAGCTAGACTTTTATTTCGTCAGGGAGAAAGTTATCTCAAAGCAACTTCTTGTTCAGCATGTTCCTTCTACTGATCAAATTGCAGACATTCTAACCAAACTCTTGTCATCACAGTTCTTCAATAGACTCAAGTTGAAAATGAGTGTTTGTTCACCTCTTCAACAGGCAGGGGGAGGAAAAGAAGAGTGCTTGAATTGAGGAAGAAAGTTAGAATGTAATTCTGTTTAAAGTTGATTTTATGTTATGAAGTTTGTTACAACTTCCCTCCTTTTCTGTATTTCAATTATTCTTCTTTGTATATAAGATGACTCTCTTCTTTGTAAATAATTCAATCAATATACAGACCATTTCTTCTCTCTTCTATTTCTTGTTTTCTCAATATCTCATAAATCTAACCGTTAAAGGATGTGTACTTAAAAAACTAAGTTTTTAATATTTTTTATTTATTTTAATTAAATTCTAATTTTATACTTCAAAAATGTCATTTTTTTCGTTTTTCAAATTAGACTTAAAAAAACATCTTAAATATTAATGTACTGGAACAACTTAGCTAAAAAGCTACTTAACTAAAATACATGTTTTATAGGACATGTTCTGCATTAAACCCCATTAAATACTATTCTTCCAATATTTCTTAATTTAAAATTTATTAATCATATGTTTTCTCGTGAACTTATCTATCCTTATCAACACTATTAGCCAGTAACACTCTAGCCAGCTATATAATCAAATTCCAAAAGTATAATGTTATTTAAAGTTGGAATGAGATAAGTGCATACATAATATAAAGAATCCTTTTATTCACGATCTGACGTTTATATATATATCTAATGAACACATTATCATATAAAAAAACAAATATTTTTTCAGCAATTAATAGTTACATATCATAATTTTTGATTCTTTATGTATAGTAGCCATAAGTATTTTTACATTTCACAATTTTATTTATATTCAATCAATAACTAATATGTATAATCAATTTATATATATAACTAACATTATATTTATTACTGTTAATTAATATGCTTATGATTTTGTAACGAGTTAAGTGATAAATATTAATTAATATACTTATGATTTTGTAACGAGTTAATCGATAAATATTAATTGAATATATATCATAAAATATAAATTATATTTATTACATTATATATATAATATTCAATTTTTAGTTAATTATAACTTTTAATTTATTATAATTTTACGTATCAATTGTGTTGGGAGTATTGAATAAATACAAAAACAAATTTGAATTTTTTTTGAAATATGAATGAGTTTGTATGAATTGTTCCACCTAATTCATTCAAAAATAAATTGAATTAAAATTAATTTACATAAATTTAGAAGAATTAAGTTCAGTATTACTCACCTAATGTGAACGTGAAATAAGTCACTTTAATTTATTTAATATTTTTAGATATATAATTGAGATATGGTGTTCTTTTTAATATTGGCATGACATAATACTCAATTATGAATGAATAGTGGCCTTACGCATTATGAAATCTCGTGGTGTAATTAATTAACGTGATTTTTTTTGTCCATTTCTTATCGATGGAGTATAAATATTTAATTAAAGAAAATAAGCTTTAAAATATAACTAATCCTTAATATATGTGTTATAATCGGAGAATACAAATCACAAATTGTATATATAATTAATAAACTCATTGATTTATAAACAATCTCAACAATTAAATTACTAATTTTAACAGTAATATCTACCATATATTACTTTAATCCAGTAAATCCCTCCATGTTATATACCTCAAAGTCTTCGCTATATCAAACAGTTATTAAGAAATCATGGGCACTATCTCTTCATGTAGTAAGATATTACTTTTGCTCTCAATTCTTGTTTTAGGTTTATGTTTGCAATGTCGTGTAGCAACTAATGTTCCTAACAATGTGGTACTTCAAACAAAGAGGGAAACACTGGAAATAATAATAGGTGGTGGTGGAAGCAACAATCCTCCCCCTGAATCACCACCTCCTCCCGAGCCTTTATGCCCTCCGCCGCCACAACCAACACCGCCCCCGAACGTAACGTCGACAAATCCCCGTCTAGACATGGTTCGGCCGGTAATTGAAAGATTCAAAGCCAAAGTGACAGAAGACCCATTTGGAATTTTAGAAACATGGAAAGGAAATGACATTACCCAATACAAGGGCTTAGTGACTGACTTAGTTCCTGTCTATAAACAAAGAGGATTAGTAGGAATAGCCTTCAATGGGTTCAAATTTGGTGGTTCTGATTTAACACTTGATGGGTTCATAGAAGAATTACCAGACATAGTAGTTTTTCATGCAAATTCCAATAATTTCAAAGGTAAAATTCCTGCCAAAATTAAAGAACTTAAATATTTTTTTGAACTTGATATAAGCAACAACAAATTTGAAGGAGAATTTCCAATGACAGTACTTGGTGCTACACAATTAACTTTTGTGGATCTTAGATTCAATTCATTTTATGGTAAAGTCCCACCTGAATTATACAATCTTGATATTCTTTATCTAATTTTTATAAACAATAATAAGTTCGTCCAACCACTTCCTGAAAATATTGGATCCACACCAGCTTTGTATCTCACTTTTGCTAATAATAAGTTCACTGGTCAAATCCCAAAAAGTATAGGAAATGCTTCAAAAACACTTAAGGAAGTTCTATTCTTGAACAATCAGCTTACTGGGTGCTTACCATTTGAAATTGGGTATTTGAAAAAAGCAATTTTATTTGATGCTAGTTGTAATTTCTTAACTGGACCAATACCAAACTCATTTGGTTGTTTAGAGAAAATGCAGCTTCTTAATTTTACTAACAATTTTCTTTATGGTTCAGTACCTGAATTGGTTTGTAAATTGCCTGAGTTAGGAAAGTTTTCTTTGGAAAATAATTATATAACTCAAGTTGGACCAGAATGTAGAAAGTTGATAAATAAAGGGGTACTTGAAGTTAATAATAATTGCATATTGGGTCTTCAGAATCAGAGATCAAAGGTTGAATGTACACAGTTCTTCTCCAAGCACAGGTTTTGTCCTAACGAGAAGTCTATGAGTTATGTTCCTTGTAACAACATTTTGTCTAAGATTTCAAAGTCGCTCAAGCCAAAATCAACAACTACTGTTGCTTCACCCAGACTTTATGCTGCTCTTAGACCAGATAATTCGTGATTCATCATTCACAATAAATATCAAAATGGCTATAACTTATTAGCTATTAGCTATTACCTTGTCTTGTATTAATTAATTAATGTTTTATATCAAATATTATGTTTTTCTAATAATTATCATGTATATTTCATTATTATTTTTGTTCTGTATTTTATACAAAAGTTTAACTATATGTATACAATGGAAACGAAAATTAAACAATAACTCTAATAACTGCACATTCATGTTTTATGGCTCCACTAATATTATTGTCTGCTCCATGTTTTACTCTACTAAGCATTGGTGTCTGTCACTGTTGCAGCATGCACCATAACACACACCAACACTCCCCCTCAAGTTGGTGCATATATGTCTCTTATGCCTAACTTGTCAATTGAGTTGTAGAAGTTCCTTGCAGACATAGATTTTGTGAGTATATCAACCAATTGATCTTCTGATTTAACAAATGGAACCTTAATAATCTTTTCTTCAAGATTCTGTTTGATGAAGTTCCTATCCACTTCAACGTGCTTCGTGCGATCATGTTGAACTGGATTGTGAGAGATGACAATGGCTGTTTTGTTATCACAAAATAAGTTCATTTCAGAGTTAGGAGCAACACCAATCTCAGTTAGAAGTTTTTTCAACCAAAGGAGCTCACATATTCCCTTGACCATTCCTCGAAATTCAGCTTCAACACTAGATAAGGCAGCTACCTTTTGCTTCTTGCTCCTCTATGTAATTTTTCTCCCACAAAAGTAAAGTACCCAGTAGTAGATTTCATATCCTTCATATTCCCTGCCCAGTCTGAATCTGTATATCCAAGGACTTCCAATTGACCATTCTTTGAAAACATAAGTCCTTTCCCAGGGAAGGATTTTAAATAACGAAGTATTCGCATGACCGCATCCATATGGTCTTCACTTGGGCAGTGCATGAACTGACTCATGACACTCACAGCATAAGCAATATCAGGTCGAGTATGAGATAAATATATGAGTTTACCTACTAACCGTTGATATCTCTGTTTATCTACTGGTACTTGGTCCACATATTCTCCGAGTTTATGATTTTGAACCATTGGAATATCGACAGGTTTACAATCTAGTAGTCCTGCCTCTTCCAGTAGGTCCAGAGTATATTTCCTTTGGGAAAGACATATGCCTTGTTTTGATCTTGTTACCTCAATACCTAAGAAGTATTTGAGCCCTCCCAAATTCTTCATTTCAAACTCATTTGACAGTTGTTCTTGAAGCTTAGAGATTTCTTCTTTATCATCCCCTGTAATGATCATGTCATCTACATAGACTATAAGGGTTGTTATCTTCCCTAATCGATGTTTTAGGAAAAGAGTATGATCAGAGTTGCTTTGTTGGAACCCATATTTCTTCATTGCTGAACTCAACCTACCAAACCATGCTCGAGGTGATTGTTTTAGTCCATACAATGCTCGTTGTAATCTACATGCAGTTTCTTTTCCTGATGTAACAGTATATCTTGGTGGCATATCCATGTAAATCTCTTCTTCAAGATCACCATGACGGAAGGCATTTTTTACGTCAAGTTGGTGCAATGGCCAATCTAAATTTTCCACAAGAGATAACAAAACTCTAACAGTTTTTAGTTTAGCCATAGGTGAGAAGGTTTCTTGATAATCTATCCGTGTTTTTGTGTATATCCTTTTGCTACAAGCCTCACCTTGTATCGATTAACTAACCCATCTACTTTATACTTAATGGAGAAAATCCACTTGCATCCTACCATCTTCCTCCCTTGAGGCAACTCGCTTAACACCCATGTGTTATTCTTCTACAATGCATCTCTTTTATAGCTTGAGCCCATTTTGGATCAGATAAGGCTTCTTCAATGCTACTTGGAATTTGACACGAGGAGAGTGTTTGTGCAAATGCCCTAATAGGTTCTGATAACCTTTGAGTAGATACATAATTTGCTATTGGATACTTGGATTGTCGTTCTTCTCTTTCTGGGGAGTATCGATTTAGAGGTTTGCCTCGATTGTGTCTAAAAGGTAAAACATAACCAACAGATGTATCTATAGCATTAGTTTGTAAAGGTGTGATAGGATAGCTTACCTCAGGAGTATTCTCAGCAGAAGGATCATTGGGTACTAGAGAGTGGAGGGGTACATCAACCACTTCATCTTCTGGAGATTCAATTACTACTTCAGCTTCAGTTCTTGGAAGTTCAAGCTCGGGACTAGATACTGGCTCCTCCATATTATTGGCACGATCCGAGTATGTTGGACTAGTGTCTAATATTTCAACATCAAGCCAATTTCGTTCTTCACCATAACTCTCCTCCTGAAGAGTGTAATTGGATACCGGTGATGGAAAAAAACATTCTGATTCGAGGAAAGTGACATCCATGGTAATATAGGTTCTTTTAGTAATTGGATCATAGCATCGGTAACCCTTTTTTTGTACGCCATACCCCAAGAATACACATCGAACAACACATGTATCCAACTTAGTTCGTTGATTTTTATGGAGGTGGACAAAAGCAACACATCCAAAAATTCGGGGCGGAAGCATCAAAATAGTAGGCAAGGGAAGATGATCAGATAGCACCTTTAATGGAGTCTGAAATTGTAAGGTTTTTGTGGGCATATGATTCAGTAGATACACAGCTGTAGTAATAGCATCACTCTAATATTTATTAGGCATATGTGCACCGATTAGTAAGGCCTGAGCCATTTCTAAAATATGCCGATTCTTCCTCTCCGCAGTCCCATTCTGTTGTGGGGTTTGTGAACATGAGGTTTCATGGAGAATACCATGGTTGTCCAAGTATGTCCGGAATTGTTGATTAACATACTCCCCTCCATTATCAGACCTAAGTATCTTAATTTTTTCAGAAAATTGTGTCTGAACCATGGTGTGAAATAGGTGAAATGTAGCAAATACTTCATCTTTATGTTTGAGAAGGTAAAGCCATATCATTCGTGTACAATCATCAACAAAAATAACAAACCAATGATGACCCGATGATGTAATGACTGGGGAAGGTCCCCAAACATCAGAATGTACCAAAGAAAAAGGAGTCATACTTTTATTCATGCTCATAGGATAAGACACCCTATGACTTTTTGCTAGGATACAAGTATCACATTTGAAATCTGAATGTGTGATATTTGAAAATAAACTGGGGAGTAAGTTCTTTAAATACCCGAATGATGGATGCCCAAATCTACGATGACATAGCCAAATCTGTCGTTCCTTCTTACCAACAGTGTGTTGTATGTGATTGGCTCTTCCTGAACTGAGGTCATCCATATAATATAGCCCTCCTCTCCTAGTACCACGCCTAATGATCTCCTTGGTGAGAATATCTTGTAGAAGGCAAAAAGTATAATACATCAATACTACACAGTTAATATCTGAAGTGACCTGACTTACAGACATTAGTCGGTTTGAAAGAGAGGGTACAAGTAAAGTATTAGATAATGACAATGCAGGAGATAAGGTCATTGTTCCAGCTCCTATAACTGGATAAGTGACCCTATTTGCATTGGCAACACGGCTCCGTCTTGGCTGGGTTGTATTGGAGAGATCGTTTGGGTCAAATGTCATGTGATTTGTAGCTCCAGAGTCCAGAATCCAATCCTCTTTATCACTACGAGTAGAGATGTGAAATGCTTTACTTGAAATACCTGGATCCTGGGAAGATTTGGCCTGAGAAGTAAGGGATAATGAGGCATTATTGGTAGCCATAGTGGCTCGTCCAATGGTGTCCCGTTTCTTCCGTGCTTGAAGATCATTGCACCATTCTGGATACCCATGAAGTTTGAAGAAGTTTTCACGGGTGTGTTTGGAGTTTCCGCAATGGCCATATTTCATGTCAAGAGATGGTGGATTTTCCGTGGAGTTCTTGCTACCCAAGGAAGTTCCTATTTTTGGTGGCATTAGATTATGATGTCCCTTGACCCCTTTAAAAGCCATAACTACTTCGAGTGTCGTATCTGCACCTGTGATCATCATGGTCTGCCTGACCTCTTCCCTATAGATGAATCCATAGGCTTGTTCCACCGTAGGGAATGGTTTGATCTGAAGCACATCACTTCGAGTTTTATCCAATCTATCATCAAGTCCATCGAGGAAGGTATATACTCGATCTTCCTATACGATGGAGTTGTATTTTTGTATATCAATCGCACACTCCATTGGATTAGGACGACGGAAATCAATTTCATGCCACAACCCTTGAAGGTCATTGTAGTATTTTTCAATGGATCCACCCGCTTGCTTCGTACGAGTAACTCGACAGTGAAGATCATACACTTGAGACGTGTCTGTCCCATCATAGTAAGTGGTAGTAGCATAATCCCAACCCTATTTCATAGTTAGGAATCAGATAAAATTTGCAATCAAGGAGGGTTCCATCGAATTGATCAACCATCCTTTGACAATGGCATTTTCAGTACGCCATCTCCTAAATAAGGGGTCAGTTTCAACAGGTTGAGGAAAATCCCCATTAATATATCCCAATTTATCTTTGCCAGAGATATACATCTCCTCCACCTAGGACCATAAGGTATAGTTGGATCCTCCCAACTTGATACAAATGGGAACAGTCGACGCTTCAGTTAGCGGAGGTTGTGAGCTAATCTGAGCTCTAGTTAGAACTTCTATCATTTTTGCTGTTAAATCTTCCAATATGAAATTGGTAGTTAAATCTCTAGATTCTGCCATGAAATCTAAAATTTTTTTCCTTCCTTTTTTTTTACACTTCGTACACTATATATAGAACATTTTGTAACCCTAAAATTTTTTTCCCAAATGAGCGCAGCTCCTCTGCGTTCCTAACCCTAAAAAATTTTCAAATTCGTGCAGCTTCTTCTACTTTCCTCAGCGCAGCTTCTTCTATTGCGTTCCTCAGCAGCCCTTTCTTCACGCAGACTCTATGCAGTTCCTTCTTGTTCCAAGCTTGTCCGAGCTTAGAAGAACAGGTGGTTACCCACAATTGCAGATAGACCTATGGCTCCAACCAGCCACACGCACAGAGACAAAACACAAAATATATGTTGCTGCGTTTCAAGTTTCACGGAGGTAGGAAACCGATGCGGTTACCCACGGCTACGTAGAGAGACTGCGATAATTCCACGATCAATGAGCAATCTGTGACTCCAACCGCAGATACAAAGAACGCGAATTCAGCGCTGTTTATCGTTGTGTTTTGTTTCCTTTTCAGAAAAGAAATTGATGATGGAACTGGCCAAACTATGAGGCAACCAGCGTTGGACCCAACCAGTTAGACCGGTACGGTTTCAATGAGTAAGTCAGAACGACCACCTAGATCGAACCAGTGACGAGAAATCAAAAATGTAAACCAAAATGGTCACCCCAGAAATCAGATTCAAAGGGTAAGTGTAAACCAGAAATCAGAAATCAGCAGCCACAATCAACAGCCACACCAGAAATCAGAAATTAGAAATCAGCAAATCAGCAAATCAAAATCAGAAATCACAATGGTAGAAGAACAGAAATACGTATAGCCGGTAATTCCATTAGTCAGCAATAACTTGCTCTGATACCATGTCAAATATTGTGTTTCTCTGATAATTATCATGTATATTTCATTATTATTTCTGTTCTGTATTCTATACAAGAGTTTAACTATATGTATACAATGGAAACGAAAATTAAACAATAACCCTAATAACTGCACATCCATGTTTTATGGCTCCACTAATATTATTGTCTGCTCCATGTTTTACTCCACTAAGCATTGGTGTCTGCCACTGTTGCAGCATGCACCACAACACACACCAACATTTTATACATTTGATTATATATGTGTATCAACTTCTAGTTTAGCTTCTTAAATTTGTCAAGAAGTTGCAGATCGAAAATAAGAAAAATCCTATTCTAGTCTATGAGTTGTTTATTTGCATTAATTTGTTTAATAAGAGTTTAGTTGTCTAATTTTAACCGTGTGTTGTTAATTTAAAGTTTAAAAGAGTACAAATATTTAAAACATAAATATTTCAAATTTTTATTTTGTAATAATAGCTTTAAATTCATGATGTACATAGGAAAATGCATATTGTTAACATTTAAAAGCAAACAAACGCTAAATGTAGAATACATTAACCCTTTGTTCTAATATATAACACTAGACTTCAAAAGCAGTTTGATATTTTTTTTAGGTGGGTTCTAGCTGAGAAAACGACATTATTTGGAGATAAAGCTACTTGATAAACTAAATATATTTTTGTACACTGAAAGGGGGGTAAAAATCTCTCCCCTTATGCACAAATTTATTGCAACTTATTAGCAGTATTGAATAGACAAACAAGTTGAAAGTATAATGATGTATACATTTACATATAAAAATACAAATACAAAATTTGGTAATAAAAATAAATAAAAGATTGAGATTCGTATACTACACAATATCTTTAATATAATTTTATCATTAATCGAGAGTGTTTAAAAACTCTAAATATTATCTTTCAGAATACAATGATCAACAAAATAGGTTAATTGCTATACCAAAATTAAGTATCTAAATTCTATAACAAATAATCTAGCTTTAAATTGAAAATATAAAAATTAATAAAAGTTTTGGTTTCTTTCCTTCTCATCTATATAGAGAGCTCAAAAACAAATTTGACCAAAAAATTACGAGGAATTAAAAAAAATAACGTTTGAATGGGAATTCAAATCCAAATGATTTGTACTATGATATCCAATTAATCAATACCATTTCTCACACTGGGACAAAACAAAATGGTTTCAACTTAAAAAAAATTAAAAAACTAGTTTTTCATTAAAATATTTTCAACTTTCAATAATTCCTGACATTAATGAAAAATTAGCATAAGTTTTAAAAAGAACAACTCAAGTCCAATTTGACACAAAGATAGAGTTTAATGATCTAAAACTTGCATAAGATAAGTAAGTGTTATCTTTTGAATATCTTTGTAAGAATATATATATATATTACTGATTGGATGTCCTTGAACTATTATGTCATTTATGTAAGTGATGACATACTTTATTTATGTCTTTTTCAGACACAATAAACTTTTCACTATTATGTTTGTTTTGTTACACGAAACTTTAAAACTTGTTTAATATTTGTTTAGGTGGTTGTAGATGAGAAAATTACAATATATGGAGATAAACCTACTTGATCTACTAAATATGTTTTTTGAATATTGAGAAAAGGACATCCATTATACATAAATTTATTGCAACTTGTTTGCAATATTGCATTGACAAAGAAAATTGAATGTGTAATATTGTATAATTTTAAATCATAATTACATGAATATAAATACATATAAAAATGTAAATATAAAAATTTAGATGACAAAATTTAGCAAAAAAAAAAAAAAGACTGAAATCTATGTATCACATAGCGTTCTTAAATTTATTGCTCATCGAGGGTATTTGAGAACTCTAAAAAGTTATCTCTCAAGATATATTGATCAATAAAATAGCAAACTTACACCATTATTAATTTTCCCACCAAACTTTGAAGTGTTTGAATTCTATGAAAAATAAGATAACTCTAAAGTCAAAATACAAAAATTGTTAGTTTTGCTTTCCTTAATTTTTTTCTTTTTCCATCCACAGTATGAGTGGAAGCTCATCCATATAGAGAGCCCGCAAACAAATTAAGCCAAAAAAATAAGACAATTTTTTTTGGGAATTCTAATAACATCTCACATATATCTCCTTATACATACCCTTGTTTTTATTTTAATTGATGTAAGGGGGTACAAGTTTTTTATTAATTTTTTTAAAGCTTACAAAAATCATGATAATTTCTTGGTTAATAGTTTATTTGTTATTATGTAAATGGCTCTAATAACAGATCAATAACTAGTTTTTTTGTAACATTAATTGTTATTTGCATATTATTATTTAAAAGTAAATTTTTAAGTTGTTTATCAAAACATTGATTAAATTTGTAATTTTCTTATGTTTTTTTTATACAAACTTGAGTCTTGTTTCATTGTTTTCATTTTTTTATTTATTAGTTTTATAAGTGTTATAAAAAAATATTTAATCATTCAAGATTGTTAATTGACTTAGAATTATAATTATCATACCTAAATTTAATAGGTCCATCATACTATTTTCTTTTGTTACACCTAATATACCTCATTTTGTTCTATCCTTGATACCTTTCTAGTAATGGTAAACCTCTTCATCCGTATATAATATGACGTACAATATATACTTATTAGAGAATCGGAAAAGTGTGACTGCACTTATTTTTATTCATAATATTAACAATTATTACAATTTTTAAAGCCGACTATAAACCTTGAAGAGATTCTTAGCCGCTCATAGTTGCTAGATACATAGATGATAGATGAATAATTTCTTAGAGTAAAGAAGCAGCTATTGTTGATGCTATGTGTCCAACTAATGAAAATGAGAGTTTCTTTTATAGGATAAGGAATCTCTATTTACAATAGTGAGAAATCATTGTTCACCCTACTTTAATAGTTCTCACCTAACCTTCTTGTTTTGACATTTGAATTATGCCTTACATTTCCTTTGTCTTTATTCTTCTTTGTTATTTTCTACTGATAGTTATTTTGATGACGTAGCTGATGACACATCTTCATCTTCTCAATCTCTAATACAGTAAATGCATTTGTGATCCTTTGTGGTTTTCTTGGCGTAAAAGTCAAACACCTTTTTTTTTCTTGATAAATTTTCCAATTATTATTATTAAAATTTATTTTAAACTTATTTATTTTCTTTCCATTTTCTTTAGTTATGACCATATTGCTATGTGAAGTAATCATAACTTTACTAGTCAAATAATTTACCTTGACTTCACAAGAGTGATCAAATTTTCTTTCATGATAAATTTGACTTAGCATCTGTCATCTCATAATACAGACTTCTCTACTATATTGGAAATCCTTATTTTGATAAAATGGTAGAAACTAATACAAACTTCTTCATTCTAGTGTATGAGTGAACTGAAAATTTGAGATACATAGGTTTGTCACCTACTTTGATCTTCTTTCTGAAGTTTTTGATAGTCTTCTTAATATTTTTAAGAAAACAATTTAACTTAGTTAAATTAATTCCTAGATATAAGTTTTTAATTAAACATGCATAGAGAGTTTTATAAACAAAAATTGAAACAGATCCATAAAGAATATTAAATTTAATGCCTGTAAAGAATTCTTTTTCGGTAGTTCATGAGTAGATTTTTAGGCTAAGTTATAGGGAATCAACCAATATGGTCTAGTTAAGTTTCTATATTGGTCTTTTTTTGTCTTAAATGGCCAATGTACTCCTGGGGGATATTTTCTTAGATAGTACTCATGGTCATACTATCTTTCCTATCTCTATGGGAGATGGTTCTTTGAATAGTATTGGTGGTCATACTATCTTTACTAGGGTCTTAACCTACTTGGTGGTGTTGGTTATTATTGTAATGCTATAGAGTAATTTTCAATTATATATTTTAGAGTTAATAGCTTTTATATTCTATAGTTTACATAACTGCCTTAAGTTTCTATTCTATTAATGAAACCTTTGTGAGTTATTCCAATAAATCTAATAATAACTTTCCTTGCTCCAGGCCAATTGTTGTAAATTTCTTGTTTTGGATCATTATAGGCCACATAAGTCTTTATGGTCTTCTTTTTCTACTTCTTTAGCCTAATTGAGCTTGTATTTTTTTTTCTTTTTAGAGACATTACTTTCTTTGTTTTATGATAACCTTGAACTTTTAGGTTTTTTCTTTTCATTTTGAATTCTTTCTTTAAAAGTCTTACCTTCCTTAGAATAAATTTTTGAGGTGAATTCCTCTTTAGAGTTTTTGGACTCAAGTGTTGGTTTTGAGCTATTAAGTTTGTATGTCCTATAAGTCCTTTGAGTCTTTATTGGTGTTCCTATGTGTAAAACACAAAATTTGTTTCATTTTACTTAGTCAATTTTCTTCCTTTGTGTAAGATTGGTTACTAATGATCAATAATGCACACATGTATATATTTAGGTACACTTTGTATATTCAAAAAGTTTACACGCACCATGAGGTTGGTTTTCAAAGTGTGTATGCTAGGTTTAGTGTTATGGTTTTGTTTTGTTTTGTATGTGAGTATTTATGAAAAATTACAGGACAATTTTTGAAAACCAAAAATCATATTTTTGGTGGCTCGATGACTTCCTTGCCTACACCTCAATAAGGAATTTAACAACTAGTTGGCTTGTTGGGGTTGCTTGTTCCCCTCATCAAAAGGATAAAAAAGAGGGTCAAAGAGGAACCTTAGAATACTGAAAATTTTCTATAAAACCCTCTCTGTTTGTGTTCTTTAATCAAGAAATTTGAAGAAAAGCTTCGCTGAAATTTTAACTCCTTTTTTATACAATTTCACAAATCATTTTGAGTGTATATTAATGTTTTTTTACATACTTATGAAAGGAAAATAATGTTATTAAGTTGTGAGCACTTAAGATTGTTTTTACTAGTTAGTTGTGAGCAAAACTCCATTCTTGGGTTAGGCTTAGTCATATATGTGTATTCCCAAGATAGTGTTTGCTAGTTTTAGTGGTTGAGATGGTTCCCATGTTACTGTATGTGGTGTTAGCTCTAAAGGAGAGTTGGATCTGTGTTTCGGATGAAGTAGTTCGGAGGTAGTGAATGATGGCAATAACAGGCAGTCAGGGCAACGTGGTCCCGATTGATAATGGTATTTGCATTTATAATTTTATTAAATTGTATTTGTTTATTATTATTAGTGAATTTTTTATTGTTGAGTGGTTGCCATAAGAAACTTGAGGATTTTATCACATATGTAAGGATTTTATGTGGGTTTACCTCGTTATTTATGTTGTTATGTATGATCCATTGTTGTGTTAGTATAATCTGAGTTTTGTGTGTGTATGTTCCAATATAAGAGATTTAGACTCTGATTATAAAGCGTATTTTATTTATGTTATTGTATGCTTCTTTCCTTTCTTCAGAGCATGCCTATATCTTTTCAATTATTTGTCTATTGTATTAAGTTAATCTGCCTACTCTCTAGTTTGGAGTGAGTTTTAAAGGTGTCAATATCTCTTTACCCTGGTTGTGTATAGGGTGTCATATTCATTCAATTGGTATCAAAGTGGTTTCACCTTATTCAGCTTGATTGCTTCATTGTCAATTCTATCTAAACCTACCTTTTACACACACATACTTCCTTTTTTGGAATCAGGAGAAGAAGGCAAGGTAGATAGACTTCTACTTTTCAATGGGATGAACTATGCCTATTAGAAGTCCTAGATTCGGGCTTTCTTGTGGTCACTAGGGAACTATGTCTAGTTTCTAATTGAAAATGGATAGATGTATCCAATAAAATCCCTCCCAAACAACACAGTTATTACAAAGCCAACGATAGAATGGACTAATATGGAGAGTAAAGAATTTCAATGGAATAACAAAGGGCTTTATGCCATCATTTAAGCTATTACTCCTAATGAGAATAGAAGAATTCAAAGTAGCACTAAGTCCAAGAAAGCATAGGATATACTTAAGACCATATATAATGGTACTTCTGAGGTGAAAATGTTTAGAATTTTGAAGCTGAGCAGAGATTTTGAGCTCTATATCATGGAAAAAGATGAGATGTTTGATAAGTTTTATGTACACTTTTCCAACATTCTCAATAGTAAATATAATTTGGGGAGACTTATAAGTGAGGAGAAATAGATTGAGAAAAATTTCAAGTCTTCTAAACTATTTCCATGCCAAAGTCATGGTTATTGAGATGTTGCACAAGTTAGGAGAACTCACTATCATTGAATTGGTAGGTGACCTTCAAGTCTTCAAACTTCATCACCTTATCTCCAGACAAAATCAAAATGTTACCGATAAAGGAAAGGGTATTTCATTCAAAACCACTAAAGGTAGTGGTGCTAACAAGGATGTAAGTACTACAATTGTTTGTGATGAAAAACCACTAAGGGCAGTGGTTCCAGGAAGGATGTAAGTACTATGGTTATAAGTGATGAAGATTCAAGTCCTAATGAAGAAAAAATGGAATTGTTGGAAAAAGTTTTTACAAGATTCTTTCAGAATAAGAAGAGTTTTTTTTGGTGTAGTTAGAAAAGATAGCTCGAGTAAAAAAGACTCAAGATCAAGAAAGAATGATGATGACTCTGAGGGTAAGTAAGAAAAACATGGAAGGAGCCATATTAACAAGATTAAGTGCTTCAAGTGTGCAAAGCTTGGACATATTACTGCAAATGAATTCTCTAAGCATAAATGCATGAACAAGCATGTAGTGAATGATGATACTAACTTCTTAGTCTTCCTAGCATTGAGAATTGTTGAGGATCCTCCAACTACTACCTTAGAGAGCTAAGAAGTGATTACAAACAATGATGATGACCAAGATGAGTTGTTTGATACCTACAGTAAGCTCTTCTTAAAACATACCAAGTCTAAGAAAGCTAAGAATAAAGGCTTTGGAAAGCCTCGAATTAAGAGAGTATGAGATAAGCATGCAAAAGGCTGCTCTTGAGGAGAGCAAGTCCTCAGTTGAAAATGATAAAAGTGATCTTAGAAACAAGTGTGAGGTTGTATAGAAAAGGTATTCAACTTTGTAAGAAAAATTTAATACAAATTATGCTAAGTTGAAAAGTTTTTAGGAGGACTTGAAGAATTCTATAATTGTTAAAATTACTCCTTCGTATGCTAGTTATGATCCTTCTTTTGATCAGACTTCTAAAATTACTCACTTGAAAAAGTAGGTGATTATGCTTAAAAGTGCTAAAGAGTATTTGGAATATGCTCTTATTAAGAAGGAAGCAGAACTTGAGTAGCTACATGCCAAAGTTAATATTCTCAATACTTTTACAATCTACCTTGAATCTTTCCTTCAAGAAAAGAAAGATTTGATTAGATCTTGGAAGGATATGCTCTTAGTAAGTAAGAAGGAGCTCTTTCATTCCTCCTATATAGTTAGCAAGTTAATGATTGGCTCTCAGAAACTTAATGAGATCATCAGTAACTCCAAGTCTTTTGGCGATAAAAAAGAATAGTGTTTGAAGAATGGGTTTCTACTTCTACAAGTGTTGCCCCTTGTTTTTCAAATCGAAAACTCCATAACCCAAGATAAAATATATTGTAGAAGTAGAAACCTTAAGTACCTCAGGTTCTTAGAAGATGGTACCATCTCAGAAGGGTCTTTCCCAACAAAAAAAGAATGGATGGTCGGTAAAATGAGTGCCAATTGGGAAGGACATTATCAAATAATGGAGATAACACCAGGAGAGGCCTAATTATTGAAAATAATTGAAGGCAAAGAAGAGGGCATAAGCTAGAATTCTATACACTTGAAAAGATACAATTTCTAAAAACACATGTATTAACCCACATATATTTTTTTTGTAACATCGACTCACAACGTGTATCTATGAAATAAATTGATCATTTATGCAAGATCTTCCCCTTACAATAGGAATCAAGGGTTGTGCACATAGATAAATAAATCAGGTAGGACACCCTAATAAGTTGAAGAGGTCAAGCGACCCATCTCAGTCAGAATCTAGGTCGGCGCTCTACCAGTAAAAACAAAATATAGAGAACCTTGGTCAAGAACCAGGTTAAGATTTTTCCATTATAAGGGGCATCAAAGGCTACACACCAAGATAAATAAATAAGGTAGGATGCCTTAACAAGTTGAAAAGGTTGAGTGACCCACCTCAGTCAGAATTCAGGTGGGCACTCTACCAGTAAAAAAAGTATAGAGAACCTCGGTCAAGAACTAGGTTAAGCTTTTTCATTATAATGGGCATCAAGGGCTGTGCGCCTAGATATATAAATCAGGTAGGATTCCCTAACAAGTTGAAGAGGTCGAGCAACCCACCTTAGTCAGAATCCAGGTCAAATCTCTACTAGTAAAAAAAATATAGATAACCTCGGTCAAGAACCAGGTTAAGCTTTTTCCATTATAAGGGGCATCAAGGGCTACGAACCTAGATAAATAAATAAATATGACACCCTAACAAGTTGAAGAGGTCGAGTGACCCACCTCAATCAAAATCCAGCTTCAGTCACGTAGATCCTACTAAATACCTTACAATTGCATTATACCAAACATGCACTATACATTAACAAATGTCGTTCTGATTGTTCATTATTAAGAAAAAAATTATTAAATTACTAATTATTACACACTGCTCATATTGGCCTTCATTATAAACATATACATATATACTACAAACTCTTCAAGCACTTTGACATATGGCCAATATCTGGATCACCATTTTCCTCAACCAAAGGTAGCAGTTCGCCCTGAATCTTAATAACCTTCTCACGAGCATATATCATAGGTTCAGGGTGCGTGACCATCATGGAAAGCAGCCCCCATTCTAGCTCCTCCGTAACCTCCATAACCTTGAGAAAAACACTTTCAGATCGCTTCATATAAAAACTTGCCCAGTGCGATTCTTGGTCAACAAGAACGGCCATTCTAGCCAAGGTTCTCTTTTATCAAGCTTGGGTTTGGATTAATTTCTCCTTACAAGTAGCAAGCTCACACACTATCTCTTTAGCATCATACTTTAGTTTCACAACCTCAAATTTAAGCAAACTAACTTCATTCTCAAGCCTACTATTGACAATATGAAATGCCCGAACTAACTTCATATCAAAGGTTCATAATACTTGAGCAAAAAAGTTGGAGGTATTAGCTTGTTTCCCAAAAATGTGAATCAAACTGTCAACCCCTTTTTATAGGAAAGAAAAATTAAATAAATTTTATTTTTTCTCTTTCTTTACATAAAGAACAAAAGGTAGGTCAACATCATAAATACATATTAAATAGTCAAATTAATTCATTTATTCAATATCGCTTACAAGAACAGGTAAAAGCTTGCATCTATACAGGCCAAAGACACATCGAGCTTTCAAAATTAAATATATAAAATAATAATAATAAGTATATATAAATAAAACAAAACAAAATGCTCAAATATCAACAGTCATTACCCCAGGAACCTCGGGGCCATCCTCACCACTAGAGGAGCCCAACCTTTCCCCCTCTTCCTCAGCTGAGTAGCCTTGATTATAAGGCGGTGTAATGCGGATATCTAGAATGCGATAGTAATATTCACCCAAATCTTTCCTTTTGGCCTTCGTCTTAAAAGTCTCCATCACTAACTCATAAGCACGCTCGACACTATACTCGAGCTTCTGTGCCATAGCATCCACGTTGGCTTTGGCTTGACATCGTGCCTCTTCGATAGAGGCCTCATCTTGTCTGCGCACCTTCCTCGCACCCTTCTCTAACTCGGTCACTCGTCGAACATTAGCATTAAGCTCGGAGACCACCTTTTTCAACTTCTCCTCCTTATCAATGGTCTCGCTCTCCTACTTTGCTACTCTTGCAAGTAGAGCAGTGTATTTTGAGTGCAATGATGCATGAGCATATTTCTCCAAGCTCAAACTTTAAATAGCTCACGTTGTAAGCTCAATCAAAGTCACAAATCAACATTAACTATTCACAAAAAGGTAAAAAAGGTTAAGCAAACAAAACTTGAGCTCACACTGCAATGCGTTGAATATTGTAAAGGAAAAAAAATATAAACACACCTAACATAGCTGATGGCGAATGATCTCGCCAATATCGGCCCCCTTGCAAATAGCCGCGAGCTACTCTTTGCACCCATCCATTGAGATTTGGCTTGTATAACAATCAAGGTACTCGAGTGCCAAGCCCTGATTCAACACTACCCCATCAGTACCCATAGTAAGGATTTTCAGATTCTTTGGAGCTAGTTAGGGGAGTTGAGGACCAAGGATGCTCTGCCAAAGGAGGAAAAAAATTCATAGGTTCAGGGTCAAAGGTAGTTTCATTGACACCAACCTTATTCTTTTTCTTCTTTAGAGAAGAGGTACGACCTTCATGAGAGGATTTACCCCTCTTCTAACCCACTGAGGATCCTCCCCCAGGAGTAAGGCATGCACCGGTTGGTGAATTGTTTACTCCCGATGTCACCTTGCTCTTCATTCGAGCAAAAATTTGATCAGTGGGCAAATCCATGGAACTTGCCGAATAACAAAAAAAAACACGGGATGAACACCTTAAAAAACATATATACATAAAATAAAAAAGGGGGTGCAATGAAACTGCCTTTTAATAGGAGTCTGACGTTTAATAGAAGCCCGGGCACTAGAAGAAGCTCAGGGTTTGCGAGTCAACCTAAGAGGAGGCTCCACGACACCATGCCTCATTAACCCACAAACAACAAAACACGAAGTATTTAAAAGAGCCTTCTCGTTCATTCTCTTAGGAAGATAGTTTTGCATATCAATCAACCTCTGCTTCACATCAAGACTCAAGGTCGTGATCATAGAGGCCATATTCCTAATCATGACTTTAGTATCATTCCAGACACATCTTACCAATCCAATATCACTTGTGGGGGACTCCCATCGACCTGATACATAGAAAAAATATTCTTTCCAATTTTTATCATTTTTCAGGGAGCACCACGTTTACCCCACGATCATTTTTCACCAACATAGACACCCTTCTCAGGTCTGTAGGGTCCTATTTTAGAATATACACCTCGTTAAACTCAGGCATCTCCAAATTCACCTCGAGTTCTTGACATATAAGTGTTAGGTAGAGTAGATATCTCCACCCATTAGGCATCAATTGCCCCGGTGCAAGCTGTGTCCTAACCAAAAATTTCTTGATGAGAGGATACAGAGGAAACCTTACCCCTAGCCATAGAGCTTTCTCATGGAAAACAGTCCACCCAAATAGAGGTGCATCACTATCACATGCCCCCTCAGAAAGGATCATTATCTGAACTATTGGAGGGATATCATAGGTCTTCCTTATTCTCTCTTCATCCAGGGGAAAAAATCCACAAGTTTTAGGAATGACCACCCAGCCCCTAATACGACTTGTCGGCTCGCCAGATCGTATATTCCTATTTTTTCTCCTCCAAGTCCTAGACACTGAAATATGAGTATGAGGCATGCTCAATTTCACAGTCCGCATGGTCTTGCGAGGGGGGGGGGGGAGGTAGATAGATATGGTATAGACTGACGCATTTCATAAGAAGAACCCGAGCTAGAAGACACCGAGCCCCCACTCCTACTTGTCACTATTATGGTAAACATAGGCATTTGAGACAATTAAATTTCTTCCTTGCATGAAAGTTAATATAAGTGTTTCTTCCTTTTCTTCTCCTCCATACGTTACTCCATGGAGTCAGTGATCCAGATTCTTTCACTTCTCTACTTTCTTGTGCCATCTATAAGGCACTATTGGCCATATTGCTAGTTAGTTTCCTAGATTTGTACATAGTATGAATCAAAGTTCTCTACCTTTCTCCCCCTTTTGTCCCCTCAGGGTGTAGCTATTGTGGCTCATCTAAGAGTGTTCAAGCTACATGCATTATGCATTTAAGGCATACCATCCAAAGGAATCAAACTTCTTCTAAGTTTTTTGAGGATTTCAAAACAAAATATTCCTCGAGTGCCACATACACCACATGCTTATATGAACCAAAGAATGCACTTTGACACTGTTTTCCTTCATAAATTGTTTAAACATAGGGTTGTAGTTTGATCATTATTTCTTGTGATTAGAATGGGGTTGAGCTGACCTTTTCTTTTATCCCTATTTTCTTGTAGCATTTTTGTACTTGGTTTATGTGTTTTACCTTGATTATATGATATTTATTTATGTTATTTTTTTTCATTTACTGTTTGAAAAATCAAAAAAATATCTATGTTATGTGGTTTAGCACTATCTTTCTCTCATTCAATCTTTTCCTAAGATGTGTTATGTCTTCTTGTTGTTCCTTGCCACCCTCTCATTAAGCTACTCAACAAGGTGCATTTTTTACACACTTTTCGAGGGTCTCATCGAGCACCCAGGTGAGGAGTCAATGAGGTACACGAATTTTTATGTAAACCCCCCGCTGTTCATTTCTTCATACCATAAACTTGTTATCCTTCTCTTCTTGCTAAATATATGCCCATCTTACCTTCTCTTTTTAACAAAATGGCCCAAAATGTTCTCGAGGAGCAAGAAAAACCAAACATTTAAAACCTATTGAGCCTTCTACTCATCCTCTATGAGTGTCCTGTGGTTATTAGTGACTTTTACTAGATCTATGAAAGTTTGGCGTACTTCTCTTGGCTCTCTCTTTGTAATCTTTCCTAATCTTATGATCTAGTCTTTTTAAAGAAATTTTATGCTACCCTATCCCTTTTTAGTGCTATAGACTTTACTACCACTCTCATCCTCAAAAGGTGAAATGTCACTTAGAAAGTTGTATCTTCTCGATGTTGATGAACCTTCTCTCCTTATCATCTCCTTTGAGTTTGAGAACATCACTTCTTATGAACTTCGCTTTGAGTTTTCTTTGATTGTTGAGTGCAAAATTCATAAGATGTCTGACCTGTTGGTTAGGCCTGGCCACATTTATGGTGGTGGTACCTTACTATTAATAAAGATGTGTCTGGTTTTCGTGTCAATGATGTTGTGAATGCACTCATACCCATCATTATATTATCACTAAGTGTAGAGGACACTTCCTTTATACTATCCTTAACAATGAAACTATAGATCTTCAATGAATAATTTATTCGACAATCATTTTTTCAAATTGTTGCCCTTTCTCTCTCATCTCTTCACTATCCCTCTTTGATCATTTGGTAGGGAAAATTCTTTATCCATGATATTTCTTTTTCTATGAAGAGTCATATTACTCTTTTACTCTCATACTTTCCTTCTAGTAGAGATTCACAATTTTCTATAGTCACATTTTTCTTTTCCTTTTTCATAGAATGTTGCTCAATCTACTTGTTGTACCTCTAGTCCTATTTCTTCCTTTTCTCATCAGCATGATCTTATCATTTCCATCTGTCAAGAAATCTCTACTTTCACTATTGAGATGCATTCCTTCTTTCAAAATTTCATGGATATTCAAAGGGTTCAAGCTGAGAATAGTTCTTATCACCCTACTTCTCCACCATCTATTCATGGTTCTCCTCACTTTTTAGCCTTGGTTATACCTCTACCTATTGGATCTAGAGACCCCTCTCATAATTCATACTCTAGTTCCTCCTCATCTATTCTCTTGCCTCCCTTTTCATAAATTTCGAATTTGATGATCCTAGCCCTTATTTTAACCACTTTATTTCTTCCTACTCTCACCATCAATCATTTGCACCACCTACAGACCATTGGGATCTTGGTGAATCTTCAAGCAGTGTAACCCAAAATAATGATGATGGAGAGGGTGGCAGAGAGTGCTAAGTTTGTGTTTTTAAGGTGTTTTGGATGTATTTTCATTTTAATTTTAGAATAAAAATGTAATCAAAACTTTTCTTAATGTGAATGAAATTGTGTTGGTTCATTATCTTTTGATAATGTTTTATCTATGTTTGCATGTGTTGTTTGTTATTATTTATGTACTAATCTTCTCTACTGTGTTGCATGAGTTTTAGGATTATCAAATTCTTGTATGTATTCTCTCCCTTATATAACTGTGTTCTTTTGACTTTGTGTCAAAAGAGGGAGACGTTGGTGTGCACAACTTGGTATTTGTTAACATGTTATTTTTTGCAATGGATGTGAGTGTATGATTGCAGTACATTTTGTTGCCTAACCTGCATTCACTTAGGGGGAGTGTGGCATGAAGTTAGAGAGAATTGTGTACTTTGTATGTTTTCCTACTGTAGGTTTAACTATGCTTAGCTTATCGGTATGTACCTATCTAGGGGTAACACAATAGCATTTGGATAGATAACACATTGTTTATGATGATACATTCACAAGATATATGTTTATTTTGTGTGTGCTACTTTAAAGTGTAGATTGTGAGACTTGTAGAGTTTGGATGTGTTGATCTTGAAGATGGATGCACTTGGAATAAGTGTGTTTCTAGGTGTTGGGTTTTCATTGATGTTTTGATAATGGGAATAACCATCTTTAGGTCATCTTCACGATCACTCATATTTTATGAGTGTTTGTACTTAGTTGTGTAGTGTTTTTCCATGGAAACTAAAGTGGGAGAATGTAAGCTTGTAAGTCCTTTGAGTCTTTATTGGTATTCATGTCTGCAAAACACAGAGTTTTTTTAGTTTTAATTGGTGTATTTGTCTTTTTATGGCTTGTTTTTAATGATCAGTGATGCACACATACATATAATTAGGTACACTTGGTATTATACATGTTTCATGCACTATGGTGTTGGTTTTTGTAACGTGCATGTTAGATTAAGTGTTATGGTTTGTTTTCATTTTATTTGTAGGAAGTTTTGAAAAATTACTTGGAAATTTTTGAAAACAAAAAATCATATTTTTGATTGATCAATAACTCCATCGTCTACCCCTTGATGACCCTGGTCGTTTGGTTTCCTTTTTAGGTTTGATTGCTCCCTTTGTCGAGGAAGGGGGAGCTGTTAATAAGAGGGTCGGTGAGGCATTCTAGAATACTAATTTTTTTCTCTATAAATACTCTCCTTTTTGTGTTTTTTAATCAAGAATTTTTAACTCGTTTCTAATTTTATTTCAAAAATCATTAGAGTGTATAACAGTTTTTGTGTTACGCACTTGTGAGAGTAAAATATCATTCTTAATTTTTGAGTACTTAAGACTATTTTATTATTTGGTTGTGAGTAAAACTACATTCCTGGGTTAGGCTTAGTCATATCTATGTATTCCTAAGACAATGTTAGCTTATTGTAGTGGTTGAGATGGTTCCCACTTTATTGTACACTTTGTCGATCTTTGGTTACTAATCACACTATAATGTGCAATGTTTATTGTGGACGAGATTCAGATTCGTGTATCAAATCAAGTAGTTACGGAGGTAACAAGCGAGGACAGTAATAAGCATTTAGGGCAAAGTGATCCTGATTGATAGCGGTATTTACATTTATACTTTTATCAAAATGTGTATGTTTATTATTGACGAATTTATGAAAGTAGAGTCATTAGGGCACTTTTTAACTTAATATTTACTTATTTTATTCAATAAATAGTATTTTTATGGCCAAAAATATTAAATATAAAAGTTTTAGTGAAAAAGGGTAAAAATATAATTATTAGAATTGTTTGGAATTTTTTTGGAATTTTTATGGATTGTTTTATGAATTTTTAACTTAGAGCCAATCAAGAGCTACCACATGGCCTTCCACATAAGCAGAGGAGTTGATTGGGCAAGACACGCAGATGCCACACAAGTAGGGATGGACAATCACGTTACACTACGTGTAAGGAGGACAAACCACACGTCACATGTTAGCACGACATTTAATACGAGTTTGTAGATCGGTTAACCCACCCTACCATGTGTCACCATGTCATTGCTCCCCGCCTTCCACTTATGTGCCATGCCATCTATTTTCGTGAATCACATGGTACCACGTGGCATTGACTCAGCAGGCATTAACTCTGACCTGTCTCCCTTGGCACGCGTCGTATTGTGATTGACTAGTGTTGTCAATTTTTCTTGTTTTGATCTCAACCCTTGATATGAACCTGATCTAATGGTCTAGAGCGTACCTGAGCTATATAAACCAAAAAGGGCTATCATTAGCATGATTTTGGTCAGTTTTTTGAGCTAAAAAGGAAGAAAAATACAAAAAAAATTCAAGAGGACATACAATTTTGGTGGAGATTCAAAAGGAGATTAACACTACAATTCAAGAGATTGATTATCTTTATTCTTCTACTTTTTTATTTATCAATTTTTATGTCTTTCTTTATGAAGAATATGAGTTTTATGAATAAAATTATGTGTAGTTAATTTATTAATCTAGGGATCTTATAAACCTAATTTTCATCGTATGATGATCTAATATTTTACCCCAATTATAATTTTAATTTAATTATTATTTAATCTAATTTTTATGCTATTAATTGTTTGGCCAACAATTTATCTATAGAAACAATTAAATAGATTTGGGAGAATTATTTAATTGTTTGTCTTGATTAAATAACATGCATAGTTTCTAGGCAAAGATGTATGATTTTTATGCATATGATTCATAATTGATGAACTTAATGAGTAGTATGCAATTTTATTGGCATGAGAGAGTGATTAAATTAATTATTATATGGTGTGTAGTTTACTTGAGAGAGGAATACATACTATATTAGAGTCAATTGATTATGTAATTGATTGACAATTATAATGGAAGGATTTTAGCGATTCGTATGTTTAGAAAATTGGGAGATTAAGTATTCCTAGATATTTTATCTTATATTTTAGTTAGTTATTACTATTTACTTTTAGTTATTTTAATTTTGCTTTCTTAAAATATAAAAACACAAAAAATAGATTTTTATTTTTTTATTTTTAAAAATTAGTTTATACTAAAATAATCTTTATGGGAATGATTTTTTCTTATCATTATATTACTTATTGCGATACATATACTTGTGTATTTATTGCACACACTTCTTGTGTGGCAATCAATTATTATTAGTAAATTGTTTATTGATGAGTGGCTACCCTAAATAACCCAAGGATTTTACCACATGATTATTTGTTTTGTTAGTATAATTTGAGTTTCTATTGTGTATCTTCTAAGATAAAAGATTTAGACCCTAATTAGAAAACATATTTAATCTATGTTGTTACATGCCTTCTTTCCTTTCTTTTATAGCATGCACATAGTTTTCTGATTATTGTTTAGTTATATTAAATTAATCTAACTACTCTCTGATTAATTTAGTTTGTTTCTGCTATATTTTGTTTATGTTTACTTTTGTTGTTAGTGAGTTTAATGTGAGTTTTTAAAAGGTCAGTATCTCCTTACCTTCATTGTGTACCAGGTGTCTTACTCATTCAAATTTCTTCCAGTTTATTTCATATAATCAAAAGGGACTTCTCTAGGTATAAAACCTCAAGTTGTTTAAAGAGTATTTTTATTTCCTAGAAGATGTTCAACATCAAAATTATAGGGGTTAAACCACTATTTTCATGTTACTAATCTTCTATGCTTATAATCACCTACAATATTAGTTTTTAAAAAGTAACCAAAGTTCTTAGCTTCAGTTCTAATAATGAATTTGGAACTTATTACATATGTTACAAATTCTTAATAGCTTTGACAGCTCAATATTCTTTTTCGTTATTGTGATAATTTAATTTTTAACTTTATAAAGATTCTAACGTGTATCTACAAAGATATTTATATTTGTTATTTGATTTTCATATTAAAGTTACTCCCTAGTTTTCAAGTGAAGTATCTGTTTCAAATATTATTTTATCATAGGGACCTAGATGGTATAAAGTTGGTAAATTCTTTACTTGAGCTTTTACCTTGTTCGTGTATAAAGTATCTTGTTATGTCCTTTTTCAAATGTGATCTTTCTTTAATTTTAGTTGTAAATGTTTTCACATTTCTACAAGCTTCTTGATGTATACTTTAGCATATGTTAAACATCCTAAAAATCTCTGTAATTATTTTTTATATTCTAATTCATTAAAAAATCTTTGAGTGTTATTTAATATAGGGATTGTAAATAATGTTTTTCTTCTTCAATTTCCAACCCTAAATAAGATTTTACTGAGCAATTATTGCTTTCTTCTCATAAAGTACAATGCTTACTTTCATGCATTCTTATAAAATAATAATAATATCTAAATAATATTTATTTAATTTATTATTGAAAAATAAAATAGCATCTATATAAACACAAAAAATATTTTGTAATTTCTTAAAAGTGTTGTCAATATATCTTTGAAAAATACTTGAAGCTTGTTTTAAACTAAATAGTGATAATCCATTGGAATTTTCCTATGGGGAAACTAAATTCCATTGGTTATTGAGATTCCTCATCAAATCTTATTTGTGAAAATTCACTTTTGCAGCTTGAGAAAAATTTCTTCCTTTTTATTTATCATAATAATTCTTCTTTCTTCGGAATAAAGTATCTATCATCAATGCTTTCTTTATTCAATTTTTTAAAGTTTATTACCATTCTCTTTTTTGCTTTTTCTTTTTCATCTTCTTTTTCAACCAAGAATGTAGACTAGAGTGAGGTGAATTACTTAGTATTATGAGTTTTATTTCCAAAAGTCTTGAATTTGTTTTTCAATCTCAAGCATGTCTTCTGGAGTATAAATCATGAGTTTTACTATAATGAATTTTTTAGAGTCTTTATGTTTTATGTTTGTCATCATTTTAGACTTATTTATTTTTGGGTCTAAAGGATTGTTTGAGCTTACTTTTTTTAATAGTTTTCTAATATTTGTTAAGGCTTTATCTTTTTAAATTTCAATAAGAAATTTTTATGTTTCTCTTCTATATCTAATGAAATTTTTCTAAATAAGGTGTTTCCTGCTTTGTGTCTATCTCACCACATTTTTTTTATGTTAGTGCATAAAAGTTGGGTTTGATACAATCAAAGCTTTTCTTAATTTTGACACATAAAGATTTCACCATCAAGTTATTAGACTTATTTTTTTTTCAAAATATTGTGTAAAGGGTTGATATAATTTTAGGAAGTTATTCCCTTTTAATAAATAAACTCATGTTTCTTATTGATATATGATAGGAATTTACATGTTGTCTTTCATGTGCTTGATATGCGAGATGAAACGAAATGCATTGCTACCCCTTTTTTGTTGGGTAGGCCTTTTATGAAAATGGCTCGCACTAAATTTTTGTCCATAATGGGACATTAACTATGGAATTTGATGGAGATTATACATATTTAAACATCTTTGAATCCATGATGTATCATATTCATTTACATGCATGTTATAATATTGATATCGTAGATTATAACTCCATGAAAGTAGAGTCATTAGTGCACTTTTCTGCTTAATATTTATTCATTTTATTTAATAAGTAGTATATTTGGGATTAAATATTGACATGTGGATGTTGCACAAGTAAGGGAAGTAATCAGAGTGCACTGCTTGTACAAGCTGACCAATCGTTGCCATTTCCATGGCACACAAGAAAAGGGGAGCCAAATGGAGCACACTACATGTCTCGACTGACGTAGGCATTGCCACGTATCATCACAACATTCACTCTGAGTTTTACAGAGTAGTCAATGAGCCTACCATGTTTGTCACGAGATTCATTCGTTCTTTTCACCAAGGTGCAATGCAATCTGAATTAGCAAATCAATGTGAGCCACTTATTGCTAACTCAACCTACATTGACCAACACTAGTCCGCCCCTGCCACACGTTGCAATCTCATTCACCCTGTGTCTGTCACTTTCCACGTGTCTCGTTCCATTGGCTAGCACTGTATAATTTTGGTTTTTTCATCTCAACCTTTGATCTGAAGCTAATTTGATGATCTAAAGCCTAATTTAACCCCCTAATTGCCTCAAAAATCCTAATAGCTAGATTTGAAAATTGTTTATCAATTTTTGGTGTAAAAAAGGAGAGAGAATTTCAAGATGAGATACAATTTTGGTGAAGATTCAAGAGGACATTGGTGCTACAATTCAAGAGATTGATTTTATTTATTCTTCTTCTTCTTTCCTTATTTAACTTGTATGTCTTTCTTATTGAAAAATATGAGATTTATGAATCATGCCTGGTTAATTTATTAATTCCGAGGTCTTATGAACCCAATTTTATATATGTGTTGATATAATATTTTTACCCCATTATGATTTTCATTTAATTATATTATTAGTATGAATTTTATGTTATTAATTGTGTATCCAAAATTGATCTATAGAGGCAATTAAATAGATTTGAGAAAATTATTTAATTACTTTTCTTGATTAAATAACATGCATAGAGACTTTCCTCACCATGGTAATTATATGAAGCATGGGAAAGATTCAAAGAATTGCTAAGAAACTTTCCTCACCATGGTATCCCCCATTGGATCCAAATAGAGACTTTCTACAATGGTGTCAATGCTCAAACAAGAACTATTGTTGATGCCTTTGCTAATGGAGATTTGCTAGCCAAATATTACAATCAAGCTTATAATTTACTTGATAAAATGGCAAGAAACAATTATCAATGGCCAATGGACAGAATGGAAGCCATAAGAAGGGTAGCCGAAGTGTATGAGGTAAATGATATCACAGCACTTATAGCTCAAGTGTCATCTTTGGTGAATCTTTTGAAGGCTCAAAACTTGCCAACGAGTATAAACTAGGTCCAAGATTCAGGGGTATCCTATGTCTTTTGTGGTAGAGCTCATTTGTTTGATAATTTTCCAAATAATCCTAAATTTCCATGCTATGTGGGTAATATGAACCAAAACAATAATCCAAACATGCACACATATAACCCAGGATGGAGACAACATCCTAATTTCTCTTAACAACAATCAAGGTGGTAATTAATTCAACTGTCAATCATTTCCACTCTTTGGTTTTCAATGACCATAACAATCACAAGCCCAAGAGAAGAAGTCACCTACTGAGGACAATAAAATTTTTTAATAGGGATGATTAAAGACTTCATCCAATCAATGAATATAAAAGTGTCCACCCAAGAGGCTTCAATTCAAAATTTAGAGACCCAAATGGGGAAAATTGCCTAGGTCATAAGTCAAAGGTCTCAAGGTAACCTTTCAAGTGACACAATTATAAACCCAAGAAGAGAAAGTAAGGAGCATTACAACACCAAAGCCTTGAGGAGTGGTAAAAATTTAGAGGAGGAACATGAGACTTAAAAGGATGAGGAGGAACATTAGACTCAAAAGGATAAGGAGGAATAGGAAGATAAAAAGGATGAGAAGGGACAAGTGGATAAACAGAGCACTACAAAGAAAATAATTAAACCAAAAAAGAGCAACATCTACAAACCCACTATTCCTTTCCCTTAAAGACTGCAATAAAAAAAGTTAGATACATAGTTTTCAAAGTTTATGGATGTTTCAAGAAGTTGCACATAAATAATCCATTTGTAGATGCATTTGAACAAATGCATCTTATGCCAAATTTCTAAAGGACATCCTATCTAAGAAAAGGAGGCTTAGAGATAATGAAACAATAACCTTGACTAAAGGTTGTAGTTCCATCCTTGCTAGAAAACTACCACAAAATTGAAAGATCCAGGTGTCTTTGACATTCCTTGCATAACTGGGAACATGAACTTTGAGAAAGCACTATGTGACTTACACTACTACAAAAATAAGCATTAAAGTCGGTTAAAAACCGACTTTAAACAAATTTAAAGTCGATTCGCTGAACTGACTTTAAATTGAGCGACTTAAAATGTAAAGTTGGTTCATCGCGTGAACCGACTTTAACTATACATTTTATGATTTTTTTTTATTTTTATTCTCATTTTTCGTATTATTCAATATATATATAGCATAAAAAAATTAAAATATAAATAATAATACAAATAATTAAAAATTTAAATATATTTAACTACTTGATAATTAAATTTATTACAAAAACAAATAATGTATATAGAATACATATAGTTAACTTAAATTACAAATAAATAATGTCGTCAAAGTGTAATTGAATACGAGTAAGCTTGGTTGGCTTAGAATCTTGATTGGCCTTCACAAGCATTATGACAAAAAACTAGACAAAAAAGAGCTGATCCATATAACAATTCATATTCCCCTACATACATGAACACGTAAACATCCATCAAACAAATAATCTAAACTTTAGAGACATACGAATGAAGAAATTAAATCATTATATATATTACCACCAAAAAGAGATTACCACATACAACGACATCCGAGTGATATAACCCTTCGACGAACTCATAATCATTTGTCTATAAATATGAAGTTATCTGGAATCTCTGCTAGTATTTTTTAATGCTATAATGAACTCTAAATATGAAATCAAGTGTAACTCTGATTTCTTACTTGGCTTGTGTGAGTTTTGGTGCCCTTAAATATATGGAACACGTTCATGGGCACCGAAACTCATACAAACCAAGAAACAAATCGGAGTTACGTACACCTGATTTCATATGTAGAGCTCATTATAGCATTAAAAATACTAGTAGAGATTCCAGATAACTTCATATTTATAAACAAAATGATTAATAAAGTGCTAATATGAGTTCGTAAGGAAAGTAGGAAAGAGAGATGAGATGTAGTTTGGGCCAAAAATAGGTCCATAAAATAATGTATTCCCCTAAATACATTAGCATATAATCATCCATCAAACAATGACATTAATTAAACATATTACTTAATTATGTATACAATGAATATATTTCAAATATTATTATATATAAATTTCCTAATTATTAGAATATATATCAAAAAATACATAATACAAAACAGTTATCATTTTAATCATTTTACAAAACCATTTCTATACAAATTAAAAAATAAGCAACATGCCAGCATGAATATATAAAAACCAATCACTTTGGTTGATTCTAATTTCTAAGCATGTTACTATATCATATTTAAAAAGTAATATTAATTATACGTATATAACATTCTATAGAAGTATATAGGGACTACTATAGTAACATATTTAACATTTTAACACATAAGTAGCATATATAAATAAAAATAATAATATTACTTAGTTTTTAGTTATTATTTGATTTTTATTAATATATATATATATATTATTTAAATTATTGAGTTTATAAATATTTATAATTTTTTAAGAGTCAATAGATAGCACGTATAACTCTTATACCAATATAATTTCTTACAAATTTAAAAAAACATATTATTTTTCCTCTATTCACTACTTAATAAAATATAATTATTTATATATAAATAAATTTATCCACACACAGTAAACCCACAATATTTTAAATATTATTTCCACATAAAATAAGTCAAACATAATAACAAGCAAAATAAAAAACATATCTAAATCAAAAATTTATACAAAAAATAAAACAAACTGAATAATAAGCTGCAAAATTCTACTTAATAAAATATAAATATTTATAACATATAAATAAATTTATCCATGCACAGTAAATATATATAATCCATCAAACCCACAACATTTCAGATATTATTTCTACATAAAATAAGTCAAACATAATAACAATCAAAATAAAAAAACATACCTAAATCAAAAATTTATACAAAAAATGGGTATAATTTTTTTTATTATTTCACTCAAAAAATAGTAGATTTGAAAGATAACGAGAAGAGAAATATAGCTCACAAAACGACGTTGCAAATGATGGTCGGATGTGGCCGAAAATTTAGAAAGAAGGTGGTAGTGTAGCTCGGTTTGGGAGAAAATGGAGGAGAGAAATGAAGAAATTAGGGTTCTGCGTAAAAAATGAGCCAAATTTGGATATATTAGGTGGATAGCATCGGTTGACGTGGAGAACCGATGATATTCGTGTGTGTAGCATCGGTTGACGGGGCAAACCGACGCTACACATGCAGATAGTGTCGGTTGATGGGGCAAACCGACGCTACACACGCGGATAGCATCGGTTTTCCACGTGAACCGATGCTAATTATGTGGGTGGCGTTGGTTTGACCCATCAACCGACGCTATCCACGCAATTAAATTTTTTTTTGTTAATTATTATTTTATTTAGACTATGCATATACGTACTATAGAAATAGAAAAAATAATTACTTTAGAATAATATTTAATTAAAACATTTACACAAAATTAAATAAAGATATATTGTAGGTACATATATAAATTTAAATATCCAAACAAATAAGCAAAATTATATAATTTTTAAAACTAATTGTCTAAAAAAATGAAAAATTATACTATTTTTATCCAACTTAAATTCTAAAGAGTTAAATAAAATAATAATTAATTTTAATTGTATTTACTTCATCCATTTTTTAATTTAAAAAATAGGACGTAGTGTCGGTTGACGTGGAGAACCGACGCTACCCACGTGGCTAGCGTTGGTTCACCACGTCAACCGATGCTAGCCACGTGGGTAGCGTCGGTTGACGTGGTGAACCGACGCTCTCCACGTGGGTAGTGTCGATTCACCACATCAATCGATGCTACGTCCAATGTGGATAGTGTCAGTTCTATACCGAACCGACTTTAAATTCATTATAAGTCGGTTTTTGGAAAAAACTGACTTTACACAGCGACTTAAAAACCCCTTTTGTAGTAGTATTAGGTTCAAGCATTAACTTTATGTCATTATTAGTCATCAAGAGATTGGGAGTTGGTAAAGCCAACCCCACTTTAATAACATTACAAATGGCAGATTGATCAATTAAGCGACCTTGAGGAATTGGTGTATTTTGTCTTGCATAGGAAGAAGGCCAACCTATGCTAAAAAAAGGTACACAATTATCACATTCTAGGAATTGTGTGAACTCCTAGTAGAGCAGAAGCTTCTTATGGAGATTGAATCTTTTGTCGAGCTTGAGTTGATAGAACTAACAAACCCTTCACTCTCACTAACATACACATTCTCTAACACTATAGGATTTCTAAGTTATTTCCTAGCCATAACTATTCATGACCAAAACCTTGAAGTAAAAAATGTAAAGAAGCTTATGAAGAGAAGAATTCTATAAAGAAATGCCTTTGTCTAAATGAAGAATCATAATATTGAAATAGAAGATAAGAATGGCCTAAAAAATAAGAATAGAGTTAGTGATGGGACAATGAGAAAATTATCTGGCCAATCTGATAAAGGTTTTGAGTTGAGATGATCTTACTACTGGACTAATATCAAGGATTTTATAATTCATGAATAGAAGTGATAGAGATGTTAGGTGTTGAGATGAAATGAAAAATGCATGAACAAAAGCGATAGAGCATTAGAAGGGCAATGACCTAAGAAAATTTGTAATAAATGGAGGTCTTTCCAAATTGCCACCCTTAAATATAAGTTACAATGTCCTGCCAAAAGACTCCAAAATTCAAAATTCATAAAGGCACCTTTGAATAGAATCTTTGAGAAGTGAAGTGACCTCAGCAATAGATGACGCATGAAAGGAATATTCTCTCACCTCATTCCTTACATCTAAACTAAAAGATTAAGGGACTCAATGATTAGAAATCAACCACTACCACAGTGCTGGTCCCGAGGTTTAGACCAACGTACCATCAGTCAGTCCAAAATAAGACCAACATTTATTTTTAAACTTAACTAATTTTATGCTCAATCCAGTGTAACTACAATATACTCCTTATGTAAATGACATGTGTGTATATGCATCTATATATAATCAATGAAAGACCTTGACCAATCATCATTTATTGCTCATTTATTGTTTCTCTCTACTTTCTCTCTTTAAACTTGAATTATCCCTCAACAGTAGGCATAAGTTCTTCCTCTTGGGCAGCTTGGTTGGATCTCGAGCATAAATTTTGTTGCAAAAATTTTCCAAGAGTTCCTAAGGGATTGCACACGAAGTGTGCTCAAAGGAGTTGGTTTGCTTGACTAAGAACATACTGCTCTATTGAAATTTTTCCTACCTATCTCTAATTTTCCCCCCATAATAGCAAGATAGATCTCAAACAAAGTATAATTGAGCTAGACCTTCACTAGATCGAAGAGAAAGCTTGTGCTAAAAATGCTCTAACTCACTCATTTTAGCTTTAGTTAACATCATTCCACCTACATTTTCACATGTGAGGAAAACATAAGCTTCTAACCTTATATTAATAAGAAAATGAGTCAAATAGTAGGCTTGTAAAGGAAAAATAACTCTACTTTTGTAGAATTGATAGTGCAAGGTCACAAATGACGTGACATAAATTACTTATGTTTGGAATTTTTATGTTTATGAATGATTCAAAAATTACTGTATGAATATTGACATACATAAACCATACCATTTAGAAAAAAAGCCTACACATATTGGAAAATATAATCACATACATATAGTTGCATGATTAAGTTTGTAGAATTATTTTACAAATGCATTAGCATGCAAGATATAATATGTGATACAATTGGATAGTGAAACTTGTGAATGTTTGTGAAATCTAAAATAATTATAAATATTATAATTAATCAAATTTGTGTTCCATAGAGGGAGATGAGACTCAAAAGGATAAGGAGGAACCGTAAACTAAAAAGGATGAAGAGGAATTAATGGATAAGGAGAGTAATGGAAAGGAAATAATTCAATGAAAAAATAGCAACCTCTAAGAACCCACTATTCATTTTCCTCAAAGGATTCAATAGCAAAAGTTAGATACCCAATTTTCAAAATTTTTGGAAGTCTTGAAGAAGATACACATAAACATACCATTTGTAGAGGCACTTGAACAAATGCCATCTTATGCGAAATTCATGAAGGATATACTATCAAAGAAAAAGGGGCTTGGAGATCAAGAAACAATAACCTTAATTGAAGGTTGTAATGCCATCCTTGAGAGAAAACTACCACAAAAACTGAAAGATTCAGGTAGTTTTGACATCCTTTGCACTCTTGGGAACATTCTTTTTGGCAAGGCACTATGTGATTTTGGTTCTAGCATTAACCATATTCCATTATAAGTCTTCCAAAGATTGGGGTTGGTAAATCCAAACCCACTTTAGTAACATTATAGATGGTAGATAGGTCCATTAAAAGACCCCGGGTGTGGTAGAAGATTTACTAGTAAAAGTTGAAAAATTCATCTTTCCGACAAACTTCATTATGCTAGACATGGAAGAGGACAGTGGCATTCCTATCATACTCAGTCGTCTATTCTTAGCAACCAAAAAATCACTCCTTGATGTGCAAAAAGGTGAGCTTGCAATTAGAGTGCAAGATGAACAAGTAACATTTAATATGTTCAAAGCAATTAAATTTTTGATGATGATAATGGTGGTTATTGCTTTCCAATAGATAGTACTGATGAGCTAACCACTGATGTACTTTATGGCATATGCCCTATTGATGCTTTAGAGTCTGTGCTTGTTAATTATATAAACACACATACTAATGAATACCATGACACTTATATAGGCATACAAATTCATGTCGGTAGCTTAACAAAACTTGTTGAATTACCCCTACCTATGACTTTAACAAATGATGTTATGAACAAGGACATTAACTCAACATAAAATGACTTAACCTATTTTAATTTTGAAAATATGGAATCAAAGGTCGATATTGTGAACTACGTGAACTTTTTGGAGGACACGCCTCTTATGTGTGTATCAAATGCATTTGTGGAATGTCTTGAAATAAGCTCACATTTGAAACCATCCATTGAGGAGCCACCCAAATTAGAGCTTAAACCTTTACCTTCTCATCTTCATTATACACTTTTTGGTGATAACGAGACAATTCTTGTCATAATCTCAATTGATCTAAGTATGGAGCAAGTGGAAGCACTACTAAAGGTGCTAAGGAACTTCAAAAGAGCTATAGGTTGGTGTATTGCAGACATCAAAGGCATAAGCCCATCTATATGCATGCACAAAATCTTGCAAGAGGATAGGGCTAAACCCACCAGGGATGCACAACGCTGCTTAAATCCCATTATGAAAGAAGTGGTGAAGAAGGAAATTGTCAAGTGGCTAGACATGGGCATTATTTACCCAATATTAGACAATTAATGCGTAATTCTAGTCCTATATGTACCAAAGAAAGGAGGAATCATTGTGGTGGAAAATGAGTCTAATGAGTTAATACCTACTAGGACTATCACGAGATGGAGAGCATGTATGGATTTTCTTGAAGTAAATAAAGCCACAAGGAAGGATCATTTTCCTCTCCCATTGATGGATCAAATGCTTGACCAATTAGTTGGGCATTCTTTCTTTTGCCTTCTAGATGGATACTCTGGTTATAACCAAATTGTTGTGGCACCTGAAGATCAAGAAAAGACCACCTTCACATGTCCTTATGGAACTTTTTCTTTCAGGAGAATGCCCTTTGGATTATGCAATGCACCTACTACATTTTAACGCTACATAATGGCCATTTTCTCATACTTGGTGGAAAAGCATCTAGAAATATTCATGGATGATATTTTGGTCTTTGGAAACTCATTTGATGAATATCTACACTATCTCTCCCTAATGTTACAAAGATGTGAAGAAATGAATTTGGTTTTAAATTGGGAGAAATTTCATTTCATGGTACATGAAGGTATAATCTTGGGCCAAAAAATCTCAGTTAATAGTATTGGGGTGGATAGAGCAAAGATAGAAGTGATTGATAAACTACCACCACCTACTAATGTACGAAGAGTAAGGAGTTTTCTTGCATATGTAGATTTTTATCTTAGATTCATAAAATATTTTTCCCAAATCTCCAAACCTTTGTGTAATCTTTTGGAAAAAGACGTGCCTTTCAAGTTTGATGATAAATGTTTAACAACATTTCAAGTGTTTCAAGAGAGACTAGTGTCATCTCTAGTTATAGTCATACTAGATCGGAACAAGCCTTTGATTTTATGTGTGATGCAAGTGATTTCGCTATTGGAGTTGTTCTTCGAAAATGAAGAGACTAAATGTTTCGTGCCATATACTATGCAAGCAAGACATTGAATGAGGCTCAAATGAATTATGCTACTATAGAGAAAAAGCTCCTTACCATTGTATATGCCATTGAGAAATTCAGATCTTACTTGGTTGGCACTAAAGTGACTATCTACATGGATCATTCTACAATAAAGTATCTCATGACGAAGAAGTATGCTAAACCAAGATTGATAAGATGGGTGCTTCTTCTATAAGAATTTGACTAGGAAATTTTTGATAAAAAAGGAACAAAAAATCAGGTAGCAGACCATTTGTCTAGGCTAGAGAGGGAAGGAAAAATGGATGATAATATGGTGATTAGGGAATATTTTCCAAATGAGCAACTATTCTCTATAGCTCAAACAGAAGTCTCATAGTATGAAGACATTGCAAATTTTCTTGTGCCCAACATTCTTCCATTAAACCTCACATGGAAACAAAATAAGAAGTTCTTCCATGACATTAAACAGTATTTTTGGGATGACCCTTACCTCTATAAAGAATGTGGTGATGGTATTTTGAGAAGGTGTGTCCCTAATGATGAAGTTGAAAGTATTATTTACCATTGTTGTAGCTCAAACATTGGAGGTCACTTTGGGAGCACAAAAATAACAGCTATGGTACTTCAATTTGGTTATTTTTGGCCCACACAATTTAAAGATGCTTAAAATTATGTAAAGATATGTGACAGATGTCAAAAGATAGGTAATATTTCAAAAAAAAAGATGAGATGCCTCTGAATAGTATACTTCAAGTGGAACTGTTTGATGTTTGGGTCATCAACTTTATAGAACCATTTCCTCCATCCTTTGGTAACCAATACATACTTGTAAGAGTGGATTACATGTCAAAGTAGGTAGAATCCATTGCTAGCAAACAAATGTGATGCCAAAGTTGTCATGAAATTTCTGAAGAAAAACATTTTCACTAGGTATGGAACTCCTAGGATCATTATTAGTGATGGAGGAAGTCACTTTTGGAATTAAGAATTTAATTCCTTATTGTTTAAGTATGAGATTAAGCATAAAGTGCCTACCCCCTACCATCTCCAAACAAGGGGTCAAGTAGAGGTATCCAATAGAGAAGTGGAAAGAATTTTAGAGAAAACTATACACATCTCTAGGAAGGATTGGTCAGCTAAATTGGATGATGCTTTATGGGCGTACATAACTACATTTAAAACACCAATTGGTACTACCCCATATAAGCTAGTTTATGGAAAGGTTTGTCACTTATCATTAAAATTGGAGGACAAAGCATAATGGGCATTGAAACAGTTAAATATGTCCATAGATGTAGTTGGTGAGAAAAGAATTCTTAAAATAAATGAATTGGATGAATTACGGTGGAATGCTTATAAAAATGCCAAGATTTACAAAGTAAAGACAAAAGGATGGTATGATAAGAAAATTGTGCAACGTATCTTTGAAATGGGTTAGAAAGTGTTACTGTACAACTCAAGACTCAAATTGTTTCCATGCAAATTAAAGAGTATATGGTTAGGTCCATTCATCATTACTAAGGTAACCAACCATGGAGCCATTGAATTGTAAAACAAAGATAAAGAGCGATTTATGGTTAATGGGCATAGGGTGAAACATTATTATGAAGATCACTTATAAAATGAAACATCTGTGATAACCTTAGTGCATGTACCTTAAGAGTTGATATGATCATCTAGTCAAGGACGTTAAACGTGATGCTAGTTGAGAGGTAACCCAATGTTATTTTACTTATATTTTCATTGTTTTTGTTTTGTAGGTGAATAAATGTGGAGAACAATGGCACAATAAGAATGAGCATTTTAGCTATAGATGTGGTTTTCCATGATTAAGAGAGTTTTCCTTTCTTTTACCTTTTCATATTTATATGTGCACATTGAGGACAATGTGTAATATAAGTATGGGGGAGGAAACTTCATTCTCTACATTAGTATTTAGTATGCATTTTTAATTTTTAGGGAATTTTTTTATTTTTAGGATGTTTTTTTATCATGACGGGTAGAAATTTATTAATATATGGAAACTAAATGCATGCATGCTTGATATGAAACATATGAACTAAATGATAAAAATTGGTTGTCATGACTAGGATAAGTAATGTAACATATTTGTTAAGATATTTACATTAATCATGTGATATGCTTGCTAATTTTGATTGAATTGATTCAACTTTTTATGCACATGTTCATGTACTACTACAAAAAGAAGCAATTAAGTCAAGATATAAAGTCAGTTTTTAGGAAAAACCGACTTATAATGAATTTTAAGTTGGTACTTTGAAAGGCCGACTTAAAAAATTTTAAAAATAGCACCAGTCTTACGTGTCAACAGACACTACAAGCAGGATTTTAAGTCGGTTCTATGTGTCAACTGACTTAAGCCACGTGTAGTGTCGGTTGACACATAGAACCAACTTAAAATCCTACATGTAGCATCAGTTCTACATGTCAACCGATGCTATTCTTTTATTTTTTAAGTCGGTTGACATATAGAACCGATGCTACATGTAGGATTTTAAGTCGGTTCTATGTGTCAACCGATTTAACCCACGGATAGCATCAGTTGACACGTAGAACCGACTTAAAATCCTACGTGTAGCATCGATTCTATGTATCAACTGACACTACTATTTTATTTTTCTTTAATTTTTTGAGTTGGTTGACACGTAGAACCAATGCTACACGTAGGATTTTAAGTTGGTTCTACATGTCAACTGACTTAAAAAATTAAAGAAAAATAAAATAGTAGCATCTGTTGACACGTAGAACCGACGCTACACACATTTTTCTTTTCATTTTCTCTTCTTTCTCCCCCATTTTCCAACAAAACGTATTTTCCAATTGTTGTAACTCTAAAACGACGATCACCTCCAACCACCAATTCCGGTGCCATTTAGTAAGTTTTCTTCCTCTCCAATTTCTCTTCTAGATCTCATATATTTTTAGTATAATACTCAATTTTTTATACCCATTTTCTCACTTACTGAACACTATATTTTTTTCATTTCCTTTATTTTGTCACTTCATTTACGCTTGTAAGTATTTCTATGAATTATTTCACACTTATTATTCATATTTATTTATTTTTTGTATATTATGTGTTATTATTTATGTGTATAAATTTTTGTGTTATGTAGGTTTTGTTTTTTTATTCAAGCCTATAAGAGATGTAGGTATTGTTATTCATTTATTTATTTTAATAATTTTATGTATTTAGGTGTTTGATATATATTAATTTATTTTAAACAAATAATTTTTTAAAATTATTTACATATACATGAAATATATATATATATATATATATATATATATATATATATATACATATAATATAAGATATATTTTTATATGTATATAATGTATAATGGGTTTATTAATATTTATTATTATATATAGGTATAAAATATGTATTCTTATTAATTACATGCATTTATATACATAAATTATTATAGATTATATATTTGTTATGTTTGGTTTTTATGTATTTATTTTTATATGATGTTTTGATAAATATTTTAATAATTAGGGAATTCATATATAATAATATTTGAAATATATGGGTTGGATACATATTTAATATGCTTAATGTTATTAACAGAAAATGGATAAATCTTGGATGTCAAAGTGTAAAATTGAATAGGACTACATTTCTGGAGTTGAAAGTTTCTTGGAATTTGCTTGTAGAAATAGTAATAATATAATTTAATTTATATATATATATATATATATATGTATATGTATTTTATGTAAATTATTTTTTTGTAATAAATTTAATTCTCAAGTAATTAATTAATGTTTAATTTTTTAATTATTTGTAGTATTTAAACTCTTTTAAATATATTTTGGTTTTTTACTATTATGTGATCGAATACAAGTTCTGAAGATAATAGAAAATAAGTTAAATATGTAAAAAAAATACATAATTTAAAGTCGGTTCATGAGTTGAACTGACTTTAAACTTAATGTCGGTTCAGCACGTGAACCGACTTTAAATTTTAAGTCTCCCAATTTAAAGTCGGTTATTAACTGACTTTAATAATCTCTTTTGGCATAATGATGATTGATTTTGGTGTGCATATTGAGAGAAAATTTGTAGTGAGTCATGCGAGTTGATGAGATCTACCATGTTTTAGAATCTAGTTGATCATCCTTTAAGGCGAAATCCTAAATTGTATTTTGTAAAAGAAATTATTTAGGCCTTATTTGGATCGATTGAGTCTTTCAAGCTAACCATTTTTATATCCATAGTCACCCATTTGAGCCTAACAAAGAACCTTTCATATCTTTAATCCAAATTTTATGCTTAACTAATAAGCATTACCTTTATCCTTGCACCTTTAGCTTGTATGAAAAGTAGAAAAAAAATACAATCATGGGTTCTGCAATAGAAGAAGGTGAAATGTAATGCATAAAACAACAAAGAAGCAAAACTCACAACACAATTATCCCTCTAAAGAATGAGAAAATAGAATTGAAAAGTTTGAGGGTGTTGTCAAGTTACAAAAAAAAAAGAGAAAACATATGTGAAATAAAAGAATATAAAAAGAATGACAAAAGATGGTGCATTGAAATATTAAGTAAAAGCTCAATTGTAGTTATAAAGTGTATGATGAAAAAAAACCAAGGTGTGGAAAGAGCTAAAGTGTCTTCATTTATTAACCCCACCTAAGTGTTACATTAAAACCATGTAAAGTCCTTATTGATCTTTAGCTAAGTGCATATTTATATTATTGGAAAGGGATGTGAAGAATAGACTTATGAGACTTGTTCTAAGATTGAATTTATTAGCATGCTCATATAGGTTGATTTCATGAGTACATTGGATGATATCATATATACCACACACACATGAATCAATTTGTCAAAAACTTTGCATATCCTTATATTGATAGAACGTTGATTGACGAATATGTGAATCTCCTTATCATATGATTGTATGACTCTTAAGAGGGATAGTTTTCATGAAATCTGCATGTACTAATAGAAGTATATTTATCAATATACTACCTATGTTATTTTATTTAGTTATACTTGGCTTTACTTGAGGACAAGCAAACAGTTAAGTTTGGGGTTGTGATGACTCTATGAAAGTAGAGTCATTAGCACACTTTTTTACTTAATATTTACTTGTGTTATTCAATAAATAGTATTTTGTGGCCAAAAATATTAAAATATAAACTTTTTAGTGAAAAGGAATTAAAATATAATTTTTGGAATTTTTTGGGATTTTTTATGGATTTTTAACTTAGGACCAATCAGGAGCTACCACGTGGCCTGCCACTTAAGCAAAGGAGCTGACTAGGAAAGCCATGCAAACATCATGCCGCTTCTGAGGAGGACAAACTACACGCCATGTGTCAAAATAGTGTTCAATCCGAGTTTAGAGATTGATCAAACTGCCATACCATGTGTCACTATGTCATTGCTTCCTGCTTTCCACCTGTGCGCCATGCCATCCTCTTTGCAAATCATGTTGCATTGTGATAACTGTATTTTATATAGTTATTTTCACCTATTTTATTAATTATAATTGCTATGTTCTTGATGTTTTTAGTTAATTTTCGATTAATAAATTAGTATTTACTGTTTTTTATATATTTTAATAAAAGTAAATAATTTGTATCGAAAATGTACTTAATGCCACATTTATGTCCACAAATATAATTTCAAATAATATAGTTCTTAATTACAATTTTTAAAAATCAAAAATATAATTTAAATTAAATTTGGGCTTCATTTTAATTATTAAAAGTTTAAAAATTTAATTTAAAATTAGCAAAGGGCTTAACTGTAATTAAAGAAAGTTGAAAATGTAATTTGAAATATATTTGTGGGTAAAAATGGAATTAATAAAGTTTAATTTTCTGCGCAGGTGAGAAGAATCTACGCGCCAATCTACACGCGCGAAACGTGGACCGTCCGATCAAAAAGGCAACGGCCAGATTTGCGCGTCATTAGCACACCCGACCAACGAGAGTGGGTGCAGGTCACTATTTTTCATGCGGCTCGGCGTGCCAGTGGGTCCCACCTGCCGCGTAGGCCGGCGTGCAAGATGGGACCCACGTGTCGGTTACACGTCTGCCAAAGGGCGTTGTTCTGTGCGGCAGAACCACGTGCAATCGTCCCCCCAGCCAATTAAAGTCTTCCACGTGTCCCAATTTTCCCTTGAACGAATCATCAGCGGACGCGTGGCACATATCGGTGAACGCAAAAGCACAGAATCTCACACGCGTTATAGCCGTTGCGCAACGTTGCACGTGCCCCAATCCCGTGCGATAAGTCTGCGTGCGCCCATTCCCTTCAACGAATGAGATGCTACCACGTGTCCCACTAATTGTGTCCGCGAATCAGAACGTGACACGTGGCAGCGTGGAAGAGAATTAAAACAGAAACGCACAGCGTCCCACTCACTTTTTCGATCCCATTTTCGATACAATTTTTGTCCCCCACGCGTGTAATTTATTATTTTCGCCACACTTTTTTGTCCCCCCGCGTGGATTTAAATTTAATATTTTATTGATGTATTTTTTAGCTATAAATAGGAGATAGTTTTTAGTTGTAAAAAAGTTTTTGGAGGAGAGTTTTAGTTTTAATTTTCGAAAGTTTTTAAAGTGTTTTAGTTTTTTCAGTTTGTAATTTTTATTGTGTTTGTGTGTTGGTTGCGGAACACGCAGAAGCCATTTTTGGCTTTTGTTGTGTTCTGCGTGTGCCAAATATTTTCATATGAGATGTTTTAATTTTATTTCTGCTTCTTCTTATTTTTCTGTAGTTGTTGTAATTTTTAATTTTAATTTTATGACGTAATTTAATTTTTCTAGGGTTGCATTTGATCTAAATTTATGAAGCTTTGATTTTAATTATTTTTGATAGATTTATAAGACGTTCGATTTGTTCGTTCTATTTTGTTCTTAATGCTTTTTGATTATTTACAAATCTTATCAAAACGATCCGTGGCACATGAATAAACTTGAGAAAGGCATTTGTGTGTATATTGCTCGTAAATAGAATGACATGTATGATGAAGGATAGAAATATACCCTAATTGTATGTGTGGCCATTTGAAAACTTAGAACTTAATGAATCTTATTAAATTTAATTCTCATAGAGATATAGTAAATTAATTTAACGAGGTGTGTTTATACGGAGCTCGAAAGAGATGTATGAATAATAAAAAAAGAAGTTTTCGGTTGACAAATTAAATGTACTAAAAAATATAAATCAAAAGAAAATAACATGATTTGAGTGGATTAGTTTGGTGAAAAATTACAATCCTAGATTTCTTTTATTTTCTTATTTTACTTTTTTATTAATCAACGATTGTTTTGGATAAAATCAGAAAGATACAATTTTAGTACTCGACAAACTATAGTAACAAATCCTCGTGGGATCGATCTTTACTTACAAATCTTTATTACTTGTGACCGTGTATGCTTGCACGAGTCCGTGTGTTGAAAAACACGCAACACATTGCATAGCGTAGACTTAGCTAGAATTGACTCTTATCGGTCTCCCTTGATTCACTTAGTGAATTTTTTGATTCCACGTGTCGTAGTGTGATTGGCTGATAGTCTAGATCACACATGAAATATATTTAAGCCCCTAGTCACTCAATAAACCCTAAGGAGCCATCATTAGCATAATTTTGGTCAGTTTTTGGTGGAGATTCAAGAGGAGATTAACACTACAATTCAAGAGATTGATTGTATTTCTTCTTCTACTCTTTTCTTTATCAATTTTTATGTCTTCCTTTATGAAAAATATGAGCTTTGTGAACACAATTATGTGTAGTTAATTTATTAATTTAGGGATCTTATAAACCCAGTTTTCACCATGTAATGATCTAATATTTTACCCCAATTATAAATTTAATCTGATTTGAGAGAATTATTTAAATGTTTGTCTTGATTAAATAACATGCGTAGTTTATAGCCAGAGATGTATTATTCTTATGTATGTGATCCATAAATGATGAACTTAATGAGTAGTATGAAATTTAATTGGAATGATAGTGTGATTAAATTAATTACTATATGGTGTGTAGTTTACTTGAGAGAGTAATATATGCTCAGTTAGTTTTAATTGATCATGTAATTAATTGATAATTATATTGTGAGGATTTTAGTGATTCACATGTTTAGAAAATTAGGGGATTAGGTATTCCTAGATATTTTATCATATATCTTCTTAGTTACCAAAGTTCATTTAATTAATTATTGCTATTTACTTTTAGTTATTTTAATTTTGCTTCCTTAAAATATAAAAACACAAAAATATTGATTTTTATTTTTTTTAGTTTTAAAAATTAGTTTCTAATAAAATAATCTTCGTGGGAACGATCTTTTCTTATCATTATATTACTTGTTGTGATATGTATACTTTCATATTCATTGTACACACAAATTGTGTGGTGATAAGTGATCATTTTGTGGCGTCTCATGATTGGGGTTTTAAGAAATGTGTTTTCTTAAAGTTCTGATCTGATCATCTTCAATACTTTCTTAGCAAATCAATCGTTCCTATTCTTTTGAGTTCGTGGATTCCTAGGGTATTTTTCCTAGAGGGTCTGTATCAATTGTTACTCTTAGTGAAAGAGATAGATGACCTGAACATAGGTCCTATGTTCTATAGCTTAAGGAAATTTTAACATTTTGGGAGGCCAAGCTCTATATTAATGAATTTTAAAATATTTGAAAGCTAAAACAACAAAAAAAACTATTTTTAGTAGAATGCACTTGTACGAGATCAATGTAGTTTATCTTTGAAAGGATGAACTGGTATGGTTTGGTCAACGAAATAAACTTGTGCCTTTAATCTAGGTAATTGATGGAGTGTGGTTTTCTTGTTCCATGACCGATCATGGGATGTAAGGGAGAGCATTCTACCTTATCTGTCACCAAGATGATCAACTCTATTAAGTCAGAGGGCTCTACTTGGTGTTTGACTTAAGTGATCTACTCTATTAAGTCAGAGCGCTCTACTTGGTGTTTGACTTAAGTGATCTACTCTATTAAGTCAGAGTGCTCTACCTGGTCTGTGGCTAAGGTGATCAACTCTTAAGTCAGAGCACTCTACTTGGTCTGTGATTGAGGTGATTAACTATATTAAGTCAAAACGCTATACCTAGTCTGTAACTAAGATGATCAACTCTATTAAGTCAAAGTGCTCTGTCTGATATGTGGCCGAGGTGATCAACTCTATTAAGTCAGAGCGCTCTACCTGGTCTATGACTGAGGTGATCAACTCTATTAAGTTAGAACATTCTACCTAGTTTGTGACCGAGGTGATCAACTCTTAAGTTAGAGTACTCTAACTGATCTGTGACTGAGGTGATCAACTCTCTCTTAAGTGTTAGAGCGCTCTACCTGGCTCCTAATTGAGGTGATCAACTTATGACATGTAATATTGGGATATAGTGCTCTACCTAGTCTTTGACCGAGGTGATCAACTTTCTCTTAAATCAGAGTGTTCTTCCTGGTCTGTGATTAAGGTGATCAACTTGTGACATGTAACATTAAGGGAGAACCATTACTTGCAAGAAGTCTTCATTATATATATATATATATATATATATATATATATATATATATATATATATATATATATATATATATATATATATATATATATATATGTATGTATGTATGTATGTATGTATATGTATATACATGGATGGTATATGAAAATGGTGTATTGAAGTACATTAGAAGTGGTACCTTTTCAAGTGTTAAGTGTTCCAACTTGTGTTCTCCTCAGCTCCCTCAATGCTTCTCAATAAGTAAGCCTTTCCTAGTGTCATCTTGACTATTTGGTATAGGCCTTCCCAATTTGCACTCATTCCTTCTTTCTAGGGAGGACCCTTATGAAAACCCAATCACCTATGGTGAAAGTTTTTAAATGCATGGCCTTGTTATAATAATCTATTACTATCATTTTTGGCTCGATTATTCTCCTCAAGGCTTCATCCCTTTTATCTTCTATAAGGGTCAATTCAATTGCTTTACTTGTAGGGTTTTGATCCTTAATTATGGTTGATCTCATAGTAGTCACTATGATCTCAGTTGGTATCACAGCCTCAGTCCCATATACTAGCGAGAAAGGTTTCTTATTAGTGCTCCATCGGGGACTAGTCCTAATAGCCCACAATGCCCCAAGTAGCTCCTTAACCCATCTCCATTTAGTACCCTCCAACCTTTTCTCTAGTAGGTTGATTATCAACTTGTTAGAAGACTCTTCCTAACCATTGGCTTGTAGATAATATGGCATTAATTTTACATCTTGATGTTGTACTTGATGAAAAACTCTTTGATGTTACAGACCGTAAACAGTCTTCCATTATCTGTAACAAGCTCTTTGGGTAAAATGAAGCTACAAATTATGGATTTCTAGATAAACTGAATCACTTCCCTTTCCAGTATCCTTCCTAGAGGTTCCGCCTCAATCCACTTGGAAAAATAATCTATGGCTAGTAATAAAAACTTATTTTGGCCCCTTGCTTGGGGTAAAGGTCTTACTATGTCCAACCCTTATTTGTAGAAGGGTTATTGGCTAACTATCCCTATCATAGTGGTTAGTGGTACGAGTGATAATAGGGTGAATATTTGACACTTATTGCATGCATGGATGTACTTTATGCAATTTGATAGCATAGTGGGCCAGTAGTACCCCTGCCTTATAATTCGCTTGGATAGATTCCTTCCACCTGAATGAGAGTCGCACTCTCTCTCATGGGCTTCAAACATAATTATTTTGGATCCCTCCCTAGCTATGCATAATAGCCTGGGTCCAAGTGCAGTCTTTCCTTACAATTTATCATTTTTTATCATGTATCAACCTATCTTAGCCTTGATTTCCTTCGTAAGCCACTAATCCTAGGGTAGGTCCCTTTTTATAAGAAGTCAAAGATTGGGATGAACCATGGGCTAGTGGCAGCATTCATGCTCCCTACTAATTTTTTGGCCTCCTCCAAACTGGCCTCGAACATGATTGTTATTGAGACCACATGAGTGTAGTTGGCCTCACACATGGAGGGTAGTGTGACCAAAGTGTCAGTATGACCATTCTCAAAGTTGGCGAATTTCAAGGACTCCTTTCTTAGTCTCTCTAGATATCTCCTAATCTTTCTATCTTTAGCCGCAAACTTGTCCAAGTACTAGTTGACCACCAATTACGAGATACTATGCAAGGTGATGTTATTCGCTTTGAGCTTCTTTACCAGCATGACTCCTAATATAGTTACCTTACACTTTGCAATGTTATTACTTCCTTGGAAATCTGTCCTAATAGCATACTCGAAACAATTTTCATTACTATCAACTATGAACACCTCTAGCCCAGTGCCATTGAAGTTGTATGTGCCTTTAATAAAGACCCACCAGGATGGTCTCTCTCCTTGATCCATGTCACATACATCCTCTTTTACCTCATCACTGGTAACCTTTGGTTATTCACTAAATTCAGTGACAAACTCTGCCACCACTTGTTCTTTAATGGAGACATATACTTAACATCGTACTCCCTCTATGGAAATATTTTCCAATCTCCATGCAACTTCTAGCCTCATAAATACACTCTTAAGTAGCTACAAGGTGAGTTCTCCCACTATGTGCAAGCTGAAGTAACGTCTGAGCTTCCATGCCTTCATTTTCAATATGAAGGCTAACTTGTTGATTGTTGGGTACCTATTATAGGCATTTGTTAGGATTTGGCTGATGTAGTAAACATGGTGTTTGACCTTGTTTCTTTCAACTATAAGTACAACACTATAGGTTTAAGGGTCAACTGACAAATATAAATTAATTGTTTCTCATGGGAAAGGCTCACTATGACAGGATTTTTGCTCAAGTATTGTTTAATTCCTTCAAAGGCTTTATGGTAATCTTCATTCCAAAAACTTGATGTGTTCCTCCTCAGCATTTTGAAGAAGGGAAAACACTTGTCCATGGATTTGAAAATGAATCTATTTAGTGCCACTATTCTTTCGTCCAATTATTGAATCCCATTTAGACTGATATAAGGCTTCATATTGACCAAGACTTGTATATTGTTTGCATTGGTCTCAATTCCCCAGGCAGATATAAGATACTCTAAGAATTTTCCTGAAGCAATATCAAAGACACATTTCTTAATGTTAAGTCTCATACCATAGCTTCGGGTTATAGAAAATATTTCCTCTAAGTCTTTGACATGGTTTACTAGTTATACTAACTTTACCACCATATCGTCAACATATGACTCCAGGTTTCTTCCCAGTTGGTCTACAAACATCTTATTAACGAGGCTTTGATATGTACTCGCATTCTTTAATCCAAATGGCATTTTGATATGATAGAAGATCCCATCCTCAGTGATGAAAGATGTTTTCTCCTTGTCCTCCGAGTGCATTCACATTTAATGGTAACCAGAATATGCATATAGGAAACTCATCAAGCTAAATTGATGGTGGCATCAACCAGTTGATTAAAACTTGGGAGGGGAAACAATCATTTGGACATACATCATTTAATTTTGTAAAGGCCTTTTTCACCAGCACCACATTTGAAAACCAAGTGGGGTAGTTCACCTCTCTAATAATCTCTCTCTTTAGGGGTGGTGACCTAATTTTTAATCATCTCATTATTTTCTCTTGGGAACTTTCTATTTCTTTGCTTCACATGTCTAGCCTTCAGATCAACATTTAACCTATGGGTTATGATCTCCGAGTTAATCCCAAGCATATCTATAGGCCTCCATTAGAAGATGTCATAATTTGCTTTTAGGAATTGAGATAGTTTCTCCCTAACGTATGATGTCAAGTTCGTACTCAACTTCAAAGAGTAGTTATCCTCCTTGTCTCAAATTGGTAGATCTCACACCTTATTTGATTTGACTGACTATGCTAGATATCTACCATCTGGCCTTTTTGGAAAAGGCCCATGTTGTGGTTGCTGTTTGGGAATGGCCTCTTTCATAGTGGAATTATAACAACTTCTAGCCTTTTCTTAGTCTCCCCTTATCTCCTATATGCCCTCCTAAATAGGGAGTTTGATGACTTGATGGAAGGTAGATGGAATTGCTTTCATCTTTTATATGCATGGCATATCCAAGATGGTATTGTAGTGAGTTGGGACATCAATTACCCCAAAATTGGTCATCACTATAGACCCTTTTTCCATGATAGGTAACACCATGGTTCTAATTGCATAGGTAGTGCTACTTTTGAATCCCACCAAAGGTAGCTTTTTTCTTACAATATCGCATTCTTTTATGCCTAAGGCCCTTGTTATCGACAGAAAAAGAAAGTTGACTGAGATTTTACTGTCAATCATGATCTGAAAAACATCACAAGATCCTATTTTTAAGGTGATAACCAAAGTGTCTTCATGGGGAAATGAGGCGTTTTCCCTCTCGATGAAGGTGATTTCAATAGAGGACCTCACTTTTTCTAGATTGTAAACATGCATAGAGCCGAGCAAGTCTCTAGCGTACCTTTTAGGCAAGTTATAAGAGGTTCCATTGAGCTCGGGTCTTCCATGTATGGTATGGATATTCCTTATATTGTTCTTATTGTAGGGGTCTATCCCGCTACCTGATAGAGCAGGTAGCTTCAATGTTTCATGTTTGAGTTGTTGCCCTCCTCCTTTACTATTATTTCCTACAATGTCTTTTAAATACCATCTAACCAACAGGTTCTCTATTTATTTTTCCAGATGCCTGTAGTCTCTCATCTTGTGGCCTACATCCTTATGAAAGGCACACCATTTAGATGTGCCCCTAAGTAGAGCCATTTTTTTGGTGGCCACCTGAAATTTGGCTAATCCTCCATTCTTAACACTACTTGAGCCAGACTCACTCTTAAGGGTGGATCCGTGAAGGGAGATAGTGACCTCCCCCAAGGTCCCCTTATTCTCAAACCATTGGCTACTTTCTCAGTGATTTGCCATGAAACCCTTGTTTTCGTTAATCTTGTTGTCTTTGTTTACCCGATCTGGGCTTATTCTTCTTCTCTTTTTCTAGTGTAGCTTCCACAGCTACATTGCTGCTTTTACCCAGACCTAGCTCTCTTTCCAGATTAAAAAATTTTCTCACCTCTTCATAAGCTTCCTCTAAAGTTTGTGGGACTATCTTGGTTAGTTCTACAAACAAGTGAGAATTCCATAGCAAACCAAGGCCTCTATCACAATAGAGCTAGGGTAGTCTGATATCTCTAAATTTTTCTCTCTAAACCTTCTCATATACTTTTTAATAGACTCATCCTTCCATGGTTGATTTAGAAGAAGTGGTATTACTCTTTCCAAAATGGCTTCTTGTAGGAATAATTGGTGATAAACAACCTAAAAAACTATGAGAAGTAGGTTAAGGTACAAGGTGCTAGGTTATTGAACCAATTTTGTGTGCCATCAAATAGGGTGGTAGAAAAAATCTTACATGACATCTCTCTTGCCCTAAGTGAACCACATAGGAGCCATAGTTGTCTTGAAGTGTTGCACGTGAGTTACCAGATCTTTGGTCCTTTTGTAGTCTGAGCACTTGGGATAACTGAACTTGGTGGCTCATCATGCTCTATTTCATCAAAAAAGGTAAAGACACATAGTTGCTTGTAATCCCTATCCATATCATAGGGCACCTTACCCTTGTCTTGCCTTTCATTGCCCCTTTTTCAGGGCTTGGCCTTGCTTTTTGTTAACTTCCTATAATGCATGAAATCGTGCCTCTTAGCTTATTTGCTCTTGTAGCAACTACTCATTATTGGGCTCTATCGAGCTAGAAAGGGGATCACCCTCAACTACGTACTCTCCCTTGGTAGGCTTAGGCACAACATGATCTAGCCTGGCCCAATTCCACTAACCAGTTTACTAGCTCGATCTTCAAAGGCACCCAAACCTGATTATGATCGTAATGCCCTATTTTTTTCTTGGTCTCTTTGAGCTCTCTAAGTTAATGTGCCAGCTCTTGATGGGGATCAGTATCTACTCTATAATTTTTAAAGGATGGCAAGATATATATGGTCTAGTGCCGACGTTGCCTCCTTATTTGCTAGTCTCAATCGTTCCTCAACTCATGTTTCTACCATGATGACCATGCTTATGGGGAACTATACTTACTTACTAGGTTTCTCTCTCATAATTTGGGGTGAATCCTTTAAAATACAGGGTCAGAAGCCAAAGCTTGATCTTCGAAGCTAAGCCCCATGGTGGGCACCAAAATGTTGGGGTAAATTTCTCTAAGTTGGGATAGTCAAAGATAGCATATTAAGATATGCTTTTTTTTAATTTACAATACATACTAATGGTAGAAAATGATCATGCAATCGTTATTTTTTCAAATCTTTATCATGATCTTTAGATTTTTTTATCTTTATTAATCTTTAATTGATAGATTTAATTTTTTTTACAAAATAAAAAACCAAAAACCTCTTTTTACTAATTTTAATTAACTTACTAATGACCTAGTAATAAGAAATAGATATGGTTATTAATTCTCGTGGGTACGACAGATTGTGTTCTTTAAATTACTTATCACTTATACATGATCACGTATACTTGTTTGTGTTCAATCGTGTCAAGACACTAAGATGGTGACCTGGCAAGAGGTGGATTATCGCATAGAGGTTCTAACAGGCATGATCTATCCAGCCGTGTAGCTAGCTTAGTGAAGCCAACCAAACCCAACCCAACCCAACCCAACCTAGTTAAACAGGACACAACCAACCAGTAGTCTAGACTAAGGAACTAGTTTACCAATCTAGCGTCGATCCAATCGGGTGAGCCGACCAACTATCGAGCCAATTGAACAGCTAAGTAAACCATATGGTGCGTCTGGAGAGTCCAAATTTTAGACAGCCCCTATTATTCATCAAGGTAGGCTTATCATACCAATATCTAATCTATTATCCCCTATCGGGCTACAGCAAAGCTGATGATATAGGATCTCCATCTAGTTCTTCTTCTCACCATGAACCTACTGCTTTCATCGAGACTTCCAACTATATTACAACCTAATGCATTTCTATGGTTATCTTGCTTGCTAAGTTCAAACCTAATTTTAGCTACAAAGTTGACTCTTCATTTCCAATTTGAATTATGTTTGCAATTGAGAAACATATTTGAAATTCCTATTGACATTGGAATTCTTCTTTTTGATAGTGACTTAGTTCCCAATAATCCCCCTAGTGGAGTTACCAGTTTTACTTATACGCTATTTGTCAGCCTCAAACCTTTATTTTTCTAGTTGGTATGGTAATTTATGTGTATGGTAATGGAAACTCCTAATTGCTTTCCTTCTTTGGGTTTTCTATATTTTTTTGTAGAGGAAGCATGGTAGGGAGCTAGCTGTGAAAGAGTTTTAGTCTTTGTACTATGTGTAAACTATAAGTGAGGGCAAGTTTTGATGTCCAGCTAATACGATCCAAGAAGCATCACCAAATTAAGGATCCATGACATTTCAAGTGGACCCATTACAAGATCAAAGGAAGCATTGAACATCTAACTCAAGAGTTAATTCAAGACCAAATGGTGCCACAAAAGAAGCCCAAGTCATTACATGGTTCAGTTAATGAAAAAAGGGTTTTGTTCCAAAAATTGAAGGAGTTAGCATATGATACTTGCTATATTATGATGTTTTAATTATGATATTTGTATATGAAAAACTTGGTTTCACCAAGGGGTATGTGAGGTTGAAATAACATAACATGTTGGATCACTAGAAGTCTTATTTGCTCTATACTGACCACCTGAGATAGTCTATCGGTATATGCTAGTAAATCTTGACGGATAGGGTGTAAATCCATTGTAGGTCGAGTGATGTGAATAGTATAAGTAGACAAATGGATAAGTATATACTGTGTGAAGATGAGTACCATATGTTTATGAAACTTCAACCCATTTAGGGTCGGTAAAACGATCAGAGTGTGTACAAACTAGTAGTTAGAATAAGTCATATAGTTAAGGATTATTATTTATGAAAGTTCAACCCATTAGATCGGTGAAACGAGTATGTAAGTACAGGGTATTATGGTTAAATGAAATTTCGAACAGTATAAATGATGAGTGATAACTGTATTTTATATAGTTATTTTCATCAATTTTATTAATGATAATTGCTATGTTCGTTTAATATTTATTAATTTTTGTTAAATAAATTAATATTTTCCTTTTATATGCAAAAAAATACATTTTTAATAAAATTAAATAATCTGTATCGAAAATGTACTTAATTTCATATTTCTCATTCACAAATATAATTTCAGATAATATGTTTTCTTAATTACAATTTATAAAAATCGAAAATATAATTTAAATTAAATTTAGGCTTAAGTATAATTATCAAAAGTTTAAAAATTTAATTTAAAATTAGCAAAGGGCTTAACTGTAATTTAAGAAAGTGCAAAATGTAATTTGGATTAAATTTGTGGGTCAAAATATAATTAATAAAAGTTTGAATTTTCTCACAGAAAAGAATCGCACTCGCACAAATCACCACGTTCATCACGCGCCGTTCGATCATCAATTAAACGGTCCCCATTTGGCGAGTACAACCAGACGAGGAAAAATCGCGTGTAGAATCTTCGCGCAGCTCGGCGTGCCAGTGGGTCCCACGTGTCCCGCAGGCCGGCGTCAGAGTGGGCCCCACATGTCGGCTGCGCAGATTCCCCCGAGGTGATCGCTGACCGTTGGATCAGATCAACGGTCCAGATTGAAGCGCGTCTATCCAAGCTATCGCGCACCGAGCCGCTCGTGTAAAAATCCTGTGTGACGCGGTCCATCCAAGCGGCGTGCACCCTCACTCTTCAAATGGTAAATGACCAGCCACGTGTCTCATAAATATTCCAGCGAATAAAATGATGACACGTGGCATGTATTTGGTGAAATAAAAACGCAGAATCAGCGCCCACTTCCAGCCGTTAACCACTTCCAAATCCGAAGAAATCGTGTGCGATGCGTTCTTCATGCGCCCGGCTTACCGCCCAATGAAAAGCTGCCACGTGGCACTACAGTTCTCTCAGCGAATCACATGGTGACACGTGGCATGCGGAAAAAGAAAAAAAAATTCAAAAAATTTGCAGAGTGTGTTTACGCGTGCTACTCCCATACAATGTTGTTCCCCACTGATGATAAAAAAAAATAAAAATAAAATAAAAAGAAAAATAGGGGATATATGTTTATGGGGGGATACGCGTAGGAGAGAATTTTTTTTCTTCTCTTTTTTTTTAGTTAGTTTCCCAGTTCGAGCATTTTTCTTTCTTCTTTTTCTCTCGAAACTTTGGGAGAAAACTAGCAGTTCTTGCAAGTTTTTCTTCCTTGTAACATTTTAATTTTTCTGTTTTTCTTGTTTGCGTGATACACAAACACGCAGAGTATTGATTTAACATTTTATGTTGTATTTTCTTAGGGAAATTACAGAGAAAGAAGACAACAAAGAAGAAGAAAAGGGATGAAATTTATTTTTCATTGAGGAATCGTGAAAGAGTTTTTTTTCTTATCTATTTTCTTTTAATTTTCTTTCTCTCGCAATGTTTTATTTTTGTTGTGTTGTAATTTTAAATTCGCTATGAACTAATACATTTGTTCTAGGATTGCGTGTAGTAGCGTAAATTATGAAATTTGAATTAAATATTTTTGAATGATTTATGGGACTGTTTTAAGTTGTTTATTTTATCCGTGTTTAATGCTTTTAATTATCGGAAGATTAATTAAGCGATATGTGACATTTAAATAAACTTGAAAAAGGCATTTTTGTGTCTTTCGTGATGAAATAACGTATATACATAAGAGATAGAAATATACTTTTATTGTATGTGTAACTGTTAGAGAACTCAGAACTTAATAAATCTGGTTGAATTTAATTCACATAGGAATATAGTGAATCATTTTAACTAGATGTTTTACGTATGGAGCTCGGAAGAGATATATGGATAAATTAGGAGTTCTTGGTTAACAACTTAAAACACGATAACATAAATCAAGATAAAATATAATGATTCAAGTGGATTAATTTGGTGAAACCGCAATCCTAGAATTTTCTTGCAACTGTTATAAAAGTTAGTTAGTCAAACCGCATCAATTATCGATCGTTTGGATAAAATTAGGTTGAAATAATTTTAATAATTAACGAATACAAGTAACAAATCTCAGTGGGAACGATATTTAGCTTATCATATTATTACTTGTGACCGTGTATACTTGCACGAGTTCGTGTGTTGAAAAACACGCAACAAGTTTTTGGCGCCGTTGCCGGGGATTTATTTTACTAATTTTTGTTAATATTAATACCAATTAATCTGATTTTAATTCAAAAAAAAAAACAAAAATATTATTTGTTTAATTGCTTACTTTTACTTGCTTGGATTTGTGTGTTTATTTATGTTTTAAATGTAATTTATTGTATTAGATTTAATTTTGGATAGAGTGGGACTTTGTATGCGACGCATAAGAAATCTTGACTTAGTTCCCTTAGATCTAGAAATTCATAGAACTATTTTGAACTTAAAGAAAAATAATAAACAAGAAACCTTAGAACAGCTAGCTATGGATAATGAAATTCCAGAAGTTGAGGAACCAAGATCCTTAAGAGATTATGCAGTGCCCATGGTTGGTGGCATCCATTCAAGCATTAGAAGACCATTAATTCAAGCCAATAATTTTGAAATTAAGCCTGCAATCATTCATATGATTCAAACATCGGTACAATTTGGTGGTTTACCCCACGATGATCCAAACTCCCATATATCAAATTTCCTAGAGATTTGTGATACCTTTAGGCATAATGGAGTCACTGATGATGCTATTCGGTTGAGACTTTTTCCTTTCTCACTGAGGGATAAGGCAAAGAGTTGGTTGAATTCATTGCCATGTGGTTCTATCACTACTTGGGAGGATCTGGCTCAAAAATTTTTAGCCAAATATTTTCCACCGGCAAAGACTGCACGGATGAGGAATGAAATCACCACTTTTATGCAGTTCGACTCAGAGTCATTATATGAAGCTTGGGAGAGGTACAAGGAGCTACTTAGAAGATGTCCGCACCATGGATTACCGAAGTGGCTTCAAGTTCAAACATTTTATAATAGTTTGATGGGTCAAACTAGAAATATGATTGATGCTGCAGCAGGTGGTGCTCTAATGGGGAAATCAATTGATGAAGCATACAACTTATTAGAGGAAATGGCTTCAAATAGTTATGAGTGGCCATCAGAGAGGATGGTGCCTAAGAAAGCAGCTGGAATTCATGAGATTGATGCTATGACTGCTTTAACTGCACAAGTGTCCGCTTTGGTGAAAAAGATGGATACTATGGGTGTCCATTCTATTCAGAGTCCTTTTGTTGCATGTGAAATTTGCAATGGTAATCATGCCAGTGAGAGATGTCCTCACAACTCTGAATCATCAATTTTGTTTCCAATTATAGTAGGAATCAAAACAATCAAAACAATCCCTATTCCAACACATACAATCCAGGGTGGAAGAATCATCCTAATTTTTCTTGGAGTAATAATCAAGGCCAATCATCTTCTATGAAGCCCACTCACCCTCCAGGTTTTCATAACCAAGTCCCACAACAGGAGAGAAAGCCTTCATTGGAAGATATGTTTGCTCAATATATGGCTAAGAATGAGACTATTCTCCGTAATCGTGCAACATCTATTAGAAATCTCGAAGTTCAATTGGGGCAACTAGCTACCGCTGTCAACAATCGCCTCAAGGTTCTTTACCTAGTGATACCGAAATCAATCCAAAAAGGGAGGGAAAAGAGCATTGTAAGGCGGTGACATTGAGGAGTGGAAAAGAGTTAGAAGAAATACAAAAACCCATTTCTCCACCGACTCTTATTGTTGAGGGTGTTGGCCCAGAAAAACAATAAAAGGCTAATCATAGTGTTGAAGAGAATGAATTAACATAAAGTCCGATAATAAAACCAGGGTTAAATAATCTCAAACCTTATAATCCACCAATTCCATTTCCTCGGCCGCTTCCATAAGCAAAAACTTGATAAACAAGCTTCTCCAAGTTTCTTGAAGTATTTAAAAAACTTCATATTAACATCCCTTTTGCTGATGCCTTGGAGCAAATGCCCAGTTATGTGAAATTTATGAAGGACATTTTGTCTAAGAAAAGAAGGTTAGGTGATTTTGAGACTGTTGCTCTCACAGAGGAGTGTAGTGCCATCCTTCAAAAGAAGCTACCACCTAAGCTTAAAGATCCGGGAAGTTTCACCATTCCCTGTACTATTGGTGAGAAATTTTTTGGTAGAGCTTTGTGCGATCTTGGTGCAAGCATTAACTTGATGCCACTGTCCATCTACCAAAGACTTGGATTAGGAGAGGCACAATCGACCACTGTGACTCTTCAACTTGCTGATAGGTCTTTGAAACACCCCAGAGGCATTATAGAGGATGTGCTTGTCAAGGTAGACAAGTTTATCTTTCCTGCAGATTTCATAATTCTCGACATGGAGGAAGATAAAGAGATTCCTATCATTCTAGGGAGACCCTTTTTAGCAACTGGTAGGACTTTGATTGATGTTCAAAAAGGAGAGTTGACCATGAGAGTCCAAGACCAAGAGGTAACTTTCAACGTCTTTAAAGCTATGAAATTTCCAAGAGAATCTGATGATTGCCTTAGAGTTGACACGGTGAATGCGTTAGTTGAAAGCAATTTCAGGGAAAACTTAAGTACTGATGCTTTGGAACTTGCACTTGTGAATGACAATATTATTGATAACTTTGATTCTCTTGAATATCTCAAGTTACTTAAGGCATCTCCACAACTCTTTAGTCCTCAAACTGAAGAAGATGCATCACAAGTTCTAACACCGTCTAAGCTTACCTATGGGAAGCCATCTATGGAACAGAAACAATTATTAGAGCTTAAGCCACTGCCTACCCATCTAAGGTATGCTTATTTGGGTGAAATGACTACAATGCCTGTGATTATTTCAGCATCTCTAGATGACGATCAAGAAAAGAAGCTATTGAGAGTGTTGAGAAATTACAAGCTAGCATTAGGATGGTCTATAGCTGACATTAAAAGAATTAGCCCTTCAATATGCATGCACAAGATCTTGTTTGAAGAAGATATCAAGCCTACTATTGAGCATCAACGTCGTTTGAATCCAATCATGAAGGAGGTAGTAAAAGAGGAAATCATTAAGTGGTTAGATGCAGGCATTATCTATCCTATTTCAGATAGCTCTTGGGTCAGCCCAATTCATTGTGTTCCGAAGAAAGGAGGAATTACAGTGGAGACTAATAGCAATAATGAGCTGATTCCCACAAGGAAAGTGACAGGTTGGCGGGTATGCATGGATTATCGGAAGCTCAACAAGGCCACTCGAAAGGATCATTTTCCCCTTCCATTTATTGACCAAATGCTAGACAGATTGGCAGGACATTCTTTCTATTGTTTCTTGGATGGCTATTCTGGTTACAATCAAATTGCTATCGCGCCTGAAGATCAAGAGAAGACCACTTTCACCTGTCCATATGGAACTTTTGCTTTCCGAAGAATGCCTTTTGGATTGTGTAATGCTCCAGCCACTTTTCAAAGGTGTATGATGGCTATCTTCTCAAGCATGGTGGAAGATTTTATTGAGATATTTATGGACGACTTCTCAGTTTTTGGGGATTCATTTGATATGTGCTTGCATAACCTTTCTTTGGTCCTACAAAAATGCGAAGAAACAAACTTGGTTTTAAATTGGGAAAAATGCCACTTCATGGTAGGAGAAGGTGTTGTCCTCGGCCATCTAATTTCGTCTAAAGGAATTGAAGTGGATAGGGCAAAGATTGAAACCATTGAGAAACTACCGCCTCCAACATCGGTGAAAGCAATTAAAAGCTTTCTTGGGCATGCAGGATTCTATAGGCGTTTCATAAAAGATTTTTCCAAGATATCAAAGCCTCTTTGTAATCTTTTGGAAAAAGATACAAAATTCACATTTGACGAAAAGTGTTTTGTAGCTTTCTGGGTTTTGAAAGAAAAGTTGATCACGGCTCCCATCATTGTTGCACCAGATTGGAATCTACCTTTTGAGCTTATGTGTGATGCCAGTGATTTTGCAGTAGGAGCTGTTTTAGGACAACGGAAAAAGAGAGTTTTTCATGCCATATACTATGCCAGCAAAACTTTGACCGAGGCTCAAATGAATTATGCTACCACTGAAAAAGAATTACTTGCTGTTGTATATGCTTTTGAAAAGTTTCGCTCCTACCTAATCGGAACTAAAGTGACAGTTTATACTGATCATTCTGCTATAAAATATCTAATGGCTAAAAAAGATGCAAAACCAAGATTGATTAGATGGATCCTCCTACTTCAAGAATTTGATTTGGAGATCAAGGATAAGAAAGGAACCGAAAATCAAGTGGCCGATCATCTATAGAGATTGGAGAATAATGATGGAGCCGTGGACAAGACTATCATTGGTGAGACTTTTCCTGATGAGCAATTGTTTTCCTTTGATCATAGAAGTGTGCCATGGTACGCAGACTATGTTAATTACATCGTAAGCAATGTGCTCCCACCTGAAATATCTTTCCAACAGAAGAAAAAATTCTTACACGATGTTAAGTACTATTTATGGGATGAACCTTACTTGTTTAAGCATTGTGCAGATCAAATTATCAGAAGGTGTGTCCCAAAGGAAGAAATTGAAAATATACTTAAACATTGTCATTCTTCAGCCTATGGGGGCCATTTTGGAAAAGAAAGAACTGCGGCTAAGGTTCTTCAATCTGGTTTTTATTGGCCAAATTTGTTTAAAGATGCACATTTCTTTGTTTCACACTGTGACAGGTGCCAAAGAGTTGGTAACATTTTTAAGAAACACGAGATGCCTTTAAACAACATTCTTGAGGTAGAAATATTTGATGTTTGGGGAATTGATTTCATGGGGCCTTTTATCTCGTCCTACAACAACCTCTACATTTTGGTTGCTGTGGATTATGTTTCTAAGTGGGTAGAAGCAATTCCCTTGCCTACCAATGATTCCAAAGTGGTACTGAATTTTCTAAAGAAAAACATTTTCACTCGATTTGGCACCCCAAGGGCAATCATAAGTGATGGGGGAACTCATTTTTGCAACAAATCTTTTGAAATCCTCCTTGCCAAATACGGTGTCACTCATAAGATCACAACTGCTTATCATCCTCAAACTAGTGGACAAGTTGAGATATCCAACAGAGAAGTGAAGAGAATTTTGGAGAAGACGGTAAATCCTTCAAGGAAGGATTGGTCTAAGAGATTGGACGATTCACTCTGGGCATACCGAACAGCATACAAGACACCCATTGGGATGTCCCCATATCGGTTGGTTTTTGGGAAAGCTTGTCATCTCCCAGTTGAATTGGAGCACCATGCGTATTGGGCTATCAAGACTTTGAATTTTGAGTTAGGCGCTGCTGGCAAAAAACGTCTCCTACAACTCAATGAGATGGATGAGATTCGTTTACACGCATATGAAAATGCTGAGATTTATAAGGAAAAGACGAAGAGGTGGCATGACAACAAAATCTTGCATCGACACTTCGAACCAGGACAGAAAGTATTGCTCTTTAATTCTCGTTTGAAGTTCTTCGTAGGAAAATTGAAATCTAAGTGGTCAGGGCCTTTCATTATTACCAAAGTACACCCATATGGGGCTGTTGAGATTAAAGGTGAAGAATCACAAAATACTTTCCAAGTGAACGGGCAAAGACTCAAACACTATTTAGGGGGTGACATTGATCGTCAAAAGTCCACCATTTTCTTATGTGATCCAACCTAAAGCAAAGAGAAAGGCAGTCAAGCTGATGACTCTAAATCAAGCGCTTCTTGGGAGGCAACCCATGTGTTTTATTTTTTATTTTATTTTATTTATATATTTTGTTTTAGAACATGTATTAGTTGCACAACTCTTCATTTTGTTATTTTGTTTTGATAGGTGAAATCGGAGGAGGTAAAACGATTTTTGGATTTCAATCTCACAAGTCAACTCACCATTCAGGGAAGTTCTTTTAACACATCTCCTTTGTTCTTTAATTTTCACACATTTGGGACAATGTGCATATTAAGTTTGGGGGTGGTAGATATTTTGAACTTAATTGAAATATTTTTTTTTGTATGATAAAAATAAAAAAAAATAAAAAAAAATAATAATAATAAAAAAAAATATAAAAAAAAAATATAAAATTTTTTTTGAAGATATTCTGCTATGAATAGTGATTTACTTTTATTTCTTTGATTTAAATGATGCATAATTCTTTGAAAAATTTGAATATTGTGTAAGCGATGAATAATTTTTACGTATGTTTCATTTTTACAAGAATTAATATTTATGAGCACTAGTCTTGATTTTTGAGTTGTTATGCTAATTTAGAGAATGTTTATGTGAATATTGAATTCGATTTATTTTTGTGGTGCCACAGGTCTTAGAATTTGTTTGATTTTCTCTCGAGGCGAAATTATAGATAACATTTAACTAAGAAAATGATTTAGGCCATCTTTGGATCGTTTGAGCCTTTCTATCTACCTCCACATGCATAATCCATAGTATACCCTTTTTGAGCTTCAAAGTACATATATATTTTTGTCATTTCAAAAGCCTATCTAAAAAAATATATATGTGTAGATATACTTATTGTTCTTATTCCACTAACTTGTTACAATTGTTAGTAAATGTTGAAAGATATATCGACAAAAAAAAAGGGTTACTGAAAAAAAAAAAAAATCGGATTATTGTATGTGATGATAGAATTATCTTTTTCAATCCTGAAATGTTATGCTCGGGAAAAGTTTTAAGCTAAATAGTATCCTTCATTCCTACCTTTACCTAAGCCATACATTACAAGCTTAATAAAGTCCTATTGATTTGGTGTTTTGTGTTTGTCTACATTAGTGGAGAGAGAAATGAAAAATAAACTTAGGAGATTTGTTATTTCATGAAAATTTGTTTGATTTTATATTTGCATAAACTGATCCGGATTGCATGTGATGAAATTTGAAAAGACTTCACACACACCTAAAATTCATTGTGAAAATGTAATATACTTTTAAATTGATTTTGATACTTAGATAAAATTCTTTTATTTCTTTGAGTTATGTTATTTGGAATGTTTAAAAAGAAATATTTTGAAAATCACTATTTTAAATGCAGTTATCTTTGTTTTATTTTCATCCTTTTGCTCGAGGACTAGCAAAAACTTAAGTTTGGGGGTGTTGATAACTGTATTTTATATAGTTATTTTCATCAATTTTATTAATGATAATTGCTATGTTCGTTTAATATTTATTAATTTTTGTTAAATAAATTAATATTTACAATTTATAAAAATCGAAAATATAATTTAAATTAAATTTGGGCTTAAGTATAATTATCAAAAGTTTTAAAATTTAATTTTATTATGGGTCAAAATATAATTAATAAAAGTTTGAATTTTCTGCGCAGGAAAAGAATCGCACTCGCACAAATCACCACGTTCATCACGCGCCGTTCGATCATCAATTAAACGGTCCAGATTTGGCGAGTACAACCAGACGAGGAAAAATCGCGTGTAGAATCTTCGCGCGGCTCGGTGTGCCAGTGGGTCCCACGTGTCGCGCAGGCCGGCGTCAGAGTGGGCCCCACATGTCGGCTGCGCAGATTCCCCCAAGGTGATCGCTGACCGTTGGATCAGATCAACGGTCCAGATTGAAGCGCGTCCATCCAAGCTATCGCGCACCGAGCCGCTCGTGTAAAAATCCTGTGTGACGCGGTCCATCCAAGCGGCGTGAACCCTCACTCTTCAAATGGTAAATGACCAGCCACGTGTCTCATAAATATTCCAGCGAATAAAATGATGACACGTGGCATGTATTTGGTGAAATAAAAACGCAGAATCAGCGCCCACTTCCAGCCGTTAACCACTTCCAAATCCGAAGAAATCGTGTGCGATGCGTTCTTCATGCGCCCGGCTTACCGCCCAATGAAAAGCTGCCACGTGGCACTACAGTTCTCTCAGCGAATCACATGGTGACACGTGGCATGCGGAAAAAGAAAAAAAATTCAAAAAATTTGCAGAGTGTGTTTACGCGTGCTACTCCCATACAATGTTGTTCCCCACTGATGATAAAAAAAATAAAAATAAAATAAAAAGAAAAATAGGGGATATATGTTTATGGGGGGATACGCGTAGGAGAGAATTTTTTTTCTTCTCTTTTTTTTTTAGTTAGTTTTCCAGTTCGAGCATTTTTCTTTCTTCTTTTTCTCTCGAAACTTTGGGAGAAAACTAGCAGTTCTTGCAAGTTTTTCTTCCTTGTAACATTTTAATTTTTCTGTTTTTCTTGTTTGCGTGATACACAAACACGCAGAGTATTGATTTAACATTTTATGTTGTATTTTCTTAGGGAAATTACAGAGAAAGAAGACAACAAAGAAGAAGAAAAGGGATGAAATTTATTTTTCATTGAGGAATCGTGAAAGAGTTTTTTTTCTTATCTATTTTCTTTTAATTTTCTTTCTCTGCAATGTTTTATTTTTGTTGTGTTGTAATTTTAAATTCTGCTATGAACTAATACATTTGTTCTAGGATTGCAGTGTAGCCAAAATTATGAAATTTGAATTAAATATTTTTGAATGATTTATCGGACTGCTTTTAAGTTGTTTATTTTATCCGTGTTTAATGCTTTTAATTATCGGAAGATTAATTAAGCGATATGTGACATTTAAATAAACTTGAAAAAGGCATTTTTGTGTCTTGCCGTGATGAAATAACGTATATACATAAGAGATAGAAATATACTTTTATTGTATGTGTAATGTTAGAGAACTTCGAGAACTTAATAAATCTGGTTGAATTTAATTCGCATAGGAATATAGTGAATCATTTTAACTAGATGTTTCTGTATGGAGCTCGGAAGAGATATATGGATAAATTAGGAGTTCTTGGTTAACAACTTAAAACACGATAACATAAATCAAGATAAAATATAATGATTCAAGTGGATTAATTTGGTGAAACTGCAATCCTAGAATTTTCTTGCAATCTGTTATAAAAGTTAGTTAGTCAAACTGCATCAATTATCGACTGTTTGGATAAAATTAGGTTGAAATAATTTTAATAATTAACGAATACTAGTAACAAATCTCTGTGGGAACGATATTTTACTTATCATATTATTACTTGTGACCGTGTATACTTGCACGAGTTCGTGTGTTGAAAAACACGCAACAATGAGTTCTATCTTCTGTAAAACTAGTTTATAATCTCTTCTTGATTTTCGTTGTGAGAAGTTATTTAAGTATCTTGATAGTTTATTAGAGACATTAATGTTGAATGTTAAGATTCTTTATTAACATTGAAGTATATTATATTGATGATTAATTTTAACATAAGTTTTAAGGTTAAATTTTATATTGTTTAAAATTTTAATATGTCTTTTAGTAGAACTTCTTCATTTTCTTCTTTAGTTTCTTTTGATGGTAATTTTTCAGATTCTTCTTCTTCTTATCAAAATAATGAATCAACTTATGATTCATATCAAACAAAGAAAGAGATAACCAATCCTCTTTTGAACAAAATATTTTTGATCTACAAAACTTTTTGAGTACCAAAACACTTTTAACGAAATCCAAAAACCTTTAAACATTGGGAGCATAAAAGCTTGTTTCAAAAACCATAAATATCTAAAAGAGATTATTTGGTCAAAACCATCAAAAGTGATAAAAAAATCTCTTCTAATTTATCAAGAAAAATAGAGTGGGCTAAAGCTCTACTCGATAAATAGCTAGAAGCTACAAACTCCAAAACCAATGTTGAACAAACACCAAACAAAAAGAAAGAAAACATTTCAAAAAATCTTTCTAACAAAAACAAATAAAGAGATATCCAAACATCTCTTCCTTCCAAAACCCAACCAAGGTTTCTTAACTTAGGACAAACCAGGAGATTAATCAATCACCTCCTTCATCATCAAACATATCCTATGAAAATGAATTACTAGACATAGAAACCTTATGTCTAGATATAGATATTCCATAAAAAATACAAAAAAATGATTTTTTAAAACATACTCAGAATGTACTAGGGCTAGTAGCTTTAGAAAACACGCTAGGTATGTTCAAGAACACCAGCAAAACACATTATTTTTTTATTGGTTTGAATATTATTGGAAAACCAAAGGACAACTTTTCCCTTTCAAACTTAACCAAAACCCAAAAATATTACTACTATAGTTGACCCTAAACCAATTAACTTAGAAGAAACATTACTAGTCTCTATCGATAACCTTAAACCAATTAACATAAAAGACTCTATCAACATTGAACCTATAGTTAAACCTATAGTTCCAACCATAGCTGACCCTAAACAAGTCAACATTATCATAGAACCTATAGCCATAGTACATGATCTTATAGCTATAGTTCCAGAAACCAAAACAACCCCTTTTTCAGAAATCAATACCCAAGAGATCACACTAGATGATTTTGATAGGTTATTAGATGATGAATATAGGAACCTAAACTAGTTGAATAGGTTAATTCAATTAACATGGTCAATACAAAAAAGAAATCACCCATTTAGGAAACCCCAAATGGATCTGTAGTTCCAGAAACATTTTAGATATCACTTGAGAATATTAGCACCGCATACCTTCATACCTCTGAATCATTTCAGGAATCATCTCCTGAAGGATCACACTAGAAAAATGAGTCTAAGCTTATTGGCTCTAACTCTATAGTGCCTGAAGAATCACAAAAATCATTTCAGAGTATTGATATCTTGAAACTAGATGCCACTATCTCTAGTGAAAAACCGTTTCAGGCATTATCCCCTAAAATTCCTCAAATCATCCAGGATGCTAGTATCTTACACTTTGATGCTTGTATTCCAAAATCACATAGTATTCGTATCTTGTACAAAGATGCCAATACCTCTAACAAAAATGCATCCTAGGAACCGTATCTTAAGGTTGCAAAACAAATATCACCAATAAGCAGCATACCAGCTAGGACCCCAGCCAAACCAACTCATTCAAAATAGATATAATGCTTCATCCATCTATCAATGAAATATTGATGGCATGAATGATGAAAAAATCCTAAATCTATTTAAAAAAATGACTATGAAGTCAAAAGCTTATAAAACCTAGTCTAGAACTTCAGACAAATCAGTTGCTGAACTCCTCATAGCTGGCTTCTCAAGCCAACTAAAAGGGTGGTGGGATTTCCATCTTACTAAGCAACAACAATTGGATATCTTAGGTGATATCCAAACTGGAGTGGATGGTGAACCCATTCTCAATCATCACAGAGAAGTTATTAAAAATGTAGTACCCATTTTGTTATCTACGATATCATTGCATTTTATAGGTGACTCCTCACACATAAAGGATCAAAGCACCAACTCCTTTCAAATCTTTGGTGTTCAAAATTCAGTGATTTTCACTGGTACAAAACAACCTTCCTCAATAAATTTATGCTAAGAGAAGACTCTAACAAACCCTACTGGAAAGAGAAGTTCCTAGCGGGACTTCCTAAACTCCTAAGAGAGAAAGTTAGAAACAAAATCCATCAAACAAATGGGAAATACATGATACCTTATGATCAAATCACCTACGATGAATTGATTGGTTTCAAAAAAAACCAACAACTTCAAATTTGCAAAGACTTGGAGTTACAAAAACAACTCAAAAGGGAAATGCATGAAATACAGAAAGAACTAAGTTCCTACGGTAAACGGTTCAACTATTTCCTTAGTGAAGACAAATACTGCTATACACTTTGCAGTAGCAAAACAACATCAACGCCTTACAAGAGATCTCCAAGATATCAAGGAGCCTTTTCAACAATAATCACTTGCTACACATGTGGAAAGAAAGGTCATGTTTCATCATACTATCGAGTTTCCAAGAAACTTCATAAATCAAAACATGAGAAAGAGACTCTTTAAAAGGTCTTTACTCTTCCCATTAAAACATTTGAGTATGAAGCCTATACTGAAGACTCTTCTAATAATCAAAACTATCAAAATAGTAAATTAGTCATAACTAATCCTAGTTCTGATAAACCAAAACAAGAAAACTTTGTAAAACAAAGAATTTCTATATATCAAAACTTTTTTCCAAAATGAAGCTTGTAGACTAAACTTCCAAGAAAAAGAGATAAAACTCCAATTGCATTTTCCATGCAAGTTTTCAAAACATAAGTTTTGGCAAATTCAGTTTACATCAAAACACCAATGTATAATAGCATTCACTGTTCCATATAGACAATATGAATGGACTGATATACTCTTCGATTTAAAATACGCACCTTCTAAGTTTCAAAAATATATTTTAAAACTATCCTCAGAACTTTGCATTATTTATCTCAATGATATAAAATGTTTCAAAACTTTCTTTTACACCAGTAAAAGAAATCATTTTTACTGGGGGAAGAAGTTGATTTCCCAAAACACCTTTGGACACAGGTATGATTCCTTTCCTACAAAATTTTTGTGTATTATCAAACTTCAATCTGACAAAACCTTTTTATTATAGATTGATTTGGAATTACCAAAACAAAATTTAAATCTTACCTCAAAAACATTTCTACAAAATGGAAAGCTATATTAAATATCTTCTATTCTAATATAGAATTTATCAAAGGCAAACTCGTTGCCAAATTTCATAACCAAACTAATTTATTAAATCATAACCTTACTCTAAAGCAGATTTCTACCAAACAGTAAAAACTATTAAGTATCCTCAAAGATACAAAATCATTACCAGAGGCCCTAGCCTCCGCAAGTATAATTTCTTCACTTATTAAAATAGAAAAGGAAGGATCCTCCACCTCTTCTAATATTATCTCTATAATAGAGAAAGGAGAGTCATCTCTAAAGATTTTCCCAAAATCATCTGAGTACATTTTAAAAACCTACTCAGATTATCTATAAAGATTTTATAAAAGAAATTCTTATATTTCAAAGGAAGTATCTTCTTCCAAAATAATCTCCAAAATAGACAAAGGAGAACGATCTTCTCCAAAATATTTTCAAAAACATCTGAGTATATTTTGAAAATCACTCAGGTTGATATAATAGTGAAACAAAGATTTCACAACAAAAATCCTTATGTTCCTATGATAAAATCATTTTCAAAACCAACTGAGTGTATTTCTACTCAGATTATTATGTTAGTAATGTAAGGATTTCATAACAAAAGTCCTTATATTTCTGGTTCTATAGAACTTGGAACCTAACCAAAACCCTAGAATACTATCAGAGTATTTTGGATTCATCCAATCCTTAAAACTTCCATTTTTGGAATCATAAACCAAGGTGGTTCAGTACCTCCTTAATCAAAAACCTAGAATATTACCCATTATGGATATTCTATTTTCATATTAAAATGCCTTGGATGCACACCATTGGTGGAAGTCCTTTCGATCCCTACTAGGAATCCAAGCAAGATATTAATTATTCAAAACACTTTTTAAACCCAAAAGGAGTGAAACAAGATCCACAACCTTATGTATCTTATCTGCAAAACCATACCTTCCTTGGGTATATCCACTGTCCTTAAGGTAAATATATGACCCAGGAATTATGAATATCAAATGGTGGATAACACAAAATGTTCCCAAGACAATTTCAAAATCACCAAAGAAAGAATGGCATGAAAAGCTTCAACCAATCCAACACCAGCAACTATCAGAAGACAAAATAAGATCTCCCACGCAAAACGTTTAACGACTCTACACCAGATAATTTAGAACCTCTAGGAAAGACAAGGAAGACTATCTGGGATCCATTTCAAAAACCATGTAAAATAACCTTTAGGCCTTATAACTTGTATTAGAGTTAGAAGCCCATTCATTTGTATCAGGGTTAAAATCCCACTACCACTATTAGGCCTGCGTGCTCATTTCAATATTGGACCTGTGAGTCCATTTTATATAGGGCCTATATACCTCTATTACCAATTGGTCCTACAAGTCCATCTAATTTTATTAAGTGTTAAAAGCCCATCTATAGTAAGTTATAAGAGCCCAATACATAGGGCCTCAAAAGGGTTCAAAGCCCATCATGGTGACATCAAATAGACGTCACTAATACATCAACAGTCGGCACTATTGAGTTGGCATCAAAGACAAAACGGCAATAGGAGTGGCCGACAACGTACTATTCAACCAATAGTGCAAAGCATTTCCTACAGTATAAAGTTTGCGACACAACACTGTTCGCACATAGTGCAAGCAATTCCAACAGTGCCAATTTTGGTTATAAAAGGAGAGTTCCTCTCCATTCACAACTAAGACTTGTTTTAATCGCTACCATACTCACATCGCTTATACTCTTTCATTGCTTACATCCTCTCTCATAATAGTTTAAATTTTGTAGTCTTGTCTTATAATTAAGTAAGTTTAAGTTTGTTTTAGTTGTTTATTTCCTGTTTTAATCTAAATAAACTTTTATTTAGTTTGTAAATTAATATAGCTGGCTAAGCCGCCTAATCTATCAATATAGTATGTTTGTTTGTTAAATACATGTTTTAATTAACATTCTTAAGTATTGTTTGAACCTTGGATAATAGTATATATGACTTTGTGATTTACTTGTATGATAATAAGTAAGGTTTCTACATTTATGCATTCGATCCAGACAAAGGGTAATAAGTCCCGTTTTAGCAATGTGTTGGCGTTTAAAGGGCAATAATTCCTTATACCTGCTGGTGGTTTAGTAAATGACTTATTTTAATATAAGCTGAAGAAAGTCATAAATATTATATGAAAAGATAGAACAAAAAATGTATGTTAAATGTTTCACGTATGATAGCTTAGCATATTTCCTTGACTTAATCCCACTTTTGTAATACATGTATCTTGATAGTTAGTAGTAGACAGTAATTTTAAAGATTAAGATTCTTGTTTAACATTTAAAGATATTATATAGATGATTAGTTTCTCGCCATATTTTACAAGCATTATTTTGATTTTAATTATGTCTAGATTAATTTTCATGCATCTTCTCCTACATTATCAAAATCATCATCATCTTCTTGTTCTTCGAAGAACAAAAATATCATCAATAGTGATGAACTCACTATTAAAAATTTTGCAAAACTAATTGATCACTGGAAGATCCCAAAGGTCAATAGAGATCAAATTTATAAAACAAAGATGATGAATCTTTTTAAAAATGATTACATCATTAAAACAGAGGAAAGGAACATCCAACTTTCTTCAAATTTTGAAACTATTGAATTATTTTCAAAAGCATCATTACAAAAACATTTTGAAAAGAATTTCAAATATGTTCATATTAGATTAGTTCAAGTTAGACTAAGACCTTTAACCAGAGATGGTTTATCATTAATAGTACTAGTTGTTCTTAGGGATGCTAGACTTATAGATTTCAAGGATTCTTTATTAGGAATAGTTGAAACAAGCCTCAAATTAGGACCCGTATCCTTCGATTGTTTTCCTTAAATGACCCACACATATTAAAGTCACTTACATTACAAATCCAAACCCATAACTCTAGAATACTACCAGGAGCAATTCTAGTAGCCTTAATTTATAGGGTTCATTACAAAGCTATGATGTCTGCTTGGGATACCAGACACATGCAACAATCCAAAAAGAGAGAAACCATTCTTCTATAAATAGATCTTTATATGTCTAACATAATAATTCCCAAACCTATTACTTGGAGCAGAGTAGTATTTCTAGATAGATGGATTCTAAAAGGTGTGACTCAACCAGAGTCTGAACCTCATCAAACCCTAGAACCTGCCTAAAATATAGAACTTAAGCAAGTTATATCATATAAGGATGGTAGTGTTGAACTTAGTTTTGATAGGTCTACCAGTTTAAGATACTCTTTTGTTTCTATAACAAGTATCTCTGACTTCTCGTCAGTGGATTTACCACTCAAAAACAAACCTAGGTCTTCTACCTTAGATATCCCTAGGGAAAAACTTAAAGCGGTGGACTTTAGTACTCCAGTACCAAGACCAGTCTACAATGTTAACAAAATATTTGAGATGAGCGATTCACCTCAGTTATCTTCTCCATTATCACCAACTAACTTAAAAGCCCCAACCATACCAGCTAGGACTAATAAGTTAAACGTATTAACCATAGAACATCAGCTATTAGACATAGAGCTTTCCTCTAATAAATGTATTAAAAAAATGGTTTTTTATCACTTCTCAACTTTAAACTTTAGTCTAATTTTATTTATTTTAGACTTCATTATTATTATTTAAATTTACTATAGATTTGAAGATAATGAAGATCCAAAAATATTAGAAGCATATCATTTAAGGACTCTCAAATTTAAATTAAGATTTATTTAAATCAAATTTAAATTAATATAAGATTTTATATTAAAAGTAAGTTATCAATCCCTTAGGAAAATTCTTTATTTATCACTTTATTATAAAACTACGATACTGTGCACTTACAATTTTGCACGGATCAAGTTTTTGGCGTCATTGTCGAGGATTGATTTTTTCTTATTTTTGTCAATATCGATACAAAGTAATCTTAGTTTTTATTTAGAATTATATTTATTTTTATTTATTTTTTATTCTTCTTCTTATTTTTATTTTTTATTTTTTATTTTTTATTTTTTTTTCTCTATGTGTGTTTTTGACATTGGATGTATCATGCTAGAACTCAAAACATTATTCCTTTTGATCCAGAGATTGAAAGAACCTTTAGATCACGAAGAAATAAGAAAGTACTATCCATGGCTAAAGGAGAACATAATGCACAACATCGCACCTCGATGGATTATGTAAGGCCAATTGTGAATGACAACTACTTAGGTGTAAGATGTCAAACCATTAATGCCAATAACTTTGAGTTCAAACTAGCGTTGATTAGCATGGTGCAACAAGCCTAATTTAGCGGATCGCCATTTGATGACCCCAATATTCATTTGGCGATGTTCTTGGAGATATGCGACACTATAAAGATGAATGGTGTTACTGAAGATACCATTAGACTAAGATTGTTTTCTTTTTCATTGAGGGACAAGGCTAGAGGTTGGCTATAGTCTCTACAACCGGGAACCATCACTAGTTGGCAAGACAAGGTAGAAACGTTTCTTACTAAATTTTTTCCACCTGCAAAAATAGCCCAACTTAGGAGTGAGATTGGTCAATTCAAGAAAAATGATTTTGAGACACTCTATGAAGCATGTGAAAGATATAAAGATTTGATTCGGCATTGCCCTTAACATGGATTACCAGATTGGTTGCAAGTTCAAAGACACCTAAAGGTGCTACTTCTCTTTTGGAAGAAATGGCCTCAAACAACTATCAATGGCCAATAGAAAGATCTATGGCTAAGAAAGTTTCTGGGATTCATGAATTGGAGCCATTTGCTGCCCTTTCAAGTCAAGTAGCTTCTTTATCTCATCATATTTCTGCCTTGACAACTCAAAGAATACCATAAAGTGCAGAATATGTTGCAACTTCAAGTATGATAGTTTTGATGAATGAATCGAGTCAAGAGCAGGTGCAATACATCAACAATCAAAACTATAATTATTGTACTGATCCGATGCCAAATTACTACCATCCAGGGCTTTAAAATCATGAAAATTTTCCTTATGGAAACACAAAGAATATGCTACAACCTCTTCTAGAGTTTAATAGTCAACCGAACAAAAATAACATGTTACTTGAGGATGCCATGGTTTCCTTTGTTAAGGAGAGCAAATCAAGGTTTAAAAAGAATTATTCACGATTGGATAACATTGAGAATCATTGTATCAATATGGGAGCCACTATGAAAAATCTTGAAGTGCAAATTGGGCAACTAGCCACGACCATCAATGCCCAACAAAGAGGAAATTTTCCTAACAATAAAGAAGTGAATCCAAAGGAACAATGCAATGCCATTACACTTAGGAATGGAAGAGAAATTGAGAAATCACCATCAAAGGAAACAGAGCCCACCCCTACAACTCCAAACAATGGCCAAAGTAATTATAAAGTAGAAGAAGAGGAGATTTTTGATGATACACTAAGAGAGACTGACATACCTCCATCAATTTCATTTCCTAACCATCCTCCTATTCTCTCTACTCCACTTCCTTATCCTCAACGTTTTCAAAAACAAAAATTAGATAAGCACTTTTCTAAGTTTTTGGATATCTTTAAGAAAATTCACATAAATATTCCTTTTGTAGATGCCTTGGAACAGATGCCAAATTATGCCAAATTTTTGAAGGATATCATTTCTAAGAAGAAAAGGTTGGAGGAGTTAAAAATAGTGAAGCTTTCTAAAGAATATAGTGTCATTCTTCAAAAGAAGTTGCCTAAAAAATTAAAAGATCCAGGGAGTTTCACTTTGCCTTGCACTATTGAAAATTCATTTTTTGAGAAATTTTATGTGATCTTGGTGCTAGCATTAATTTTATTCCACTATCTATATATAGGAAATTGGGACTTGGAGAAATGAAACAAACAACAATTTCATTGCAACTAGCAGACCGATCCATCAGGTATCCACGGGGAATCATAGAAGATGTATTGGTAAAGGTGGATAAATTTATTTTTCCTACTGATTTTGTGGTGTTAGATATGGATGAAGACAAAGATGTCCCACTACTTCTTAGCCGACCATTCTTGGCTACGGGAAGGGCTTTAATAGATATTTAAAAGGGTGAGTTAACATTGAGAGTGAACAAGGAAGAGGTTATATTCAACATCTATGAAGCCATGAGATTTATAGAAGATCCAAGCACATGCTTTCGAGTAGATATCATTGAAAAATGTGAACTAGAAGCCTTTCAAGAAGATATACCAACTGATCACCTAGAACAATCATTGTAGTCGGGAACATCATTTAGCACATAAGTGGAGAGATTGGAGCCAATGGTAGTAAAGATAGATTCTGTAATCTCTATAGAAAAAGTGTAACAAACTACAACTTCATAGTTAAAGAAATTGCCTGATCATCTTCGCATTGCATCCTTGGTTGATAATTACACTTTTCCAGTGATTGTTGCGGCATCACTTACACCCAGAGAAGAGGAAAAAATAATTCTTCAATTGAATGAGATGGATGAATTTTGGAACGATTATTATGAAAATGCAAAGATCTACAAAGAACGGACAAAGAATGGCATGACAAACAAATTCTTAGGCATGAGTTTGCTCTAGGACAATAGGTTTTGCTTTTCAATTCACAACTAAAACTCTTCCTGGGCAAGTTAAGATCAAGATGGACAAGTCCCTATACAATTGAAAAAGTTTCCACTTTTGGAGTAATAGACTTGAAGGACAAGGCAGGGAATATATTCAGAGTTATTAGTCAGAGATTGAAGCACTATTATGGAGAACAAGTGGAGAGGAATTATGCATTTATTCCTCTTTGAAATCCTTATTGATGAAGATTGAAAAGTCTGGCTATAGACTAAAAAACAAGCGCTTATAGGAGGCAGCCCATAAAACTTTCTTTTGTTCTTTTATTTTATTTTTATTACTATTTTAATAATTTGGATTTTGATGCTGATTTATTTTGCAGGAATAAAAACCTGAAAATTACAAACTAATACGGATCCACCATAAAATCAGGGAAGTTTCTTTCAATGAGGACATTGTTTAGTTTAAGTTTGGGGTGTCAACTCCTATAGTCTTGATTTGTTGAGTTATCTTATCAAGCATGTATTTGAGTATGATTGAATTCGCTATGACTCTGAAATTTGTGATTGAGAATGGTTTTGAGAAATTTTTTTCAAAATATGTTATTTTGTTAGTCAGAGGTTTGTGGGTACTTTGATTTAAATCTTTGTCCTTGAAAATAATTGGGCACATAGTAAATTTTTCTCTACTCCATTTTGCCTATGAAGAGAAGGAGTTGAATTAACTGGGTTAGGAAAGTTCAATCTTGCTTTTCTCTAGAATTCGTTGATGGATATTTGAGGTGAAATCCTAATTAATATCAAATATTAGAGAAATGATCTAGGCAATTTTTTTGTCATAACCAAAAATCTTTCCCAGCACTCCTAATTATCACACCATCATTGCATGGTGTATTCCCATAGTCAACCCCCTTGAGCCTTATTTTACGTAACCCTTATTTGTTCTTTTAACTACATAAATCATTCTCACTCTAAGCTTGAAAAACTATGAACTTAACTTAAATTTTGAGAAAATACTTTGGTATAAATTTGCATTTAAAGAGAAATTTAGTTTAAATTAAATAATTCACATTATGTTTGCTCTATTTGATCAAAAAAAAGAGAAAAAGAAAGAAAGTGAAAGAAAAGAATCAAAAAAGGATAAAAGTGGTTGAAATTAGTATAGACTATGAGTGTCAAGGTAACCACACAAAAATAAAGAAGAAGAAGAAGAAAAGTAAAAAATCACCCCACTTATTGAGTATCAAGTTGAAAAAAAAGAGTAAAGAGTTATGGTGTAAATCCTATGGATATTCTTTTAATTATTTCTTTCTACCAAGTATTTTCCCAGTTTGCTTTGATTTTCCATATCCACTTCTTTCTTAGCCCTCACCCTGTGGCTTATCATTACAACCCTGATTAAAGACCTTTTTATCCCTGATTTTGGTATTTGATTACATTAGTGGAGAGGATTTCTGAAAATTGGACTTATGGAGTGAAGTTTTGATAGAATTCTTCTGATTTCAGTTGTTCTACCTTTATCTGAATTTGTTGGTGGTTTGAAGTTAAATTGACTATTTCACACACACATTAAAGGACCCAACTTTAGGTTGAAGTAAATACTTAACTCTTGCTTTGACAAATTGCTGAATTTTTGATTGATTTTCCTACTATCTTCGATGTAAAAAGAGTAAGTTACTAGTGACGAAATCTAAATTCAGATCATGGCTTGGTGAGTAATGGTAGTTCTCTGGGTTGTCTTGTTGACACTATCTATAGTTGTCTTTTCATTTTTATTTTTGTTTGAGGACAAACAAAGTTATAAGTTTGGAGTGTTTGATGACTTACATAATTTGTCATAATTTATCACTTCTCAACTTAAAACTTTAGTCTAATTTTATTTATTTTTATTGATTTTAGACTTCATTATTATTATTTAAATTTTATTGCAGATTTGAAGATAATGAAGATCCAAAAATTTTAAAAGCATATCATTTAAGGACTCTCAAATTTAAATTTAAATTTATTTAAATTAGATTTAAATTAATATATATATAATTAAAATATATATATTAAAAGAAAAGAAACTAATGGCTGGCTGGAGATATATATTATATATAGAGAGGGTTAAACAGCAGCAGAGCCGCAAGGGAGGAAAAACAAACAAATAAATATAAGGGAGAACATAGGAGCGCAAAGAAGAAACACAAAAAAATTAAAGCGAAAGTAGATTCTTTTTGCAAATCAATTTTCCTTCAATTTTTCTCAAAATATTATGGTAAATTCGTTTATGTTTAATTTAATTTTTAGCATGAACTAATTTATCTTTATTCTAGGAAAAATATGTAATTTAATTCCAAACTATACTTGATTTTCTATATTAATTTGAATTATTTCTCTTCCTCTTTGTCTCATTTATTTTGAATTTAATGCTTTTAATTGGCTGGTTATTAATTAAATGATTTTAGTCTTATGATTTACTATCAAAAGAGGGAATTATAGGATAGATCTAGAATATTTTGACATAAGTAAATATAAAGATCGAAAGACTTGTATAAACCTGTGTAATTTTAAAAATCATTGGTCTTAATGATTTCTTGCTTTATTCAATTGCATATTCTTGTGTAAATTAATGAACAAGATTATTTTCAATTGATTATCAAAAGAGGCTTTTGGATATTTTTGGAGATCGCTAACAAACATAGAGAATTAAAATTAATTAACTAGATGAGTAAAGCATAGGGAAGGATTAGGTGAAATCGATTTCTTAGAAATTTTATTCTAATTAATTTGATCTTTGAATAATATCTTTATTTTCTTTTACGTATCTTTCTTTAAATTAATTTTATTTAAAATTTCAATTACAACAACCTGAGTGAATTTTCAAGATAAAATTGAAATTAGCATAATTTTGGTATTTTTCAAAAGTAAGTTACCAATCCGTGAGGACGATACTCTATTTTTCACTTTATTATAAAACTACGATACTGTGCACTTGCAGTTTTGCACCAATCAAGTTTTTTATAGGTATGTTCAAGAACACTAGCAAAGTATATTATTCTTTGTATGGCTTGAAATCTTTTGGGAAACCAATGGTCAAACCTTCCCTTTCAAAGTTAACTCAAAACTTCAAAAATTTCTTAATACATTAAATCTAAACCAATAAGTTTAGAAGAAACATTACTAGACACATTAGTTAACCCTAAACCAGTTAGCTTAGTGGAAATATCACCAGTCATTATAGATAACCCTAAACTGGTTAATCTAGAAAACTCTACCGTTAGCTTAACATTTAGCACACCCAAAAACTTTTTAAAAATCAGTAATAAAGAAATCATAGAAGATGATTTCGATAGTTTACTAGATGATGAATATCAATCAATTGAACTAATTAATTTGATTAATATGGCTAACACTAAAAAGAAAACACCCATTTAGGAAACCCCACATTGATCAATAGAAGTTGAACATCCTCCATTTAGGCCTATTATCTTTCCCTATGACGATAGTACGGTTAAAGCCTTTCCCCTAAAGAACCCCCAGGAAAACCAGGCAACCAACCTCATAAACATAGCTACCCAAAATAGCTTTACCAATATCAACCTAAGTACCTTAGGTAAATAGCTCACTAGGATAGAAAAGAATCAAAAGACTGATCTTCCCTCTACCTCCTACCAAGCCATAGATAGTAAAGTTCAAAATCCAATCTTCAAACCTTTCTTGATCTCCAAACTATCCCAGGAAGAAATATCATCTAAGTTTGAAAAACTTCAAAAATGGAGCAAAATCTGTAAACTCTAACTAGAAAACCAAGCTTCAAACACAAAACTAGGTTTAGTTGTACCTAAGTCTCCACATACCTCAAATCCAACCAAAAACCCAACACAGAGTCTTAGTGTTCTTAGTAACTTAGAATAATTTTCATAAGGATAGTTCCCATGGTACCATTTTTGAACCAACTCCTCAAATCCAAAAATTAACTTGGCAAGAACCTAGTTCAGTTAGGTACCCACACACCATAGGTACCCAACCTAAGTACAACGTGTCTTCTATCTATGTATGGAATATAGATGGAATGATAGAACATGAGATATTAAATGTCTTATAGCAAATGACGATGGCGTCCAATGCGTATAAGACTCAAAATGGTACAATTGATAAATCAATTGTCGAATTACTAATAGTTAGCTTCTCAGGCCAACTAAAAGGATGGTGATCATCATCTTTCAAAACAACAATAGTCAAATATCTCCAATGTGATATTGACTTGAGAGTATGGTGAACCCATACTTGATCAACATGGAGCTCCTATATAGGATTCAATCTCTAAATTACTCTTTACTATATCACACCATTTTATAGGAGATTCATCCCATGTAAAGGATAAAAATTTTGATCTTATTTCAAACATAATATGTAAGAAGATGAGTGATTTTCAAAATTACAAAACTTTATTTTTGAGTAGAGTCATGTTAAGAGATGATTCTACACAACCTTTCTAGAAAGAGAAGTTACTAGTAGGGCTTCCTCCAATCTTAGGTGAGAAAACTAGAAAAAAAATTCATGAAGTATATGGGAATCACATTATTCCTTATGATCAGTTAACCTAAGATGAATTGATCAGCTTCGCTCAAAATAAGGGTCTTCAAATATGCCAAAACTTAAAAATCCAAAAACAAATGAAATAGAAGCTGAAAATCTCCAAAAGAGAAATTGGATCATTTTGTAAACAATTTGATAGCAACTCCTCTATTGAACAAACCTGTGGTGGAAACTGTAGTAAAACCATTAACAAACCTTACAAGAAATCTCATAAAACTTATACGACATTTTCAAAATCCAGAAAACCATTCTCTGAGAAAAGAATGATTTTTTATAAAAAAAACCTTATAAAAGAAATTTTAATAAGGAATCAAAACCTCATAAGAAACCCTTTATAAAATTTAAAGAGTTTAAATGTTACAAATGCGGTAAGAAAGGCCATACCGCAAATTATTACAAGTTGTCTAAAAAAATTCATGAATTAAACCTTGAAGAAGACACCTTAAATAAAATCTCTACCTTAATGGTATATGAATCATCATCATCTGTGTCTGAACCTTGGTCAGATGACTTAGAAGAATCAAATCCCCAGGGGGAAAAGTTAGCATCAAATGGCTTTGAAACTTCCAATATAAATATTAATGTATTAACTAAGGAATAAGATAAACAACTTTATTTTAAAATCCTTGAGTTAAAAGACCCTCTTATTACAAAGTTATACGTGGATCACTTGACTAATTCCTTAGCCAAAGCCCAGCCATTACCAAAACATTTTGAACTTCCAAGTACCAGCACAAGCTATTACAACCTCACTGCTATTATGGAAAGTAAGAACAAAATATTAAAACCAGAAAGACAAATTTAATACTTAAAAACTGAAATCAAAACCATTAAGCTAGAACTCCCCCAGTTTAAAGAAAAACATAAAGAATATGACCTCAATTTTAAATTACTTGAAAACTCTAGAGTCAAAACCCTAATCAACATGAGTGAGTCAGATGACGAACTTGGATCAAATACCCAAGAACTTAAAAACATTAAAAGAATTCATGAAAATGTTCTTCAAAATTCTTAGAGAAATTACCACCAGAAAATACAAGATATTTATTACCCTAGTATTCCCTGACCAATCAAAACTTGAGACAATAACCTTATTTGATACAAGCACTGATCTCAATTGTATTAAATCATCAATCGTTCCTAGACAATTTTATCAACCAATAGACAAAAAACTTACCACAGCGTATAAATCAAAAATGAATATCATTAGTAAAATGGAAGTTGTAATCCTTAACAAATCCAAGATCTCTTATCTAAGAAATTAATATCAAAATCCAAATCACTATGGAGTTGTGTGGCTTTCTATGTCAACAAATTAGCTGAGATTGAACGAGGAACACCTCGGTTAGTCATCAACTACAAACCCCTTAACAAGGCCTTAAAATGGATTAGATATCCTATTCCTAATAAAAAAGACCTTCTTCAAAAACTCCATTATTCATCAATATTCTCAAATTTTGATATGAAGTCAGGCTTTTGGAAAATTCAAATCGAACCAAAACATAGATATAAAACGACATTTACTATTCCATTTGGATAGTATGAATGAAATGTCATACCTTTTGGGCTCAAAACTGCACCTTCTAAATTTCAAAGGATTATGAATGACATATTCAATCCTTATTTAGAATTATGTATTGTGTACATCAACGATGTACTTATCTTTTCTAAAGATGTTAGACAATATATCAGGCATCTCAAAACCTTCTTTCATATCATCAAGAAAAGTGGATTGGCTCTATCAGCCAAGAAAATGAAACTTTTTAAAACAAATATTAGTTTTCTTGGACATAATGTGTCTAATGGAATAGTTACTCCAATCGAACGATCTCTTCACTTTACTACCAAGTTTTTTGATAAGATCATCGACAAAACCCAGCTAAAAGGATTTCTTGGTAGCTTAAATTATGTTTTAATTTTTTGTCCCAATATCAATAGATTGGCAAAGAAGCCATTACATTATAGGCTCAAGAAAACTCTTGAGCCATAGATAAAAGAACATACCAAAATTGTGCAAAAAATAAAAACACAAGTTCAAAACAATCTATGTTTACATCTTGTAGATCTAACACTTCCCAAGATAGTAGAAATTGACACCAGTGAACTTGGATACGGTGGGATATTAAAACAAGTCCAAGATGATAAAGAACTTATAGTTCAGTTTATCTCTGGCCATTTGAATGATTGTCAAAAGAATTATTCCACTGTTAAAAAAGAATTATTAGCTATAGTACTTTTTATTTCTAAATTTCAATCAGATTTATTAAATCAAAGATTTTTATTAAGAATTGATTGTAAATCTACAAAGAAAATTTTATTAAAAGATGTTAAAAACATTGCATCAAAACAATATTTTGCCAGATGGAAAGCTTTAAGTTTTTTTTTATTTTGATATTGAGTTTATCAAAGGAGAGAACAATTCATTACCAGACTTTCTAACCAAAGGGAACCTCCTCCAAACCTATCTATCACCAATATCTCATCAGCCAAACCAATTATTACTTGGTCCCAAGTATCCCAAATCAAAAATACAAAAGCAGAACCATCCTCCCAATAATCCTTGGAATAATTATCACCAGAACTATCCCCAGTAGATGAAGTTCTGTATCAAAGAGTTCAACAATGGATATTGGATCTCAAAGATCCAAAAGCATTATGAGCAACTTATGATAGCATACCAGGTTTAGGTGCACCATTACTACTTTCCAAAGCAGAGGCCCTAACCTTCAAAGGTAAAGGAAAAGTATCAAAGGAAGCAACATCTTCCAAATTAAAAATAATTTCAAAACAATCAACTGGAACAATTTCTATTCTAGAAAGAACCTCTACTTATTTTCCCTAAAAAGGGACATAGGAAGTTATTCCCAAATCTATTTCAAAACCAACTTCTAAGTATTTTCAAAAACAACAAACTCAGATAGTTACAATTATTGAAAAGGGATTTTAAGATCAGAATCCTTATTTAGCAACTCAAAAATTATTTAGAAAGGGCTTCTTTTACCAGCCTTTTTCCATTTCGAAAACTCCACAATACTATCAAAGTGTTCTAGAAATCACTGACAGTGTTGAATTCAAACACTTCCTTTATCCAAAATCATCATATGCATAGTTCTTAATTGCTAAACTTCATAAAGTCATATCTCCAGCAGACTGAGGAAATGGTCTTTCCAAAAAACTGTCCTTTAAGGTCATTATTACATCTTCTCTCCCATATTGTATAACATACAATTATTGGGATTATTACCAGACATGGTTCAATGCATTCCTTATCCAAGACAACGATATTATAACCAACATTCTTGGTTATTTTTCTTTGTTAATAAATCTATCAATCCATCTCCATTTCCTTCTTGGTTTTCTGAATGGTGGATTTTATTTGGAAACATTTCATCTATTATCATTTCTACTGTAAAAGAGTGTTATGAATCTTTTTAAAAAGATTACAAACCTATAACAGAGGAAGCAATATTCCCTCCTTTTGTGTATTTTTTGTTCAAAATTCTATCTTCCTTGGGTCTGTCAATGGGTCTTAAAACTTGTTACATCTAAGGTAATCACCATTACCCACCTATTTCAAATTAAATGGTGGTCATCATTTACGATCCCTAAAACTCTATTACAACCAACTGTTGAAAAATGGCTTCTACAAAAGGGTTAGCAAGAGCCCAAAGTGAAGGAACTCCAAGCATCTTCTATACTCTTAGCACAAAAGGCACACACAAATACCTTAATATCTCAAACAAAAACCCAGGAGGAACTTCTGAAAATTATTAAGCAATTATCACAAGGATCTTCTCACCAAACTTCTAGAGTAAAAAAAGAAGGGTAAGGTTCAGATGAGACTAAATCACCCGATGAAATAGTCTCACCTTCATCCAAAGTTCTATCATTTGATCTGATAAACTTAGAGATAACTAGTGAAGATTTCTTATTTTGGACTAGAAAAGCCCATCCATGAAACCTTTAGGCCTACGAGTCCATATCACATTGGCCCTGCGTGTCCATTTATTATTACTTTGGGCCTATAAGTCCATTTACTATTTGGACCCACGAGTACATATTAATTTGGGCTTACATGTCCATTACATTTATTAGAGGTTTAAAGGCCCATCCAATGACCTATCAGAGTCTTCATAAGAGAACACTATTGTTTTCACAAAAGATGACAAAATATCAAACGATGCTGACAACACACTGTTCATCAAACAGTCAAAAGCTGTTTGGAATGTTGCAACAACTACTGTTCACAGCACAGTAAGGCATCTCCTATGGTACTTGGTGGAAAACAAACAATTGTTCACTATATAGTAGTCAACTCCCAACAATATCAAGTAGTAGACAAAGAACTATTCATTGAATAGTAACAACATCTGGCAAAAGTTCATTACTCGGTTATAAGAGGAAGGCATTTATCTATTCAGAAGGATCGCTTTCATACTCACATCGATTATACTCTCTCATTTCTTACATCCTCTCTAATAATAGTTTTAATTTTGTAATCTTGATAGATTAGACGGCTTAGCCGGCCATAAGTCTTATAAACTAAATATAAATATTAAAATTAACAAGTAAAGAAGATAACAAATTTAAACTATAAACTTAAGAATTAAACTTGCATAAACTAAATAATAGTTTATATATTATTTGATATTAATCAAAGTTTAGAAATTTCTAGAATCTTTTGTTCCTTTTCCAACCGACTGATCAAGGAATTTGCAACACTTATGGTATCCTATCACCTTGGTTCTTTGGTGTGTAATATCCATAGAGTCCAGGTACTACTACAATCTTAATATTAATTTTCTTGGACCGTTTTAAATTTTTCATTGGGTCTTTGGCTATTCTCTTGGAGTTCTCAAACACTTCGCATCTATGGGTTTCAAAATTGGAGTTCACTAGTTTGCATCATTTAATATTAGAGCCCCAGGTTCTAATTTCATATTCCTACTTTTATTTTTTCCCTTTATTTCGTGTTCTTGAGTTTCTTATTTTTTTTAAATATACCATTATTCAAATTTGTTAGTGTTGTTATTTTTTTATTAGTGTCATCAATTCATCCTTTCTATGTAGTTTTTATTTTTTTTATTATTGAATTAAGTAAAAATAAATAAATATGATAAAAAAGAACAAGAACATATATAAAAGAAAGAAAAAAATTATGTTTGTGTTGAAATAAAAAGGGAGGAACATATCTAATAGAAAAAAAGATCTAGTAAAAAAAAGTCTAATAAAAAAATCGATTTTTGTTCCAATATTTTATTTTATTTGTTTCCTTAATTTCTATTCGTATTTGGTGCAATTAAAAATTTCCTTTGCTACTAATTTTTTTATCATTTCTCATTTATAATGTAAGTCATTCAACAACACTTTGAGAGACTAACTATAAGGTTGGGCGACTTGAGGGATGGATGGACAGATTTGAACCTAACTTAAAAGAAAGGCTTCCCAAAAGAGTCCATACTCAACTAGATGTTATGTTTGAAGAATTGAACTACCATAATAAAGGATAAAAAATGAGGTAGAATTATTACTAAAAGATAAAGTGAGTGAAAGAAAGAAATGAAGTTGAAAAGGGAAAGTGAATTATAAAAAAAATATGGAGTTGAAAAGAGAAAGTTAATTTCAAAAGAAAGAAAGTGAGTTAAAGCAAAAGATAATTGAGAAGAGATGCAAGAAATAAAGTGAAAAAGAAGAGAAATTTAATGTTAATAAAGAAATAAGAATGGATTGTTCTATGACTAGAAAAAGTATTATTGCATTGTCCAATGTTACCCCTATTTCATAAGGCTTAAATGTTACACCTCAAATGGATTTTATTGGAGTTGAGCAACAACTTCATGTCCTAGGGTTCAAATTTATTTTATACTTGAACCATCAATTAAATGTAGGTAAGCAAAGAGGTCAATGGATCATGAATTTTAACCAGTATTCCTTATACCAACAATTTACAACATTATGACGAAGATATATGAACGAATCTTTTTGAGAAAAGGGAGAATTATATGATCTAAGGGGTATCACCAAAAATGACATTCCAAGTGGACCAATTATGAGATCAAAGACTAATCTACCTAAGGAAACATCGAACAAGCTAATTCAAAATCAAAAGGAGCCACAAAAGGAGCCCAAGTCATTACATGGTCCAATCAATGAAATAAGAGTTTTTGTTCTAGAAACTGAAGGGATGTAGAGGCTTAAATTTTTCACATTGAGACATGAAACTGCATCAAGGCACAGAAAAAGTATGTTGTGACATGACCTTCTTAGACTTTTTTACTGGTTCTAGAATCTGACATTGTGTCGCGGCATGAATTAAAGTGCATCATGGCTTATACTGGAAAAACAATTCTCATGTTTTTTTGGACTAGTTTCATTTATGTTTGCTTTTATAATTAGGGTTTTGGTTGTATATATACGTTAGCTTTAGAAAACAACCGAATGACAGTTTTTATATTATTTGATATTAATCAAAGTTGAGATCTTTTTTTAACCTCTTTCATTCCTTTTCAAACTGAATTATCAAGAAATTTGCAACCCTTATGGAATCCTATCACCGTTGGTTCTTTGGTGTGTAATATCCATAGAGTCAAGGTGCTATTACAATCTAATTATTATATTTTTTGGGATTTTTTTTAATTTGTTGTTGGGTCTTTAGGTGTTTCTCTTAGAGTTCTCAAATACTTCATGTATGTACATTTTAGGATTCGAGTTCATAGGTTCGCATAACCAACCCTATGGTAATTGCAAGTTCATTTAGGAGGTGTCCAAACCTAACAAAGGTTGACAACAATCATGGTTCATTACAACTAGTGCCTATGATGTAGAATGTCTCAAAGTTGACCCTATTCCAACTCAATTTGTTCTTAGCGGTGAGTCACTTATGTGTTTATTTCATCCAACCATAACTTTATTTTCTTGAATTCTTTATTACTAGAATTTATGCACTACCTCTTATAGTGCATTGAAGTATGGGACACCTTCTCCAAATCAGAAAAAAATTTATAAGGAACTATTTTCCCTTCCTTTTAAGATCATTGTTGTGAATGTCTGACCATTGTTGAGAAACTCATGTACTGGGGATTGCATCCTTTTTCATCCACACCTAGAAGTCTTGATGTTGCTCTTCCAAAAGACAAATTTTTACTATCCAAACTTTACTTGTGAAAATTTCCTTCCTTCTTTATTGTAGTACTCTAACTCTCCTTGCAGCTATATCTTCACACAGTCTCTCCTCCTAGAAAAGTTCAGCTTCAAATGCATTGTGATTTGATTCTTACTACCTAGGTAACACTTCAAGAAGTTTGGAAAATGATGGTCACATATTGAAAAGGAATAGAACATGTTATGCTACGATGCACCATGCTAGGGTGACCGTGGCAATGGTAGCGTCCAATATTACTCAAGTCTAACATCCAATTATGGACAACATCATGGTAGAAGTTTCTTTATCACGAAGCCCTCTTAATGCTCTGTCTCCCACTTATTTTCACACTCCCAATGAGATAGACCCTATGGGATATTACTTTAGTGATCTTGAGGGAAGCCTAGAAGGTTTATATCTACCATCAAGGAACTTGCACCAAGGTTCTAGCTCATATTTAACCTTTGGAATCTACCATGAGGCATGTTAAGATGGAAAAGGGTCGGGCCACTAAATTAGGGAACCAAGCCCTTGAAGAGAATCAGTGGGCTACAGATGTTTTGAGAGAGGAAAAACACTCTAGGAAGTAGTTGAGAAGGCTCAGGAAGCTATTGAGGCCTTACAGTACCAACTTTGGGAAGACTTTTCCCAAGAGAAAACACATCGCCAGAAGTTGGAAGTTAAGAACCATATATTTGTTGGATCATAAACTTGATTTATTATTTTCTACAAGTCACTTATTATTACTTTTAGATTATCTTAGACTTTGTTTCTTTTATCAATAAATGCTAGTAGTTGTAGAAGATGATTTAGTAAGAGTGAGACTAATAAATGCAAGCAGGTATGATTAATACTTTGTAGGTGTAAGACTAATTAATGTAAGTACTAGAGAAGTAATTTATTAAGTGGTTGTGAGGTGTAGAGAAATGTTTTTGGAAGCCTATAAAAAGAACTTATCTAGGACCATTTGTAATCAAGAAAAATTAAGAGTTTCTAAGAGAGTGAAGAAGCAAAGTCTAAATAAGAGTGAGTTGTATCTTGTATTTTGAGTGATAATGCTCTTGTAATATTTCTTTGAGTTTGAATAAAATTTGTTTGTATAAGTGTTTAATTTCCAAAAAAGCAGTATCAGGGCCAAATTGGAAAGTATACAAATAACATAGCAAATCGAAGGTCTCGATGAGAGGAATCTGACGCTGTAAGAATCTCCCCAATATGCCACCAGAAGAGTGCTGCCAGAAATTGAGTTGACTCACCAAGTTGAGCCGAGTCAGCTGAAGTTGGAACCATTGATAGAAAAATTTTGAAATTTTTTAGAGTTCCTTCCAAGAACTTTCGACATTCCTGATTCATCCGTGTGATTGGATTTTGAAAATTCTCATCATATTGAGAGATATGGCAAATGATATGACACCATTCCAAGTCCCAACACTCAACAACAACTACTACAATAATTAGAGTATCAAAATGAAGGCACTTCTTGGATAACAAGATGTGTGGGATATCATAGAGAAAGGCTATAATGAGCCTATGGATGATGTTGCTCTTACTGCTCTTACACCTGATCAAAAGAAAACTTTGAAGGATTCAAGAAAGAAAGACAAGAAGGCTTTCTACCTCATCTATCAAGCATTAGATGATGATGGCTTTGAAAATATTTTGAGTACAAGCTTTACCAAGGAAGTGTGGGAGAAGTTGCAAACCTCATATACAGGAGTTGAAAAGTTAAATAAGGTATGTCTCCAAACATTAAGACGTGAATTTGAATCCTTACGCATGAAAGTATCTGAGTCTATTTTATATTATTTCTCAAGAGTAGTAGCTATTTCTAATCAATTAAAAATAAATGGTGAAAATTTAGAAGATGTGAAGATAATAGAGAAGATACTTCATTTGTTGGATCCCAAATTTGAGCACATTGTCATGACGATTGAAGAAACTAATGATGGGTGCTAAACGCACCCAGCTAAGTGCATGTGCGCTGAGAAGAGAGAATATGCATGTGGCTTCAACCTAGAGCTATGATCGAGCTCAAAAAGAAGAGGGTAACCACTCCAATCTGTTAGGAAGGACCACGTAAGCCGTTAGAAGAATCTCTGACAAGTGTGAAGGACGCGAAGGTAGTGCTCATACCATTCTAGCTATTTTTCTGTTATGATCCAACTATTTTCTGTTAATCACTGTAATTTCTCTTCAATAATTCTAATATGTAAGGAAATATAAAGTGCCAAGGAATCCAAAAGAAAGTAATGAGAATTAAGGCATTTTTTCCCTCTTTGTGTGTCATCTTCTTCCTCAGCTCAATTTCTAAATTAAAACCCTAATAGTGGTATCAAAGCCATGGATACTAGGGGGTAAATCCAACGCTAAGTTTCGCAACAAAGTAATGGAAACCCTGGCAAGGCATGAATCAGGCTTCGATCAGGTAGGCGCAACCTTACAGGTTGTGCTCACCGAGTTGCAAGGACTTCGTGCCACTAGTAACTTACCTGAAGAAAATCTGTTTGCACGAGAAGAAAACCCACGGCCAAATGGTGGGTTAAGAAACCCTAATGAGCCACCACGCTCCCACTTCTCTCATTTCCTACCTTTGCAGGAGAAGAACCCATTGGTTGGATATACAAAGCCTAGCAATATTTTGAGTTCACAAATACTACACCATAACAACAAGTGTAGTTGGCATCGTTTCATTTGGATGGTGTTACCTTACAGTGGCATAGATGGATCACCAAGTTCCGTGGACCACTCACTTAAGAGGAATTCACCCAAGCCATGCAGCTACGATTTGGGCCAACTGATTATGAAGATCCTTCTGAAGCTTTAACCAGACTCAAACATACCTCAAGCATAGCTACTTACCAGGAAGCATTTGAGAAACTCTCTCACAGAGTGGATGGCCTTCCAGAAGAATTTCTAATAGGCTATTTCATCATTGGGTTAAGAGATGAGATCATAATTGAAGTAAAAATTAAGAAGCCACGAAGTTGGCTGAAGCTATAGGGGTAGCAAGATTGATTGAAGAAAAGAATCTACTCCAGAGAAAATCCATTCAATATCCACGATACCTGACATCCTCACTAGCAGCAAGGACCTCCATTAACCCTACTACTGGTGTGTTAGGTCCCCTACCCCTAAACGATTACATGATCAATGTATTCCTCTACAACCAAGAACAGGACCAGTCAATGTAAGACCCTACCGTTACCCTTACTACCAGAAAACTGAAATAGAAAAAATGGTGTCATAGCTCCTACGCTCTAACTTGATTAGACCAAGCAACAATCCCTTCTCGTCACCAGTATTGTTAGTAAGGAAAACTGATGGGACTTAGAGATTTTGCATGGATTACAGATCTCTAAATTCCATTACTATCAAAGATAAATATCCTATACCTATCATAGACGAGTTATTGGATGAATTGCATGGAGCTAGGGTCTACTTCAAACTGGATCTTCGATCAGGGTATCATCATATCAGGGTTCGTGAAAAAGATACCCCAAAAATAGCATTCTAAACACATGAAGGCCACTATGAGTTCCTTGTGATGCCTTTTGGCCTCACTAATGCCCCAGCCACCTTTCAAAGTTTAATGAATGATCTTTCTAGACCTTATCTTAGGAAATTTATATTGGTTTTCTTTGATGACATTTTAGTGTATTCTCAGTCATGGAGGATCATACACTGCATCTAAAAACTGTTTTACAGGTGTTAGCAGCTAACAACTTAATTGTTAAACCTTCCAAATGTCATTTTGGTGTATTGTAGGTAGAATACCTAGGACACTTGATATCTGAATAAGGGGTTGTTGTGGATCCTGCAAAAATTCGAGTTGTTATGGAATGGCCAACCCTAACCACAGCAAAGGGAGTGAGAGGGTTCCTTGGATTGGCTGGTTATTACAAAAAATTTATTAGGCACTTTGGTAGGATAGCAACACCTCTCACCTCCCTACTAAGAAAGGAAGGATATCAGTAGAATGAGGCTGCAAATCAGGCATTTCAAAAATTGAAAGAAATACTGACTTCCCCACCTATTTTCTACAAGTCACTTATTATTACTTTTAAATTATCTTAAACTTTGTTTGTTATATCAATAAATGCTAATAGTTGTAGAAGATGATTAAGTAAGAATAAGACTAATAAATACAAGTAGGTATGATTAGTATTTTATAGGTGTGAGACTAATTAATGTAAGTAATTGGAAAAGTAATTCATTAAGTGGTTGTGAGGTAGAGAGAAGTGTTTTTGTAAGCCTATAAATAGAACTTCTCTAAGACCATTTGTAATTAAGAAAAAAGTGAAGAAACAAAACTTAAATAATAGTGAGTTGTATCTTGTATTTTGAGTAAGAGTGTTCTTACAATATTTCTTTGAGTTTGAATAAAAATTATTTATATGAGTGTTTCATTTCCAAAAATATTAACCTTTCATGGCTTTCAAGACTATTGTTAATGAATATATGGATTCAACTAATTTTACTGCTGATACAGGCATTGCTTGGGCCAATGAATTTGAGTCCATTAAGAGGAGAATCAAGTGTATCCTAACCTAGTCTTCCACTCTAACATGTCCCAAAGTTTTTAGAAGCTGCAGTTGAGCATGGCGAATAGTATGATGGCTCAGATGTTAACGAGGGTGAGGTTACAATTGAGATGGCACCCCAGTTTGTAATGAAGATTGATGACACAGTAGCCCTACATAGCTGGTGAGTTTCAGAATGCCTGACCTATATCTGTGGCGATCCTAGCAGATGCTAGAGGGCAAGAACCAGAGACCTTGAACTCTCTTTTCTTTCTATTAGCTTTGACTTGTAGTTTATTTTTTCTTCGGCTGGAGTGTAGCCACTTGACCTTTTTTTTTTTTCCTGAGAATTGATTTTTAACTCTATAAGCATTTGCGTTTTATTAATAATAATAATAATACTTAAGGTATTTTTTTCCGTATTGTTTACTTGGCGCTTTGTATCTCAGAGTTGACTTATGATTTATTTCTTGATTCCATACCGCTGTCAATGCATAACACTTTTACATTTTACAATTTTTGTGCAAATTTCATACATATGGCATTGATTGGTTGAGCAAAACATGGCAGGATCAATTAGTGATCGATTGGTTGGCCGGTGTCGAGTGGTAATGGCAAGTCGACCAGGGGTTGGTCAGTCACAGCCTGGGAGGATTGTGGTCGTTCGATCAAGATGTGGGGCCCAGTGGCTAGCGGTCACCTTTCTATGGTCGAGATGACGTGATCTTGTTGCATCTTGAAGTTTGAACTCTAACTCTCGCCATTTCTTATTAACAAGCCCAAAATGAGTGGTCAAATATTGAACCTTTAAAAAAATGTCAATGTAAATATAACAGCAGGTAAGGTAAGGGTCACTGCTTGCAGATTAATGGTAAAATTAACTTATTAATTATTGCTTAAAAATAAAACCTAAAATGTCACTGATAAATTAAATGAAGCTTTTTATTTTTATTTTAGAAAATACAATAAAACAACGTTAAATAAAAAAAATAGCAAAAATATGATTTTTGAAAGAAAATAATGAAAAAATATTATTATCTAATTATTATCACAACTAATATAATTCAACCAATTATATTATTATCCAATTAATTTTCAAATTCAAAACATATTATATAATTTAAAACCCTACTTAATTTAACGACTAGTTTTAATAATCTAATTACAATTAAGATTTTTATATTTTCATATTTTTCAATTAATCAACGATATCATCATTAATTAATGCTATTTATTGGAAAATCTAAAAATATATTTGTTAGATTTAATTCAATAATAACATTAAGTTTCAAAAAAATAATAATTGAATTAGGTAAAATTAAATCTATTAACAATCTTTAACCTAAATGATTAATTCTAATTGTGATTAATTTTAACTGTGATTTCAAATTATAACTTATACTTTAGATATAAAAATTAGCAATTATGCAATAATATTTTAATTTAACATTAAATAAAAACCAAAATTAAATTAATTGGACACCTTATCCAAAATCTAGCACAATCTTGATGTTTAAACATATAATTAATTATATCATTAAATTAAAAATAAAAAAAATAAATTAAATCATAACATAAAAAGTACATAGAATCATAATCTAGGGCTTAAGAGCATTAACTATTTAACTAGACATGTAATTTAGGAAATCCAATGAACAAAGAGTAGATATAAGAATATTATTTTTGATGAATAAATGGACTCAAAGGAGCCAAATAGCCCAATCTTCAATCTTTTTCTTAATCTTCCTTCAAAACTTTTTCAAGAATGTTCCAAGATGAATATTCTCTCAATTTTCGTGCGCTTTGATTGGTAATGTTGTATGGGTACTTAAATGGAAATATTAGATTTTTAAGTTCAAGTTAAATCATGATTGTTTAATGATAGAAAATGGAGGACAATTTGTCTTTCCATGTGGTTGGTCAACATAGGTCAATGTGTGCTACTACTATGTTGGAAATGATGTGTGAATGATATATCGTATGGACGAGATAGGGGCCAAGAAATAATGCTTCTTGCTAGGAGTGTGGTCTAGTGTTGGCGGGATAAAAAGGATGTCGTTTTGGTAGCCTTTTCTGAGTACATTAATGGGACTATCTTTATAAATCTACATAATCTAAAAAATATAAAACAAATCCATAAAAATTTTAGACATATCTCACAAAATTTAGAAATTTATATTTTTCCATAAAATACCCATAATGGAGCCTTCATAGGTTATGACCAATTGACATGATTAATATGTTTCATGTATTGTATAGCCTTAGCCAATGAGATACCCAGTGGGGGCCTCTCAAAAAGAGGATAACACTCTTCCCCAAGTCCCTGGTCTTCCCCGAGGCGTGATCTTGGGTTTGAAACGAGGAAGGTTATGGCACTTGTCTCCATAAGGCCTTCTATCCTCTCCCCTTTTGACTAGGATAGACTTGGCTACTGCTTAATTTACTAGTCTCTTGGTGGACTTCACCTCTCTCTCCACATTTACAAACTTTTGGGTCTCTCTATAGGCCATCTCCAAAGATTGAGGTGTGGTCTTAGTCAACTCAATGAACAGACCAGTATCACGCTTGATTCCTTTGCGAAAGGCTTCAATGGCTATGGAATCAGGACACTCTAGGATTTCCATCTTTTTCGTCTTGAACCTTTTCATATAGGCTTCAATGGTCTCCTCGTCCTTTTGGATGATTGAGAACAAATTATGCAATTTCTTCCTTATTAGCTTATTACACGCGTAATTAGTAAAAAATTTCTTCACCAATGCATTAAAGTTTTTATACTCTTGGGTGGAAACTCAACAAACCATTGTTGCATCGTGTTCTAGAAGGTGGCTGCAAATAATATACAATACATGGCCATTTTGATGTGAAGAACATGAGCCACTAGGTCTTTCATCCCCTTGTAGGCGGAACACTTGGGAACAGTAAACTTTAATGGTAATGCTATCAACTCTAGGGTATTCGAGAAGGGTGACATTGACAAATGATCACACACAGTTTTGAGGTCGCTTTAAGGTTTTAACTTCTCATGTCCTTTAAACTGATCATCCATTTTTGCCCACATTTTCTCCTCTATGTCTCTAAATGTTTCCTTAATGGTATTGTTTGAACTACCGGGTAGTATCAAGAATCCCACGGTAGCAGCATTCCCCAAACCCAAACATGCTGGGAAATACTGGGGCAGACGTGCCAAATGTTCATGAGTCAATTGGGGAAAACGTGCCAAATGCTCATTGATGAGCAGAACTGGCATTACCGATTTTGCAAATATTTTGGTTTTATATTTGTAAAACTCACGCAAGTTCACGAATTATTTTATAGAAAATGACAAGTATACTCCCAAGGTCGATCTAAGGAAGGAATATATGTGGTTTTTAATTTATTATTCAAACTTTTAAAAAATGAGATTAAACCCTACACATCTTCTCACGATATTTTGGGTTTTGTATTTTCCTAATCTAATAACATAAAAATAAACATAGATATGGATTCAATAAACATTTATACAAAATTTTATCATTTATAACAATTGAGTATTTATGGATATAATAACTAAGTTAATTATGCTTGCTCATATTATTTAGGTTATTAAAGATATAAATTGATATTTATTGATTCTCACTCTTTTTATATGAATTCCACCTTTGATGGGATTAGATATTCTTTGTTAATTAAACAAATCAATTAATACCTATGAGTGGGGTCAATAATTAATTTGGTTGATTAAATTAATTCCTTTTTTCTAAGAGATTAAAAATAAACCATTTAAATGCCCCCTTTGGTGGAGTTAGATAGTTTAAACTTTATTCAAAGTATCCAAATTAAACCTAAGAATTTAATTATCTGAGTACTAACTTTAAAGTTTTAAAACCATTACTGAAAATATGCTATCAATACATTTTTGAATAATAGTTCTTATAAAAACTCTTGAAATAGAACTTCATTCTAACTACCGGGCAATTGTACCAACAAATAAAAGAGCATTACTCTAAATCAGACCGGATAACTAAACCTTAAAATGTAATTTTTAAATTTATGTTTGTAATGAAAAATAATATATTTATCTCTAACATTTTTAATATAAAATCTTGAATAAAAACAAAACTAATTCATTTTATAGAGATTTTTACCTATTTAATATTTCGCAAGCATAACAACTTTATTATAATATCATATTTACAAATAGTTAGTCATATTAAATTTAATCACAGACAAATGAAATATGACATATAAGAATAAAACATAAAAATAATTGTAAAGAATAAGAATCCTTATAGAACCTTGATGCTAATTTCGTTGCTAGAAAATCTCCAACGGATTTGCATTTCTGTTTATTGAATCAAAAAGTTAGAAATTTACAAAAACATAGCTAGTTTTTTCTCAAAAAGTGAAGAACTTTAAAACTAAAAATTAGAGAAAGAAACAGCTAAGATGAATTTTGTGTTTAGGTGTCATTTGTATAATAGGGGAGAGGGTATTTATAGGTGAGGAAAAGGGTAAAAATTGAAAAAAATGATAAGAAATGGGTTAAAATGCATGATGGACGGATGCTGACATAGGCACTAATACAGGCGTTGATGTAGGCAGTGGCGTGCGCGAATTCTGTATGATGTGGAGCGGTTGGGCGTAGATGCGCGCATGAATTCAACGTGATGCGGCACGGCTAGGTGCATTGTTCGACGTGGTGCGGGCATCTACTTAAGGAATTTCGGCCTTTTTGATATTTTTGATCATTTTGACCCAATTTTTTCATATTTTTGACTTTTTCTCATTCATTTTCTCAATATATTTGTGATGTATTGTCTCTAGTATTTTTCTTCAAGTCTTTAAGTTATTTTTGAACTAAAGTACCTGAAAAATAATAAAAATATCTGTGATTTCGAAAAGATAATTTTTTTATAAAAATATGATAAAATCGTATAAATATAAATCTTTTTAATCAATTAAAGTACATTAAATAATGGTAATTTTAGTGATTTTTAAGCACTCATCACAACCTCAACCAACTTCTTACTAGTCCCTTAACAAGAGAAGCAATAAAAACTAAGAATTAAAATATCCTAAATCACTTCCGTGGATTGACATGGTTGTATCTAGCATATGCAACAAGCCTTTAAACTCCTAGGTTGTCCTAGTGAACGAGTTTAAGTCTCGTGAGGGTTTTCAATAATGATACCCACAAACATTGAACTAAATGTAAAAATTAAAAAAATAATAACAAAAATTAAAAAATTAAAAAATAATTAACAACTTTAAAACTAAAATTATAACAAAATCAAAAATAAAATCAAAAGTTAATCTCCTTTAAGATCATAATTAAAATCTAAAGCATAAGTTATTTTCATCTTCTTAAACAATCATGATTTATTATAATAATTAGTTGAAAATTATTTTCATATTTCATATAAAAAAATGTATTAATTTAATTTCACCCAAATTTAGTGTCAAGAATCCAAATTCGCTTCAACTCTATTCCTCATAAGTCAAAAACACTCATACTAATTTATATGCGAAAGAGTTGATGCATAGAAATGAACTAATATGTTCGCATATGTATAAAGAAGAAAGACTCAAAGTATTATTTTAACGTTGATCTCATGAAAGAAATCAAATGTATAAATTATAAAAATATCATATATAAAAATTATTCTCATGCATCAATCAAACTCATTAAGCAAAAATTTCAAGATATATGCCTTTTGAAAATGTACAAAAAATAAATGCAATGACTTCTAGGGATTTACTTCCTATAACTTTCTTTTATAATTAGCTTTTACTCACAAATTTGTAAACTATGTGGGTCATAGTATGTAAATTATACTATATATCTTTTATCTCTTTATTTTTTTTAAGAGATTTTTCACTATATATATTTTTAGAGAGTGAACCCATGTACATATTGTACATTTTTGTAGGATTTTGATGAGTGGTTAATTTTGTGGCTTTTATGTATGATTTTGGCTTATGTAACCTCAGATATGTCTCTTTTTTTGGTATAAGTCATGCATGAATGAGATAAAGTCATATACTATCAATTTATAATTAAATCATTTAATCTAAGCAAATGAAAAATAAAAATAAAAACATATACGACACTCTATTAAGATGAGAAAAAAATTCATACATTCAATGCTAATACTTATAGAGATCATCTAAAAATTTGAAAAAATAAGAAATATTTTTGGAGTAGAAAAAATATACTTCACTCTGAATAAAGAAAATTAGGCTCAAATTATATCTCACAAGGATAGTCTTGACTATTTGATTCCTAAACACCGATTTTGGGTTTAATATAATTTTCACATCTTATCAAGAAATATCAGTTATAACAAAAACTAACTAATAACCAAAACAAATACTCCATGATATATTTTCCAAAACTAGTTTAACAGTGTAAAAGATTTAATTATTGACTTAAATTTGATTTAAAGAAATGATAAATTTTTGTGAAATTTTTTTTAAAACTAATTCTAAAATCCTAAGAATTACTAAACCACACAAAGAAATTAAATTCAAACACAATAAAATTGAAAATGTGAATATAAAATTTTTTTATTTTTTAAATTGCTAAATTTTTTGAAATTAAGCATGGTAACTTTTCACCACTCTAACCTAGAACTTACATTATCCTCAATATAAGAATTGTAAATTAAAGATAAAAAGAGATAGAAAAGAAAAGTTTCATATTTCTTGAGAATGTGCAAGTAGTGATGGAGAAATGTAGATGCAACCATCATGTTCATTATTAAAGTGCACACAGACAAATCGCTATGAACTTCTAACATCTCAACAAATACTTTTAGTCTTAACAATTCTAAAATTATTCACATTCAATTAAACTAAAATAAACAGAAGAAATTAAATAAATAAAAGAAAATTACCTAAAATGATGGATTACCTCCCATCCAATGCTTAGTTTAATGTCTTAGCAAGATATAACTTAGGGGATTTCATTTTAAGTAAACTCATTGTCCCCACATCATTGAGCTAATAAAACCTATAGGTATGACAAGTTTGTCTACCTATACCTTTTAAATCATGTCCTATGGATTTTTAAATTTTTCTTTACTAAAACTAGGGATATACTTGTAGGTTTTAGATAACACACTTTTAGGTACAAATCAACTAACTAAGGCATCAAAACACAATTGTACCTAGATCTAACAAAGCAACTATCTTCTTCTATCACAGATTGTGATTTAAAAACTTTAAAATTTGGAGATAGCTTTAAAAATCATCTTCTTAGACAAAACAACGTTCTTAGGAAAGACTAGTGGCACAAAGCCTTCCAAAAAATAGTCTCCTAGATAGAACTCCCTTAGTTCGTTACTTTTCATGGTATTAAAATTTAAGTTAATTAAGTTAAGTTAAAATCTAAATAAATTAATTTTTTTTAATAAATTAAAAATTAAAAAAAATTAAAAGAAAATGAAAAATAAAAAGTAGAAAATTAAATGAAAATTAAGACTTAAAAAAATAAAAAATTAAATGAAAATTAAAAGCCAAATTTTTTTTAAAATTTTATTTTAACTATTTTTTTAAAAGAAAATAATTAAATAAAATAAAGTCTAAAAGAATTTCTCGTAAATCTTTTATTTTTTATTTTGAATTTTAAATTTTAAAATTTGTTTTACTATTCACAAACATTAATAGTTTTTTTGTGAACTCAAAATAAATAAATAAAAAATCACAATTATTTACGGCAAAAAAAGTTTTCAAAATTTTGATAAATAATTTAAAAATGTTATTCCTTCCCCGGCAACGGTACCACAAACTTAATAAGTAAAACTGACATCCCCGATCTTGCAAATACTTTGGTTTTATATTTGTAAAACTCTCACAAATATGCGAATCATTTTATAGAAAATGACAAGTATACTCAAAAGGTTGATCTTCACAGTTTTTTTTTTGTAAACTCAAAATAAATAAATAAATAATCACAATTATTTACAGCACAAAAATTTTTTAAAAATTTGATAAATAATTTAAAAACGTTATTTCTTCCTCGGCAACGACATTAAAAACTTAATGAACAAAACTGACATCGCCAATCTTGCAAATACTTTGGATTTATATTTGTAAAACTCTCGTAAGTGCACAAATCATTTTATAAAAAATGACAAGTATACTCCCAAGATCGATCTAAGAAAGAAATATATGTGATTTTTAATTTATTATTCAACTTTTAAAAAAAATTAAATCTTAAACATCCTGTTACAATATTTTGGGTTTTGTGTTTTCCTATTCTAATAATATAAAAATAAACATAGTTATGGATTCAATAAGCATTTATGCAAAGTTTTATCATTTATAATAGTGGAGTATTTATGAATATAATAACCAAGTTAATTATGTTTGCTCATGTTATTTAGGTTATTAAAGATATAAATTGATATTTATTGATTTTTTTCTTTTTTATATGAATACTACTTTTGGTGAGGTTAGATATTATTTGTTAATTAAAAAAATCAATTAACACCTATGGATAGGATCGATAATTAATTTGGTTAATTAAATTAATTTTTTTCTAAGAGATTGAAAATGAACCATTTAAATACCACATTTGATGAAGTTAGACAATTTTTAACTTTATTCAAAGTATCCAAATAAAACCTAAGAAATTTAATTATTTGAGTACTAACTTTCAAGTTTTAAAACCATTATTGAAAATATGTTGTCAACATATTTTTGAATAATAGTTCTTATAAAAATTTTTGAAATAAAGCTTCACTCTAACTACCAAACGATTGTACCAACAAATAAAAGAGCACTACTCTAAATCACACCAGATAACTAAACCTTAAAATCTAATTTTTATATTTAAGTTTGTAATGAAAAATAATATATTTCTCTCTATCATTCTTAATATAAAATCTTGAATAATACAAAATCAATTCATTTTATTGAGATATTTACCTATTTAATATTTTGCAAGCATAACAATGTTATTATTATATCGTGTTTACAAACAGCCAGTCATGTTAAATTTAACCACAGATAAATTAAATATAACATATAAGAATAAAACATAAAAATAACAGTAAAGAATAAGAATCATTATAGAACCTTGATGCTAATTTTGTTGCTGGAAAACCTCCAAACGAATTTCCATTTTTGTTTATTGAATCAAAAAGGTAGAAATTTACAAAAACATAGCTAGTTTTTTTCTCAAAAAGAGAATAACTTTAAAACTAAAAACTAGAGAAAGAAAGAGCTAAGAAGATGTTTTTTTTTAGGTATCATTTGCATAATGGGGGAGTGGGGGAATTTATAAGTAAGAACAAGAGTAAAAAAATGGGAAAAATGATAAAAAAAAAATGGGTCTAAAACACGTGATGGACGAATGCTGACATACGAGATGACACAGGCAGTAGCCTGTGCGAATTCAGTATGATGCAAAACAGGTGGGCACAGATGCGCATGCGGAATTTTTGCCTTTTTGACCCATTTTTTCATCTTTTTGACTTTTTCTCACTTCTTTTCTCAATATATTTATGATGTATTACCTCCAATATTTTTCTTCGAGTCTTTAAACTATTTTTGAACAAAAATACCTAAATAATAATAAAATACTCATGATTTCGAAAAAATAAATTTTTATAAAAATATAATAAAATCATATAAATATAAAACATTTTAATCAATTAAAGTACATTAAATCATGGTAATTTTAGTATTTTTTTAAGCACTCATCACTCATCAGGTCGTTGTTGATAGGGATTATATGATGCATGCCCCCTCCTAGATGGATATTTGTCCAATATAAAGGAACTAGGAGTATAGAACAAACTTTCCAGCTCCAAATAATCCTCATGCACCAACCTAGGTTAAGATTTAATGAACGCTTGTTGTATTTCTATTATCTACCTTTGGAGACTTTTTAACACAGCGTCTCTCTCAAGAGATGTACTTTCGTAGCTATAGCTTACCGAACTTGTGATCTACGAAATTTTCTTAGCTGGTCTGGCTGTGTTATGGAGAAGTAAGGGTCGGTCACCTTCACTAACTAAGGGTCGGTCACCTTCACTAACTAAGGGTCGTGCACAACCTAGTCCTTGATCACTATGTGGCATTCTGATAGATGAAAAATAATACATCTCGTTATTGAGATCAAATTCTAGAATTGAGCGAGTAAGGCTATTAGTTTGCTTGGTATGAGATATCAGGCTGACCATATTGAGTGGAGTAAATGTCCCTAAGACATGAGTTGTTTCTCCAAGTTGTAAAATACAAGGTCTCAAATGCTAACTAAGGACTAGAAAGATTTAAGGCCCTATGGTGGGTGCTAATTGTTTGGAGAGATTCTAGTGTGTTAAAGTTCTTAAAGATAAATGAGATTTATAGAGAGAAGTGTGAAATGTGAATAATGATTAGATCCCTTTATTCATCTCACTATGGAAATATATGTTGCACCTATTAGATAGATGTTGAGGTTACATTAGTAAGCACTCTTGCAAGCTGTTAGAGTACATGTGCTGCCTAAAGTCTTAGATGCAAAGAGATAATCTAGGTCGTTAGGGCAGTATACCAAGTCGTTTACTTAAGCCATGTCTTAATCAATTGCTTCCCAAGGACCAATTGCTATATATGGGGTGTTAAACGACATCGTTACCTTTACGATATGAACGAGATACCTCATGTTGGTAGGGTCATACCTGCTACCTAGATAATACTAAAATAAAACAAACCTAATAACCTAATTGCACCAATAAAAGCAACATTAAGGATTTCAAGCTCTCCTTGAGATGATCTACGTGGCTTGCCTTCCAAAAAAAAACAATTGGGAAGGGAGTTTACGTTGAAGGAGATACTAAAAAGTGAAACTGAGAAGTTAAAGAAAGGGAGAGAGAGGGAATGAAACCGACGGAGAAAGGCAGAAAAAATATGGAAATAAAATCACAAAAATCCCAAACCAAGGCTGACACATGACATACACATCCCTTTTTATATTTATTTTGTGTCTAACATTATAGCAATTCGATCACAAGTGCACAATTTTAAAATTGGTATAGTGTAACTTTTAACTTATTTTTAATTTATTGTATTATATTTTTTTTTCTCAATTTAATACTTTATATTATCATTTTTATATTAGGTATTTTTAGTCAATAATAGCATCGTTTGAATGATATATGTGACTTCGAGTTATTGAATTGAGAGATTACAATTTTTTTTGGACATATAGGAGATGACTCACTTGACGAACTCGACGTCCAAATTTAATACAAATATTTAATTAATTAAATACATAAAATATTAAATTGATAGATAAGAAAAAAAACTCAAAGTAATAAAATAAAAATAAAATGTATATCGTTTAAAATTTAATGAAGTTGATGTGTGATACTTAAAAAAAGTAATAATTAAAACGCCTATTTTTATTATAATTTCTCTCTTTATTATTAAAAGTTGGCTGTGAAACGCAAATTCAAGGACTCAAAATGAGTTGGAGTGGTACTTAATTTCTCTCTTATTTTCCATGGATATTAAAAATAATTGTAAAATAATATTTATATATCTATTAAAATTTATAACCATAAAAATAACATCTTATATTTTAACTCATATATTTCTACTATAAAAAAAAACCTAAACCAAACATTCTATATTAAATGTTAATAGATTAGATTTCATTCCAGTAGAATTCCGAACAAACATATTTCATTCAATATTAAATTTCAATAAATTATAACTCATTCAAGCTTAACTTTCACCATCATACTCCGAATTCCAAACAATTAAAAATCTTTGAATGTTATAAGAGTGTTATTTGAGATAATTTAAAAAAAAAAATAGTTTATTGTAGTGTAACAAGGAAGGAACTTCAGCATATGAAAAAAATTGATGGAATGATATTTATCAAATAACTTTTAAGTTTCCAGAAATCGTAGTGTGTTAATGTACCAACTTAGGGTGTTAACAAGTTCACGGGGATGCTCTCACTAGCTCTCGTAATTCAAAAATGCTAGAAAAGACCTTGTTTTAACATTTACTATACAAGAATCTCGTAGCTTACACTTCCATATCCATTCACTGTTTTACTCATATATTCAAAAGATGATACTCAGTGAAATCCCAGGTGTTATTTGTAATTTAATGCCATATATTTCTACTAATGTTCATGTTGTAAAGTTGCTTAAATGGTTCCGTGTAGCAGGTCAAGTTACTACTGACTACTGAAATGAAATCATAGTTGCATGAAACGCAAATGAAAACCGAGTACCTTCTCCATCTTCACTACACAGGATATGATGATCATTGACATGAAGTTTTGTAGGATTCAACAAAAGAACTATTGGAAATGAAACATAAGATTTCAAATCAATAAAATTCAATTTCGGAACAAATGAGGACCTAAGATATGAGGTTGTGATAGCAATTTAGAGAGAGAGAGAGATGTTAGTCATCTTTGGAGGAATTGTTCTTGTGCTTACCATGTCTTTCCTTTAATTTCTCTAATTTCCCATTTTCAATATGCTGGTTGCTCACAGATCCCTCTTGAGCACTACACATCTGAGACTTTATCTTGAATCCGAATTTCTTAGATACATTGCCCCATGTGCTAGAACTAGAACCCTTTGTCTGACCCAATTTCTCGATCTCTTGCCTCATGTCAGAACACTCCTTTTCCAGCTCTGAGACTCGCATTCTCATGTTGTCCATCCCAACCTTCAAGACCTGATTCTCCCTGACAGCCGTGGTCCAGCCTCCTTCGGTAGAACCGGCAAACCCACTTCTTAACTGTCTTGATCCATCAAGATTGTCTGAAACCAGAAAGCAGCCAGCAATAGAAGTCCGAAGCTGAAGCTGTTCAAAGAAGAGAACTTGAACTACAACTCTAAGTGGTAGCCTCTCGTTCTGTGCAGCATGGGTGCATGCTTCTAAGGAGAGCTTCTGGCAGTCCATCAACCTACATAGATGTTCTCTATCTGACTCTGCCAACCATGGGTGTGACTGCATATGTGAAAATCATAGGGAGATTAAGAGATCAAAATTTACAATACATGTATTCAATACATTTCCACAAGTAGACTACATAATAAAATTGGTCTGAAAATAACATGTCAATTGTACATATACATATTGTATACATGTACTCGTTATGTACAATTGATATGTTGTAATGTACATGATATGTACAACTCACATGCTATTTTGAGATTAATTTGATTATGTACAACTTATACATGGGCTTCAATACTCCTTCCTATGTGATTCATATTGGTAGTGATAACAAAATTGCTGCAACAGCCACATGCTATCAGCACAAAGATGATATGCATGATACCCGAATGTTAAGGAAGCCGTGTAGCTTCTACTAAGTCAAACATAAAATGAAACAAAATCAATTGAATTTGAGTTATACTAGTTGGTTTTAGGATAGTTGGGCTAGCAAGAGGACAAGTTATTAAACTCAGGCAGAGGACCAATGATTAACAGATAATTACTTGTATCTTCTAACCAAACCTATAGGCATACAAATTAGTCTCTAGGATGACAATAAAAGGCTTCTTGGAGTTAAAATATAAACAGGCACAATTACCAAACAAAGAACCATATTCAGAAACAAGCAAAGTTTTACATAATTATCATATCAAGCTTGCAGATCGACTCACTAGAAAGAAAAAAGAAAAAAAATCTGGGAGGCATTGTAATAATGGTGGATTAGATAAGATCAAGCTTTGCTCTACACAAGGATTTGACATCCAATTCAACGTTTAGATTCAAAGCAAACAGTGATGCATTCATGCACTAGCATTGACATTTTCTATTGATCTTGAATTCGTTAACATATTAAAATGATAGAGCTGTTACCTTCAGGAATATATCTATAGCACGATAAAGACCATCATCTAAAGGTCTGGCATAATCAGGAATGGCAGCAGCAAGGGCCTGAAACTTTGGGAGCTTCAAATTAACATCAGGGGCAACTTCTGCAAGGTAACCATCAATTAGCTTGGCAACCATTGTGATTGGAGTCAATGAAGGTGAATCAATCAGCTGGCCATCATCAACAGAACATGGAGAAGCCCCTCCTGTATTCTGATCCATAGCAAGGAAATGCTCCAAAATCCGCTGTACACAGTCAACATTATAAAGTGTTTCCATGGAATAAGAGAAATTGGGCATCAAGAGATCTTCCAGAGTGGCTTGATCAAGCTGCACCCCAATCCTTTTCTCCAAATTTGATATGCAGGAAGGACTTGCACGAAGAATCATTGCAGTACGAAGCAAGCCAAATAAGAACTTAGTTGAAACAAGACCTTTTTGCATTGGAATCAATCTAACAACCTCCTCGAGCAAGAGCTTCTGATCTTCTTCAGATGGTGGAGTCCCCAAAGACACTGGTATTATATGGCCACTAGACTCATTGTTTCCCTGGCGGCGATTCAACCCAGGAAGGTACTTCTTTGAATAGTAAGTGATGGATCCAGCAATAATTTCCTCCTTCATGCCCCGGGATTCCATGACCAAAATCAACCTCTTGAACAGAGGCAAACTTAAGGTGGATACGTCATCATACCACCAATCAGCACTGGAATTTTTTGGTCTCGCCCCTGTGCTTATCCCATTCCACAAAACACTACCACCTGGGCTCTGCATTGGCCCTCCATGTTCCCTAACAGGCCACCCAAATAGATTGGGATCAGTAGATGCCTTTGTGGCTAATGATTCAATGCATCTCTTGGTAATCTGGAGGTCTTCTGCACAAGGAAGAATATCATCACAGGTTTGCAGTGCCTTCAAGGAGTCTTTCCAATTCCGGAGGACTACTTGATTAAGGAAAACTTCAGTCTGCATAGTTAAATTGTCCTCCCCATACTCGTCAGTCATTTCAAGACATTCAGCAGCACACCTCAAATACACGACATTGGAAGCAGTTAGCTCAAGCTTTACCCCATAGCAAAACTTAGCTACCAATTCAAAAGTTTTGGCACCCCCAGGAATGTCTGGGAGGTTTATTACATATCCCTCTTCTCCTTCTTCAGATGCTTCAGCAATCAATCTTTCCATAACCCCACTTCTTGAGAGTAAAGGAAACTGCACCAAAAGTTAGTTAAAAAGTGTGAGCAATTTAACTCTTTTAATGCCCCCAAACACCACCTTAAGTTCAGGTTAATCACTCAATCCAGTTCAGATTAGTTTTAGCAAATAATACTTTCATTAGAAATCAAATATAAACCATTTACATATATATTCTATGCTTACATATATGCAGCCATCTCATAAACAGTAATGTAAGATTTGGAAAAACAGCCCAACGCTTCTGGCTTATCTGAGAAAGATCTCAAAGAACAATGATAGAACACAGAAATTATGATAAACCACCAGTCAGTAACATGTCTTTCTCTAGCTTAAGATTGACCAAAACCAGACACTAAAACCATAAAAAAAAAATTTGGGGGATAACTAAAAGCATATCTTAAAGAATATGTTCATGGTTTTAAAAAATTAAAGCAAGACTCGCCTTAATGCTTTTCTTTTTTCCCCCAACAAAATTGCATGAAGGTAGTATTTTAAATCTTTCTAATGCTTACACCTTACCTTGCACATCAACCAATTGAAGCCTATGCCTAAAGGCTTAATTTCCAACACGGAAAAGGCTTAAGCCTCTATAGTTGAATTGATGAGCTTGGAACAAACAATTGGGTCTAACTTTGGTTTTTAAAGAAAGCCCATGTCAACTTCACCCTTCCAAAGCAGATAAACAAGAAAAAACTAAAAAAATATCAAAAATACAATAAAGTTTAGTTTTTTTTAAATGATTAAATCTATCAGCCCTGTTCAACCATTTTCGGCTCTTGTCAACTGTTCTTGGGTACTTGTCCACGTCTTAACTCAGTTTTAAAAATTTAGTCCAAAAGCCCTTCTTTTCAATCGAGAAATCCTTTTCTTATTCTTCTTTCTAAGTCTCTATTCTTTTTACCTATTTTGCATATCATGATCTATGTTACATGGACTCGAAAAAAAGTGTCTGATACGAGTACGTGTCCAGGTATCGAACCCACCTAATGGTAAAATTTTATGATGCTTGGACACAGATATAAAGTGTCTAATTTTTAGACACGGGTACTTAGACACAGCATATTACCATACTTTATAAAACTTCTATATACCAATTAACAAGATAATCAAGCATAAATTTCAATATATAAATATATCAAGCATTTAATAACACAGTAGTAAAAATATATTATGCTACGCTCAAGTTCTCTGTTCCAAAAAAAGACATTGAGAATTTTAGAAAAAGAAAAAAATGATATGGATAATTGAAGAGAATTACATGTTTTCCTCCGTTTTTATATACCCCAGTTATTCACATTATTTCACTTTTAATTTTCAAGAAAAAAACACATTATTGTTTATAAATGTTTATCTTCTCTATTTTCTTTTTCGAAGATATATTTTCAATAATAATAAAAGGTAGAGTTTCTTAAGAAAAAATAAAAAAACCACTATATCTATCCTTTAGAATTCTTTAATTATATAAGGACTTTTTTTTATTATTAGTAAAGTATAAAAAAAATTTCAATGAATATTGGTACTTTAAAATATCACTCTACCCAATAAACAAACATTGAAAAGGGCATCAAACACAGCCTTTCAATGTATAGAACTACAGAAGATGAAAAGGGGTTTTTTTATTTTATTTTAATAATATACAGTTTTTTTTTTGCTACATAAAAAAAATTCTCTTCATCTTCCATATTTGGAAGAAGAGAAAAAAAAAAAACCTCTTCACCTATCTAAAAGCTATGTTACTCCAACTTGCTTGTTTGCCTTGCCATACCGTTGTCAACAAGACACAACACCGACACCAGTACGGAATATGTGTCGGACATGGCCATTGATATACCGGACTCAGAAGAAGAAGAAGAAGATGGTAAGTGAAGAAAAAGAAGAAAAAGATGGCGCAATGAAAAAGATGGCCAGCAGCCCAGCAGCAAAGAAGATGAAAGGAGATGGCAGCTCAAAGCCTAATCTCTTCAATATGCAATTCTCTTTTTTTTTTACTTCTCTAAATGGACTTGAAACTTTTTTTTTTTTAATATAGCTAAACAGACTTAAACTAAAACTGAGAAGTTTCTTTTCTAAAAAAAAAATTCGAATGAAACTAAGTTGTGTTTTTTTTTTGGGGGGGAGGGGGGGAGACCACTTTAATAAGTTTAATTATGCGTATTCATATGTTTAATACTTTCACTTAAAACAAAATATATCATATAAAAATAAAAAAATAATTTAACTTGATGCTAAATAATAATCTAGATTTTAATTGTTTTCATTTTATATCAATATATATGTAACAATATATTTAGACGCATAAAAATTCAATATATATATATATTTAATAGTCGTGTCCAAATGTTAATGTCTAAAAATTAGAGACTTTATATCCATATCCAAATATCTTAAAATTCTAACTTTAACAAGTCTGACATCTAAACACATACCCGTTTCCGACATCCGTATCCAAGTCTGAATAGCATAGCCTAAAAGCTCTTTTCCTAATTGCTCTTTGATATTCATTTCTTCTGTCGATAATTTCAATAACCATTCATCACTCACAGATGATAACGATAAAATTACAAACTCTTGAGTTCCCTTCAAGTTTAGGTTCTTTATTTGTCTTGTATATTCTTCTGTATTTACTAGTTGGTTGATGGCAACCATGGTAGGAATCTTTATCTCCTATTTTTCGAACTTTCTCTATCTCTTCATTTTCTTTGTGTTTTACATGTATCATCCTCGAATTATGAAACAAATAAAGTATAGGAACTATAGCTGCCAAAATCATTGTTGGCATGTCCAGAGAAACAACCTCCATATCGGAAGCCCATTTCACACCCGTGTTGGTGTCGTGTCGCATCAACAAGGGTGTGCTAGAGGAAATTGCCGAGTCTAGGTAACATAGATCATCATAGTGTTCATATTGTTCATTCTCTGTATTTTCTTGCTTGTTCTTCTCTCTCTCTCTCTCTCTCTCTCTCTGTGTAAAGCTTAAATCTTACAAAGGTGGATTTTTATTTTTTGTTATTTTGCTTGCCTTTTCTTTCGTTTTTGAGTTCTTGTCATTCCAAACAATCAACTACATTCTTTTAGCTGCTGCTGATTGTTATCGCTTGTATGCCAGTTTTTTTGCCTTTTAAAACCTTGAATATTTTTAAATTAAGAAGTCCAAACTAAATACAATATAAGATCTCGACTAAGCTAAAATTTGAAAGCTTCGTGCCTACCAATAGCAGTAGCATCAGTGATCATGTTTCATAAATGAATAGGTAATTATGCATGAACCTAAAAACTTTCTTCAGAACTTGGACTCCTTTCAAAAGAAAAGGCAACAATCTGAAGTGTAAAAGAGTTCAAATGCATAAAACCAATCCTAGAACAAAAGTACAATTTTTTTTTTTAATATCGGCATATGGATAGGAGCAGTGAGAACTTTCATGGGAAAAGGGCATATAGAAAAGAAAATTCAACTTCCATTCAACATGCAAGAAAAACTCCGGCTCATGGACTCATGTGAAACAATACAAAATGTGCCCAATGAATTTCCATATTGCAAATGATAAAGAAAAATGTGTTTGTATGTTTTTGTGTGCTTGTGTCTGTTTATTTTTCAGAAAATAGATTTCCAAGCATATAAAGCCCAACATTCAGTTAGAAATTACCAGCCAAATTGGGGAAGATACCGCTAGAATAGAATAATCATGAAAAGTTACCTTGTGAAGATGGAATGACATTTCTCCAACTTCAACAACAACATCGCTGGGAAGCCCAGTGGTACAAAACCTACAGCAGTTACAAAAGAACTTATGTTTACATCAGTTACTTACAGATATGAATGATGATGAGTATTTCTAACTAAAATATCAAGAAATCCCATTCATTGTGACCACATTGAAGTAGCAAGGTGTAGTTGCTTTTAAATATCTTTCTAAAGAAAAGCAATGCTAGAAGCAATAAACAAAACGTCAAGTAATTTCTATGCATGCTTGCATCATGTTTCCAGAAGCAAGAAGACTACTAAGAACTTTCATAGATCTTAACATAATGATTTTGAAGGACCATTTATTTCCTGCACTAATGAAATTAAAAGAAAGAGGTAATTATCTAAAATAGTTTCTTTCTCTGCCAAGCTTGGTAAAACATGCTGCAAATGTAATTAAATACTTCATCTTTGTTTCTCCTGGTTTATTAAGATGCCAGGATCACTGCCTATGTAACATAAGAGTTATAGCTCAAAGCCCACATTGATGAACTCTATGTTACACAGACTCTTTTAAGACACTGATTATCTTAAATATTAGGATACATATCCAGGTGTTAGGCATATCCATTTTTCTTAATTTTCTATAAATTTCTACCAAATTTGAGTATCAAATGCTCATACCCATGTCCATGCTGTGTCACTTGCACATAGATACCTTATTTTTTTGAAAACAAAAATGAGATTTATGAAAACAATGACATGCAATACACATAAAACAATAATGAGTTTCCATAACTTAATGCTTACTGTTATTACAACATATAAGAGATGCCAAAACAAGCTGAATTCTTAAACCATTTTTCTATTACATAAACCGAATATGTTCAATATTTCGATATGCTACTAGATCATTAGGTTGACAACTTGGAATGGAAAGCCCTAATGCGATTAAAGGAATGAAAAATTTCCCATTCATCTTTAGGAAGTAGAAATGTTTGATAATCTAATATCATGCCGTGATACTTACAGAAAAACATTGAACAATTAGTATGGCATTCGCAAGTTTCATATAGCAAGGTTTCAATGTGATTGTTAAGGTGAGAAATTGCATATTAAAATCATCAACAACCAAGCATCTTGATTCTTACACCTCCCCTGTCATTTTTGCTTACTGTTTTTTGGGATAAATAATAGAATTATATTTAGTGTCAAGAAAACTGCATGTCTCCTATGCAATTGCTTCCTAAGCAGGTGTCCTCTCAAAGGGGTAACAGAAGAGGGAAGGGGTGGAGGTGTAATTCTTTCATAGCATGAGAGCACAGATATGAACAACTCAAATTTCTAAAATATAAAAAAATAGTCCCTATTTTATTCATAATTCTACACTTTGGTTAGCTTATTATTTTATATTATGGTTTAGTCTCTTTTTATTTAATTTTAACAAATTTAGTTCCAAAATTTATCAAGTACTATTTACGTGGCGTTAAATTAATGCCCAAATAATTATAAAAATAATTTTTTTTATTTTTATTTGAGCATTAAAATTAATCAAAATATTTAACACAATCCTCCACATGACTAGCACTCATAATGTTCAATTTCGATTTAATTTCAAGTTTGGAACTAAATTTATTAAAATTAAATAATAAGGAGATTAAATGATAAGAGAAATATAACAGGGGAAAGAAATTGCAACATTAAGAATAATATAGGCACTATTAGTAGTATAGCCAAAAAAAAACGTGCATATATATATATGAACAAATTAGCAGCTTCAGCGGACTGTAAAATACAATACAAAGGAATATCAGTGAGCATACCAGGCTTGTCCCTGCCTATGGAAAGCATCATTTTTGGATCCCAATTTGACACAAGCCATTTCCTCAGAATGAAAGTGATGTAGAGCTTTCAAAGAGCTCTATGTTACTAGAAAGCCCCCAAAGTTCAGCATCCAGCAACCCTTATTCAAACTGATTTACCCAATTTCCCAAAACAGATAAAAAATAATAAGTGCAAATTGAAGAACACAAAGTCAGCCTAACCAGGAAAATTTCAGACAAACAAAAAAAAAATTCTGAGAAGACTATTCTATAGAAACACCACATTGAAACCAACCAAAAGAAAAAGAGACTCTTATGCAACCCAGAAGTTACCTCAGAACACTTAAAAATGTCTTCAACGGCAGCCGAATGCAGCTCCTTTCCAGATCTGCTATGGCTAAAAACAAGCACTAAATTTTACAAATCCACTAAATCTCTCAGCTGAAGTGCGGAATATGCAAGGAATAGCCCTAAAACTACTCCATTAGCACAAACCTACCGCCAAATAAGACGCAAATCTGAACCTAAACACACTTCCCAATGATATAAAAATAAAAATAAAAAAAACTAGAAAATTCAGATAGTTAATTTAGGTCAACCCTTCAAAACTAAAACCCAAATCATCACCATTGTTACCATTTGACTACCCTTGACCCACCCAAAAAACATACGAGACATGCGGGACCAAAACAACTCATGCCCATTAAAGAAAAAAAGCACTGTTTACAGTATGCTGTACTTAATTGTCTTCTTCTTCCTCTTCTTGCTTCTTTACAGAATTACACCATTATCCCTAAAGTTTTAGAAATAGTCACATTTGTCTTCCTGACTTTCACTCGTTCACACTGACCGTTATTGAGAAGGTTAAATACAGTAACAGGACTATTAAAAGTAATTGTTGGCCTATATTATATCTAATTTATGTTTGATGCATATAAGTTAATTAAAATTATATTATAATAAATTTTATTAAATTATATTATAATTATTGATAATATTATATAATATAGTTGAATAAATTAATAATAAATATTTTAATAAAATAATAAATATTTAAAATAATGTTAATATTTTTTATTTATTAAAATAATTTAATTATAAAAATTTATTTAAAATAATATTTAATTTATTTTGTATTCTTTCTAAATTTAAAAAAAAATACATTGAAATGAAAGAAAAAATAAATACAGGTCATTGGTATTAAATTTATTTTAAATAATAAATCTTACTTTATAATTAAATATATAATTATATAAAAATTATATAATCAATATCTTTAATATTATAAAAAACCAATAATTTTTTGTTTGTACTAGTTATACATGTAAGTAATATAATTGTTTGATTACTTACTAGTTACCTTATACATGGCATTTTCGCACTTTTGCTGTTATCTCAGCTATGTAGGATTTCTACTGACCTGAACTGAAAAAAAAGAGACTTAAAAAAAAAAAAGAGGCAAGCGATAAAAGAAGATATAGTGTAAAATTATAAAAAAAAAAAATCCAAGCATTCTTAGATAAGCATGCTCGATATTCTAAAAGAAAAAAAAACACACACACATTGATATATTATAAATCTATCACAAAACGCGGTAATTTTTCACTTGACACAATGGAGTCTAATTGTAATCGTGAATGATATGTATCAAAAACTTTCTAAATTAGTAATTTATTGTAGGATGCAAACAGTTATTAAATTATTACATAATTTTTTTTTATTTTTATATCTAATAAATCAAAATTTGAACAAACAATTTATTCTATCGTATTCTTTCTAAATGACAACCTTTAAAATATAAAAGTAAAAAAAGTTTATAATATTTTTTAGTCATTAATCTTATCTCTTTATTATATATTGGATGACATTGATTTTTTGTGATTGATACAACTCATTTTATTATTTTTAAAATAATAATTTATTAATAATAATTTTATTTAATAATATTTGATTAATAGTTAAAAAAACATAATAAAAAACAAAACTCAAAAATAATAATTTATTAATGTTACTTTTATTCAATAATATTATTTCAAAAGCAATAAATTAAAAAAAAAACTTTACATTTTTCTTTGAAAGTTGAAATGTAGTACATGAAATGATGAGAAAAAACTCTAATTAATATTAACGAAACATTAATCAAACCAAATGAATAAAAATGAAATGAAATAAAATTGATGTAACATGAAACCCTATAGTCTTTACTTAATCAAGGATACGTTAGGGTGAGTTAATTCCAAAGACTCATCCTTAGTTCGAGTTTTAGGTTGCAACTCACCTCTAACTTATTTAATTTATATATATTGGGTGTTTTGTTTTTTTTTTTTTTTTTTTGCCTTTATAGGATATGATAGCATAACGTTAGATGAAAAATTGTTATTTGATTTAGAGACGAAGCTAAAAGAATGAATCATGTATCACTATGAAGTTTTGTGTGGTTATTTCATATTTGTATCCAAGTCTTTCTTATTGTAGTTTACAAAACAAAGAACATTATTGTTAATTTTTAGTTTTTTTTATTTTGGGTCTTTTGTGTGTGAGAGACATTAGGTGTAATATGGCTTTGGATTTAAGTGTTATTTCGGTTTCCTAATATATTATTGGGATACATTATGTAGGTAGTGGACTAAGACATGTATTCAAGAATTGATATTATTGGATTTTTTTTTGGATTTGGGAGAGGATTGGGAAACTTGTTGAACCAAGTTAAATTCTAGTATTCTTATTGATTTTCGCTTCTGCATTTGTTTTTTCACTTTAATTGTTTTTGGTATTTTGGTGCTTCCATTATGCTCAACATGTGATATCATAACTAATGATTAGGGTGTCGTAGTTTATAAAAAATATGACAACAAGAAAGTTGAAGACTCAAAATGATAACATGAAAGGTATATGGGTGCAAAAAGTGCTTCTTAAGATGCACTTGAAGAAGCAATTGTATATCATAAAGATGGA